>OZ008368.1:227754168-228354168 GCA_963931995.1 Phaonia tiefii | reverse complement strand
AAGAATAACAAAGCCGCAGTAGCCGATGGTCTACCGGCGGAGCTGTTTAAAGCTGGCGGCGATGAGCTGATAAGGTGCATGCATCAGCTCATTAGCAAAATTTGGTTGAATGCATGGCCGGCGATTGGGGTCTCAGTGTACTATGCAGTCTTTGTGCTAATCCATACACGCAAAGAAAAAACTCGTCCCTCCCAAACGAAATCTCGTATAACTCAAGTTCGTTTGGGGACTGTAGTTGGGAGAAACGAACTTCTATAAAGCCATACATGTCATTTCGTTTGGCAGCACCGAAAAATGTGTGCAGAAAACGAGTTATGAAAATTATAAAGTGAAATAAAAGCTTGCGAGAAACGTAAAACGAAAAACCGCCAACCGTTGTTTCGGTTACAGCAAGCGAGTCCTAGTTACTCCTAAATAAAAAAACGTTTGCGAGAACTGAAAAACGTTTTCAGTAATGAGAAATGACAGCTGAAAAGCCTTTACGATAAACAAAAAATGGTTCCGCCAACTGTTCTTTGGTTACAGCAACCGAGTTATAGTTGCTCCAAACTAAAAACAAGTTTGCGCGACCTTAAAAACTTATGCAGTAAACAAGTTATAAAAAAATTAGAGCTGAAAAAACGTTTGCGAGAAATGAAAAACGTTTCCAGCAACTGTTACTTCGGTTACAGCAACCGAGTTTTAGTTACTATAAACTAAGAAAACGTTTGCGAGAATTAAAATTCATTTGCAGTAATTGAGTTATGAAAAATTAGAAATGAAAAAAAATGTTTGCGAGAAACATTACCTGTACATTATGGCATTATGGTACAAGTGGTTAATTTCAGTTATCGCTAATCATTCAAAATCATTCAAATCAATCAAAGTATTGTTGCGGCAACCAAGCAATAAACGATTTTTTCTTGGCGTGTAGCATATTATAAGGTTCTACCAAGTATAAAGTGCGAAAGACTAAATCCAATTATCGCTGACCTGATTGGACCATACCAGTGTGGCTTTAGGCCTGGAAAATCGACAACTGGCCAGATTTTCACGCTACGCCACATCCTGGAGACGACCCACGAAAAAAAATCGACACCTATTATCTATTTCTCGATTATAAGGCTGCCTTTGATAGGCCGATACGGGAGAACCTGTACAAAGCAATGTCTGAGCTTGGTATTCATGGAAAACTCATACGCCTTTGCAGGATGAACTTGACGAACACCAAATCATCAGTGAAAGTTGGTAAGTATCGGCCTCAGGCAAGGCGACACCCTATCGTGCAATCTCTTAAACATCTTAATGGTGATCATTATGAGAAAAGCTGCAGTCAAAATGAATAAAACCATCACCAGCAAAAGTCACATGCTGTTCGCGTATGCTGATGATATAGATATCGTATCATTGGGCGCACAATTAGAGAAGTTACTGCGGTTTTTTTCGAGAATTAAGAACGAGTCAAAAAAAGTGGGTCTGACAGTAAATGAGGACGAGACCAAGTTAATGGTTTCAACGAGCAGGGCCTCCACGCCATTAGACCAAAGCATGAATGTTGATATCCGTTATAATTTCGAGATGGTGGACGAATTTATATACCTCGGATCTGCCATAAACCAACACAACAACGTCAGCCTTGAGATCAAGCAGAGAATTGTGCTTGCGATTAGATGTTATTTTGGGCTAAGCAAGTACGTTAGAGATAAAGCCGTCTCTCGAGTAACAAAAGGTCAGCTGTACCAGACTCTCATACAACCTGTCTTGCTTTATGGCGCAGAATCCTGGGTCATATCGCAAGCAGACGAAACATCTGTAGGAGCCTTCGAGATGAAAATACTCCAAAAAATTTATGGCCCTATAGTGCACAACGGCGAGTATCGGCGACGCATAAACCATGAGCTGTATGAGCTAGATCCCGACATTGACATAGTTAAGCGGATCAAAATGACGCGATTGCGCTGGCTAGGCCATGTCAGTAGAATGGATAAAGACGAACCAGCACGGAGGGATTTCGAAACCGAACTCGAAGGAAGACGGAAAATAGGACGATCAAGAATCCGCTGGAGGGATCAGGTTGGCGAATCCCTGCGTACATTTGGTATTGCCGACTGGAGAGATAAGGCAAAAGATCGAACTGGTTGGCGAAATTATTTAATCTTCGTTTTGTAAGGTCCCTGACCCCCCGGCGTTGTCCGAGACCGCATAAGTAAAGTAAGTAAGTAATTGGTTAATTTGTTAAATAAACATCCAATGAGTTTTCGAACTCACGGGCGATGTATTAACACCTCTTTGTTACACGGTACCTGTTCGATTTCTATGAACACATTAGCAAATGTTACATTGGATAATAAAAAGCAGCGTTCAATCATAAGATGACGTTACATTTAAATAATATTAATACTTAAAATTATTTAAAGACCAGTGCAAGCACGTGTGTCATTATTTTCTTGCTTAATACTTTTTGTATTAAGCATGCAAAGCAACAGACACATGTATATACATACATCCATTGTTATATTCGTACAGACGCTACACAAGTTCACACAATTTTCGTTGCTCTCTTGTTATCTCACCTTTATATACATACGTATAACCACGCCATTACTCTCTTTGCTCTGAGAGTGCTCCGCACCCACACAAGACAACTATTCGCTGCTGCTACATCAGTGAGTGTTTTTTTCGCAGTCTGACAATCTGAGTTTCGCAGTCGGACAAATCTGTGTTCTATATAGGGGTGGGTCACTCTTATCATTTAGGGGTAGGGAAAATAGATTTTGGGCGATTATGAGACCCACCCGGTATGCACACAAAATTTCATACAAATCGGTTCAGCCGTTTCGGAGGAGTTTAACGCCAAACAATCTGTGTGATCGCAGTCGGGCAATCTGTGTGATCGCAGCCGGACAAACTGTGTTTTTGATGTATTCACTTTGTGAATTTAGTCCCTACCCGCGCCTATAGATGTTAACACATCAAAAATAAACGAATATCATATAAAAATATTTTATTTTATCAATATATAATTATATATTAAATAAAGATTAATAAATCGGAAAAAAATATATTTTATTTTTATGGCACAAATAAAAATATTGAAACTTAAAACATCTGTTTTACAAGGTTGCCACTTTTCATCACAATAATATTCTCAAACTACTGGCGCATGTATACGTCAGGTCGGCTAGTTTTGGGACCGTCCTGTAAATACACAGAAAAAATTAACATCGGTAGTATTATTACCCAGTTTGTGATTGGTGATTTTTATTTATATGAAGACAAGAAAAGGTGGCATTATTGCCTAAATCAAAAGTGTAAAACACACTACCAACAGCAATGCAGAATTTACATTATAATGTTGACAAATTCCCTGCTTCTTATTTGTATATTAAGAATTGCGGCGAGGCAGCAGCATACCGACTAGACACCGTGCGTTAAAGCGGGACGAATATAAAGCTATAAGAGTTTGTATTACTACTGTATCGCTGTGTATGTATACTATTAATTTGTGAAAGGAAAAACAAAAAACGAATTGTGCCAAAGTTTCTCAGCGTCCATTGTATTAAATTTCCCAAAAAAAAAATAGTGCAAATTTTCAATTTCATAAAGAATTGTGAGTAAAAATTTGATTTCCAAGTGTTTTTAATAGCCAACACATTTGCATTGACCAAGATTCTAGGGTTAAGTTTGTGAAATTAGAAAAGTGTCTTGTCTTGGTTGTCCCTTGTTAAACACTCGATCAATGGCGAAATGTTTTTAATAAGCGACGGGAAAATAAATACCTCTTGGCCACTTGGAGACTATAAATGTGTGTCCAAACTTTATAGCAAAACGTTTAATAGTTTTATCTCATCCTTAAATAATTTCTTCACAGGAAAATTGAGGGAACGTGATTGGAGTCAACGACAAAAAAAACAAAGGGTGTAACTATATTTCAGGAGCCTGAGCTTTCTTTATTTTAAAGGGTTATCCATTTCGTGGTTTCAAAAGTATGGGCCTGGAATTCCACATCTGTCAAACTAAGTTGTTAAACCATTTTTTTTTCTTTTCAGTTGAAATTCTGACATTGGCGAAAATGGAACGCTTAACTATCACACAACGCATAAAAATTATTAAAATCTACTACAAAAATGGTGATTCTGGCACAGCCACATATCATGCGTTAAGAGGAGATTATGGTTTACATAATCGTCCACCTACGCAAGCAATTGGCAAATTTGAAGAGACTGGAGCGGTTACAGATATTGTAAGGCCTGTGCATCATCGTTTCGCTCGTTCCGCTGCTGTAAGTGAAAGTATTGCCGAAGACCCGAATGTGTCGATTCCTCGTCGTTCTCAGGAATTTGGACTGTCTTACGGCACATTATGGCGTATTTTGCATTTGGATCTACACCTACATCCATATAAAGTCTAGCTCACACAACAACTGAAGCCAGCTATCCATTCACAACGTCGTAGATACGTGGAATGGGTGCTTGAACAACAGGCGGTGGACGGCGATTTTTCGAACAAAATTTTCTTCAGCGATGAAGTACATTTCTCACTCGGTGGGTATGTTAATAAACAAAATTGTCGTAGTTGGGGTTCTGAGAATCCTCAAGTAATTGAAGAGAGGCCATTACATCCAGAGAAAGTCACCGTTTGGTGCGCTCTTTGGTCCGAAGGTGTAATTGGACCTTACTTCTTCGAAAACGACGATGAAACGACTGTCACCGTCTATTCGGAGCGTTATGGTCATATGATAACCGACTTTTTTTTTAGCCTGTTATTGAAGAATACGACTTGGAGAATATGTGGTTTCAACAAGACGGTGCCACATGCCACACAACTTGAGCGAATATGGAGACATTTCCTGGCCGCGTAATTTCTTGTCGTGGCGATATCAACTGGCCACCAAGATCATGCGATGTGACACCATTAGACTTTTTTGTGGAGCTTTATGCAGATAAACCTTTAACTCTTGAGCACTTAAGAACCAAAATTCGTCAAGTTATGGCTGAGATACCGCCCAATATGTGTCAAAAAGTGGTCGAAAATTATCTCAAAATAATCAATGCTTGCAACACTTCGCGTGTTGGTCATTTAAATGATGTAGTGTTTCACACATAATGTCAACGTTCAAACTTTATAATAGAAAAGAAATATCATGAAAAAAAAATTTTACATGTCTTTTATTTACGTTTACTTTTGAAACCGCAAAATGGATAACCCTTTATAATATTATCGTTTGTTTAAATTTTATTGTAGGAAAAAACCTGGAAAATATGGGTTAAATATTTGGTAAAAATTCACATTATGCTTGAATATAATTCACCTACAAAATTCTCCAAAATGGCCCTTTCTTCTTTGGGTAAATATACAAGCAAATGACACTATGGTTTGACACCATAAAATTGCCTACGTTAATTTGTAATATTGCCCAATTAAATAGCTGACCCTATGTTGCCCAATGAACTGGCTGATATTAGACCAAGAATTTGGGTAATTTTACACAAAGTTTTTTTTTTCTGTGTATGCGGTATCGGTACAACAATTATTTTCTTCGGCACGCAAACATATTATGGGATATTACAATTTTACTTCGGGACGGTTGCTATCGGGATCTAAAATGTTGTCCCCTGTTCATTTCTTATTTGAACTGCTACTGGGGGCGATACATAGTAACTTCATTTGATTCGGTGACAAATGTAATACATAGATCGAGTAGCTAAAGGTATTGATATCTTGGGACAACGTGCTTTTCATGATGTGTTTTAAACTATTTATTCATGTTTCTTGAACAGTTTGGTAGGTACATTTTGCGCAATTTCGTAGCTTTAAGAGAATTTGATGACCTAAGTCCATATCGTCATTTAAAATCCAAAAAGGCGGAACAAACACGTGTAGAACGTACCTATTAATTGATAATAGCACATCGAACCAAATTACACGTCCTCACTAAATTTCAGCATTCTACTAAAAATATAAATAGTGTTTATTAGGTGACGATATAACTAACTAGACAAACTCTAATATGCCAGAATTGTGCGTACAATCTTTGTGAATTAATTAAGGTGGTTACATCTGAGTATTACAAACATTAGCACATTCGTATAATAAAATTGTTGCAATCTACTATATATATCACATATAATTGATACCATAACAAATCCAAAGCATATTGGGTCTTGTAGTGACGAAGGATTTCGATTGTCATCAGGTTTTGATTACAATGACGTCTCTTCAATGCCGTCACATCGAGTGCGTGATTAACGTCGTATAAATTTAACAATTCCTAATGAATTCCCCAATAACCAGATAATTTATTAATACTGCCATTCATAATAAAAAGTGGAAGGGCCTGACAATTATAGTAAAACTAAATATAGAGAAACAACACCTGATACCAAATTAATATCGTTGTGATATAATGTGAAATACTATATAGTACAAGTACCCACTGTTAATACAGGTCAAAGACACACAATAATAAATCACAATTGTCTCTTCTACCTTCTCTCTTTGTATGCTTGTACACCAGGATAAGATTAAGGACGTCATATAGGCATGCCCAACGAAAATAGAGTAATCATTTGATATGCCTATATGACGTCCTTGCTTTTCCTTTGCTGGGATTGAGCAAATCAATAGCTTCGATTGCGTAATGGACTTTGTGTGGTTGTACAATTAGCCATAAGGACGGATTCCAAGCAGTGAAAAAAAGTATTACGGCATATCTGGTTAGGTGGAGGTGCGAGAGCGGTGATAAAAACAATAAATACTGAGTATATTTGTGTATGTACTCAGTATCTTGAAGTTTCTTAGTACCACCTGACTGCTATTTTCAGCGATTGCAGAAATCGATATGAAATCAAGAAAAAAAACGAAAAAATAATGTTGGCCAATTACAAATAAAACTGGTGAGGACAAGTTGAAACAGACCGTGTCATGGATTGAAGAGGGAATGACTGAAGTTGACATAATTTGCTGTCTATTTTCTAAGAAATTTCAGCCAACCATAATTTCTCATAAACTTGTAATTTATTAGAGTTCGAAATTGAAAAATTTCTTAGATTATACAACTAGGAGCTATTAAAGACTTGTGTCTAAATTAGGGTGTCCCAAAAACCTGAATTTTTTATAAACTGGTTTTCGGTTTGTTCGAAGATTTAGTTTTTTAAGCAACCGGTTTTTGGTTTTAAATATTTTTGTTTTATTTTTGGAACGAAGTTTCTTATCGCAAGTTGCGGGATGGGGGCTAAATGAAAAAAAATTACACAACTTTTGTTTTAACACTATTAATCTACAACCCAGTATTATCAACTATTTCTCTCTCATTTATCTCTAAACGGAAAATTTTGTTACAGAAAGCTACCGCATATCTCTTATATACCTTGCAAATATTTATTTAATAATTAATTTTTGCAATCCATTTTATTTTAACGCAAAATTCGGGGTCAAACAATGTTTTCGCACGAAATTAAGTTTATTTATTTATTTATTATAGTCTATGGAAAACATCCTTACAGGCTAGCAATTTCATAATAAAAATAATACAATTTTAAGTTATACTATTATATAATAATTTCTTAAAAATAGTTGTTGAAAAACTGAGATCAATATTATTACAAATAGAATTAAAATGCTTCATAGCTCTAACAATAGGCTCATTCGAGGCGTAATTAGTGGTATGAAATTCTATATTAAAAGTATCAAAATGACGCAATATGCGAGAAGGGACATTAACTCGAATAAATGACAGTAATTCAGGACAGTCAATTGAACCAGAAGTAATATCATGCAGAAACACAATGGAGGCGATAACTCTCCTAGATTCTAAAGTTTTTAAAGAAATCAACATACAACGACTTTCATATGAGGGAATTGGATCCGTAAAATTTAAAGAAACCAAAGCAAATTTCAAAAATGATTTTTGTACCTTCTCAATACGACCAATATGTTTTGAAGCAGTTGGGTTCCAAATAAGAGACGCATATTCTAATTTAGAACGGACAAAAGAAGTAAAAAGTATTTTTATAGTGTACGGGTCTGAGAAGTCAGCAATATTTCTACGAATAAAATATAACAAAGAATACGCTTTTGGAACTAGATAATTAATATGGCCAATGAACGTCAACTTAACATCAAATACAACACCTAAGTCAAAGTATTCATAAATCTTAGCTAAGTCACAATTCTTTATATTGTAAGATGAATTAAGCACATCCCGACAACGATGAAAAGTCATATGGAAACATTTATTAATGTTGAACAACAATGCATTGGCTTTAGACCAAGCAGTAACCCTATTAATATCATCCTGCAATAATATAACATCATTCACTGTCTTAATAGCCTTGAAAATTTTAAGATCATCCGCATACAAAAGGTGTCTAGAGTTTAAAAAACATAGACCAATGTCACTTACAAATATATTAAACAACAAGGGTCCAACTACACTGCCTTGAGGAATACCAGAGGTTGGGATGTAAACTTCTGAATAACAATTATCAATACAAACTGAACATTGCCTAAAGGACAAATAGGACCGAAACCAATTCAAAATTGAGGAGTGAAACCCATATTTATGTAGTTTAATAAGCAATATATCGTGATTAACTTTATCGAATGCTTTGGAGAAATCTGTATATATTGTATCGATTTGAACACCTTTTTCCATGTTACGTATACAAAAATTTGTAAAAACAGCTAGGTTAGTAGTTGTGGAACGGCCAGCAATGAAACCATGCTGATCAAGGCTAAGAGAATGCTTTAAATGAAAAAATATTTTATCATGCACAATGTGTTCCAATATCTTAGCTATATTCGGCAATTTTGTTATAGGTTTATAATTAGAAACATTGGTTTTATCCCCAGATTTAAAAATAGGCAAAACCAAAGCATATTTCCATTTCTGAATAAAATAACCAGAAGAAAGTGATTTAGAAAACAATAATCGAAGAGGTAAAACAAATGTTGCTGCACATTCCTTTAGAAGAAAGGTCGAAATTCCATCTACATCACTTTTGTAAGAATTTCCAAGTTTTGAAATACCCGATATAATATCATCATCAAACACAACCAAAGCCCGATATAATATAACAACCCTCTACTTGATTTTTCCTACGAAGTTTTCACAAACAGCTGAGTAATGAAAAGTGAGCGAAATTGTCGGTTCATGAAATTTTCGTTAATTTTTATGCACGTACTTTTTATGGCAACGGAAATTTCATAAAAACTTAATACCTGGCGTATATTGGGTACTTTTGCTTTGGTTTGTGTCTAGACTAACATATGTTGGGAACTTTCTTGTTTCATGTGAAGTTTTGTAGGTGGAGCCTGTAACCAATATTTAGTATATATGTATTGCAGTTTTGAACCCAATAAAAAGTAAATATAGAAAAGACAAGGTGGAAAAGACAAGGTGGAAGAAGTTTAAAAAAGAACACTGTCTTAAATAAGTGCCTTTTGTTAAAAAAATTAAATTTTCTCAAAACAAAAATACAGTGCATCAATAAAGTAAGTACATGCATACATGCATACAAAAAATAAACAATTGAAAAAGTTAGCAAATTTATAGTGAAATAAAAACAACAAGTATAACTTAAAAACTATCTGTTAGAAATTTCATTTATGTACATAAAATTAATGTCTAAATTCACTTTCTTATAGTTATTCGAACTTCAACAAAGATATTTAAAAAAATACATCAGAAAAGTATGTATGCAAAACCAATTTAATATAGTCGAATTCTTATTTTCTTTAGTTGACTATAAACTAAATGTGATTTTACTATTTTGTAGGATATCCTTTATGTTTTAAAACCGCTTTTATTCTGGATTTCATTGAGTTCACCAAGTTCATGGTCACGCTAGGCGGTATGTTCTCCCACTCTTCCAAAAGAATTTTTTTAAATCATCTTTGTTTCTACTATGACGTTTCCTTATCTGACGGTCGAGGTAGTCCCACAAATGCCCAATAGGGTTAATATCAGGAGACTGAGGTGGTGTTTTAAGTTGATTTTTTACTTTATATAGTAGCCACTCCTTGACAATTATTGCAGTGTGCTTAGAGTCGTTGTCCTGTTGGAAGGCGAACGACTTCCCAATACCAAGTTTGGTTGCACTTTGATGTAAATTGTTTTTTAAAATGTCCAAGTAGCGGTATCGATCCATTATACCTTTAATAAATACTAGGTTGCCTACCCCACAGGCTGTCATACAACCCCAGACAAGCACAGATCCACCACCATGTTTGACTATCCCCACCATATTCTGCGGTTTAAGTTCAGAATTCACTTTTTGTCATACTTTTGCGCGTCCGTCTGATGCGTGTATGTTAAATTTACTTTCATCGGAAAAACTTACTGTGCTCCAGAAGCTTTTATCAGCCATTTCGTACTGGTTCGCGAATGAAAGTCTTTTATTGCGGTTGACCGCATTAATTAATGGCTTCATACGCATGTTGCGACCATCGTAACCGGCTGTGCGCAGAACATGACGAATTGTCTCAGGATTGCAAGCTTTTCCCACCTCATTTTCAATTTCAGATTGTATTTTTGATGCTGATTTTTTGGATTTTCCTGCACCTTGCGAACAATGATGCGTTTTTCGGCAGGAGTAAATATGCTCGGTCGTCCGGATCTTGGCTTAGTATTGGTGCTTCCCTCTTTCTTGCATTTGTCTATAACCTTTTGTACTGTTGCGTGGCTTTTTCCATCTATTTCTGAAATTTTTCTTTGAGACTTGTGCTCCTTAAACAGTTTTATAATCAAATCTCTCAAATCTTGAGACAATTCTTTTCCACGAGGAGCCATTATCATTATAATTTATTTTTAATATTTGACCTGATGCGAAATCGCAAAAAAAAAAAAAACTATGAGTCGAGGGACCAGTTACTTCTTCCAACACAAAGAACGCAGTAATACTTGTTTTGCATATAAAGTTTATTGATGAAATTTTTACATCTATTAAAGAACATGTGCTGGAGAAACTAACGGCAATTCTGAAAACAGCTTATTTGGTAGTCGGTCGATAGTCGACATAGTAAACAGCAAAACAGAAAAGTAAAACAAACATTTGCATGTAGGGTGCGTGAACAATTTTTTAGTTAAAGTTTTGCATACCAGGTGCATACATATTTTATTGATTCACTGTACCGGTTCATATTCTTAAACAAAGTACCTTTTCGTAAAAAATACCTTATCCTAAATAAGTGCCTTTGCTTAAAAAAAGTAAATTTTCTTACAAAAGTACCTTTTCTTAAAAAAATAATTTTTTTAATATAAGTACTTATCTTAGAAAAGTACAGTTTCTAACAACAAATAGCATTTTCTTATAAAACTACCTTTTCTTTAAAGACTACCTTGTTTGTGAAACAAAATAACTTTTCTTGAGATAAGTGCCTACTCTTATGTACCTATTCTTGAAAAAAGGACAATTTCTTAAAAAAAAACTTTTCTTCAAAAAAAAAATATCTTCTCTTAAAAAATTACTTGGCCAATTCACAAGGTCTCCTATTGTACTATTGTCGTATTTTATTATTGTACGACAATAGGACAGTTGTGAACACACCATCATTAAATTTTTTGTCGTACGTCGTATTTTTCCAGCTGATTCAAGAAACAGCTGATTAAAAAAAAACATCAATCGTCAAATCAAATCAAACATCAATGACAACGATTTTGCAAAATTTTAAACATTTAAACATTTGTTTATCTACATTATAACTTACCTCAGCATTTGCCACAATTTCCACCTCAAAACCATCCAGGAACTTTGTATCATCGGCAAAGATTTTTCGGTGTGTTTAAAAATGTACAAAAGCTTTAAAAAACGCGGAATAATAATTAACTATAACAGCTGTTATGATAGTGATGTTACTTATGAATTGTATTCTGTCTTAATAAACTCGGTAAAAGAACAGCACTAGAAAAGTACGACAAGCCGTAAATATACCTTTCGATGTCGTAGTTTTGTGTGGAAACCAACAACAAAATGTACAACGACTGTCGTACCAAAGTACGACAATAGGACAATAGGACATGTACGAGACCTTGTGAATTGGCCAACTGTGTCTTACAAAAATTCCTTTTCTGAAAAGGAACTTTTCTTAAAAATAAAAAAATTCTGTTCTTGAGATAAGTAAAAATAACCCTTTCCTAAAAAGAGTACCACTTCATTAAAAACTACCTGTTTAAGAAAAGTACTTCTTTGTAAAATAAATTCATACTCTTATGGCTTCTTCTTACAGAAAGCATTCCTTCTCAAACATACATAGGTAATTTTCTTCAAAAAACATTAGCTTTTAATATAAGAAGTACCTCTCTTTAAAAAAGGACCTTTTCGGGAAAATATAATATATATTCTTACAAAAAGGACCTAAAAATATACTTTTTTTTTAAAAAAATACAATCTATAAAATAAATTATCTTAAAACATGTTTATTTTATTATTTGACAAAAAGTATCTTTTCTTATAGATCCAATTAAATTATCGTATTTTCCAACGGGCGCCTTAGGAGTATTGGAGCTAACTTAAAATTTAAATCATATTCCAATTTGTAATGCGTGCTTAGTATACAAATTGAAAGATTTATTCAAATTCGCATTTAACCGATTTAAATTTGAAATTCGTATTCAAATTTGGCAGAGATTCTCATATATTTCAATATTATTTAGTTTAAAACTTTTATTTATAAAATAATTTAAATTTAAAATTTAATTTCATTTCGCTATATATTATTTACTAGTTAGTTTCAAAAATACGAAAATCTAAATGGATCTTTAAGAAAATATACTTTTTGTAAAATGTTAGACTTTTTTAAGAAATTTTTTTTTCTTTTGAAGAAAAGGTTTTTACTTATAAATTTTTTCAAGCTCAAGACCTTTTTAAATATTATAAAGCTTATTATCTTTATATTACTTTCAAAAAAGTCGAGCATACAAAGGTTTTTATTTAAGAAATGGGAATTTTTTTAGAATTGGTCCTTTTTTCAAGAATATGTAAATTCTTAAGAGTAGGTAGTTATCTCAAGATAAGTTATTTTGTTTCAAAAAAGGTACTCATTAAAGAAAAAGTAGGTTTTTAAGAAAAGGCAATTTGTTATAAGAAAATGTACTTTTTTAAAAAAAGGTACTTATTTAAAATAAATACATACATACTTTGTTTTAAGAAAAGGTACTTTTTGTAAGAAAATTTACTTTTCTGATGCAAAGGTACTTTTTAATTTAAGGTATTTTTTTAAGAAAATGTACTTGTTTATGAAAATAACTTTTTTTTTTTTTGAGAAAATGTACAGCCAAAGTCACGATCTCGAAAGAAAACCTAAGCGAACGAAAGCCAGTCACTCACTTTCGATCTTATCCCAGGCTTTAAATGTTATTGTGGGGTTGTGTGTTTGCAAAATCGGAAGCCACTAACTATTTACGCTGTCGGCTAGTCGAACGAAAATGTCAAAACCAGTAACTTGTCTTTTGGTTGTCAAATAAAAGCTCGAAGCAAAAACAATTTACATAGAATTCAATCGGAGAAACACAATGGACAAAAAATAATAGTGGTCTTCATGAAAGCTCGAAAGAACCTCGTAAACTCGAAAACATCGTAAACTTGCACAGCAAACCTCAAAACAAACAAATTTCCCATACAAAGCGACTTGCTCAAAAGTGGAAAGTTTTCGAGGCAAATTTGCTGCGCAAACGTGGGATGGAGAAAAACGTGTAAACTTTTTACATTTCGTTGTCATCTGACTAGGATGGATAAATAAGGTGATAGCACTAGAACAGTAGAAAAAGTACACATACATAATAAATGCAAATGCAAATTGAGCACAACTACGCTGAGCAACTTTACCTGGTGCCTCATGCAACGGTGCGAGTGAAACTTGCGCTGAGCAAAAGTTCTCGGCTTTCACGTTTGCATGAATGCCGCTAATGTCATTATAATAAATTTGTTATTAAACTATATTTCCATTTCAGCAGAAAAACGCCAACTTTGCGGCACCTGCAGATACATGTTCCTCGTACTCTTCTCTCTCGCTCCGAAATTAAATGGTGAACGTTAAATTTATGTTATTGTTATGAATAACAACCACACAAACACACGGAAAACCATGCGAACGACAAGTCGAAAGATAGTGCCTCGCTGTTTGAAACGAAAGTGAGTGATGGCTTCGTTCGCTTGGATTTTGTAGGAGAGGGTGGTGTAAGTGGGTTCGGATTTTGTACCGAATTGTATATGTTTTCGTTCGCTTGTTAGTAGCTCCCAAATCAACTGTTTGTCGCATAGAAAGAAAGCAAACGTTAACGTGCGACATCGTGACTTTGGTTGTTACTTTTTCAAGAAAAGGCACTTATTTAAGAAAATATTCTTTTTTTTTGACTTCTTTCACTTTGGATTTTCTAACTTCAACAGGGTTCAAAATTATAATATATACTAAATTTTGGTTCCAGGCTCCACCTAGAAAAATTCCCATTAAACAAGAAATTTTCCAACATACACATATGAGACATCTAGTTAGTCTAGACACAAACCAAAGCAAAGTAACCAATATAGTTGATAATACTGGGTTGTAGCATAATAGTGTTAAAACAAAATTTGTTTAATTTTTTTTTCATTTATCCCCCATCCCGCAATTTCGTTGCAAAAATTGTTGAAAAGCTTAAATAATTCTTATTCAAAGCCTGTGCCAATCGGTATCAAAGTACTATGGTGAAGAAAAAATTGATTATGGTGAGAAAAATTTCCATTTTTGCTGTGCCAATCGATATCTGTGCCAATCGATAAATTTTGATAGCTTCATCATAAGAAGCAGACTTCGGACGCAATATAAATATAATTTTGTGCAATGAATATTTTTACAAAATATTTACCATCACTTTTACAAATTCTTTTGCGAATACGATCTTTACAATCCATGAATATTTGCATTCTGCAAAATTTCTTCCAAATTGCTAGAAAATTTCATCCAAATTGCTACCAAATTTCTTCGTCTTTCTTTGTTTTGTTTAAAAATAAATGATTAACAGAGCTACAAGTCGACATAAAAACTTGGCGGCGGGGCCGGACAAACATTTCGAACGGCGTTGGATCAAGCCGATGATTAAACACAATTTTAGAAATAAAATTATGTTATTAGAAAATGTAAACATGCACGTAAATGCAAAAAAACTGACAAATATATTTATTAAAATTGCGTAATATATCGTAATACAAATTAGTATCTAAAAAACTAAGTCTAACTATACGCTAAACCACTCATTTACCAGCTCAAAGTCAAGTATCGACAAAGAGGATACTCACATATAGTGTACACAATTCAGTGTACTGAGGAGAAGTTCAACATATGCCCGAAGGTATATGTTGGTACTAGAGGTGCGCATGGATCGATCCATTTCGGCAAATGGATCAAATTTTTTTGTTTTTGTAGTTTCGGCTATTTGGGATCAGTTTTGTGATTTGTGATCCTGAGTCATCCTAAAAAACAAAAACAACAAACCAATGTAGCATGTGTGCGTGCGTGTGTGTGTTCACTTGTGCGACAAAAACCATCGTACTCAACAGCTTTCTAATGGATGATGTGTGACTTGTGTGAGTATGTGTGGCTGATTTCATGCTTGCCAACATAACACAGCAAACAATTGGAAATTGAGTTATGTGAAAGAAAATTTGAAAAATAAAAGTAGTTAATAAAGTTATTATGAAATAAATTTTATTGTGTTATTTATTAAAATAAAAGTAAACAAAGTTGATTTAATTCATTAATTAATTAAGTAAAAAATAATTATTTTATTAAATTATTTATTATAATACAATGTAGTTAATAAATATGCTATAAACTAAATTTTATTGTATAATTGGTAAATTTTCGAAATTATAGTAGTAGTAGTGTCGCATATTTTTTACGGGTTTGATCTTTTTATAACTCATAAATCTTCGCACTTCGAAAATGTTCGCTGGGAATATAATTTGTGTTTACTTGTTGTTGTAGCGTTTTGTTTCGACTCATCCATAAATTTACATTTGCCAGAAAGGGATCAAGCAGACATAATTAAAAAACAAAAAAAATGTGTTGGGACCACTTGGGATCGATCCATGCGCACCTCTAGTTGGTACTACTATGAATATGTTTGAGACCAGAATTTCTGCACTCAGCTTTCGCAGTCCACTTTACACTAACAGGAGAGAAATCGAACTTTGAGGAAGTGAAAATTCTTAATAAAATGTACTATTTACTTTCGCCGTCTTTTTCGTGATATGTTTGATATAATTGACGTTCCAACGAAAAAAGGCTGACCACAAGTGTATAGACATACAATTGATCAGTATAAAACATGGAAACATCTGCAAATATCGGAAAGTCTCTTTTGTTGTCGGTACCTATAATTGTGTGAAACTGTGTGGGTTACCTTAGGTAGAAGCAGCAGTCACCATTGACACACTTCGTCCAATGTAAACCGTTGTAATATCACAGTCCGTCTAAATCGTTGAACTTGTCAATAGACCTGTTACACTCAAGGGGCGTTGAAGCCATATAATACCTTATACCTATATTCCATTATGTGGCTGAAGAAGAGACGTACATTAGTCCCTGTCGAACCAATTAGTACTCCGCAAAATGATCCCAAGAACATTCATCTTAACTGCCTGAATGTTTGTTAGATCCAACATGGAGTAAGATCCTAGATATTGACTCACATACACACACACACAAAAAGCCGGGCAGTAGCATATAAGATCTTCGAATCTCTTGTTCTTCTCTTCATCCACACAGCGTCTGCAGTAATCATATGCTGAGATTCCAAGCCTTTTTACTAAACAGTGTCCAGTTGTTACAGCTACTAGCTCAGATATATCTTGTCCTAGATTGGATATTAAGGTTAGCACACGATACAGGACAAAACTTGGTCATACGTTTATGGTAGTCTTGCACTTTGAGCTGGCAGACCATCTATCATCCAAATGTCTGAGAGCATATACTTGCATGCAGAATGGGGCATAGCCATGAGCCCCATATCTAGTGAAACTGGTAAGGTAGTCCCTAATCTCTCCAGATCATCCGCTATATGGTCCCCTGGAATATTTCTGTGAATATCGATTAAGAGACGCGCGGCAGTTGTAAGCTGTACTGGAAGGCAGGAATACAGATTCAGAGATTTGATAGCAACCTGACTGTTGATACCTCTGGCAGTGATGACGTTTCGTCCCAGCCAATGGGTAACTTCTCCGACTGTCATGACTTCTACCTGAAAGAGACTTCAATGATCTGGTAGTCTTTATGCAAGGTCTAGACCCAACTCTTTAGAATAGACTTTTAAACTTCTATCAGAGTAAAATCCTACGTACATTCTATATCTTGGTATTCGCCCGGTGCAGTCCTGCCAGTCCAGTAGGTATTTGCCTTCCAAGCATATCTAGTGATAAGTGCTGGAGAAAAACCACCAAACCATTGAAGAGCATAAGAGATACATACCAACGACATTCTCTTGACTTTTGAAAGCAGACTTGGGTAATTGGATTTTCCCAGTACCGACCACCAAGCGACAATGCCATAAAGCAATATCGGGCGGGCAACAGCGGTGTTTATTTAGTAAACTATTTTCGGGTACACACATCGACCACACATCGACCTCCGATGGCCTTTTATATATCTTGCACTATCCCGTAGCTAAAATACTCTACCAAATAAAGACAATGGCTAACTCTACGAAACTTTCTGCTTCCCGGTGAGCCATTCCCCGTGGCCCACTCCTGATTAAGTCCTATTGAACATATCTCCCTGTACTGCAATTGCCAGGTCGTCAGCGTATGCTACGACTGTGCAACCTGATCCCTCCAGCTCTAGGAGAACACTGTCTAGTGCCAAATTCCAGAGAAGAGGAGATTACACTGCGCATGGGAATATTCCTTTCTAAACATTTCGAGTTAAAGTCTTGTGTTTCAGGAACAAGGTTATGTGCCTTCGCGTAAGTTATCTATAGCAAACTAATGATCCCCTGGTCAACACAAAGTGATGATTTTATCGATCTTGGTAAGAAGTTGTTTAAGACAACTGCGACTAGAGTGTATTCGTTTAGAAAAATTAATTTTATTGTGAAGCTCACTAGAGCCTGCAGACCGGTTTCCGCAGATTTTCCCTTGTTGTAAGCGTCCTGGTACCTGTGGTCGTTCATAAATATGACAAATCATGCTCGTCAATGCCCTTAGGAGGAAAGACGAGAGATTTCGATAGGATGATGGCCTTGTTCCCGAATGAATACCCTACGGTAATGTAGAGTAGCTTCGGTTTCAAAAGCCGGCAAGCCAAAATGTATAGTCCACTTTGAAACTCCGCTGGTGCTATGCCGTCTGGGCCAGGTGATTTGTAGGGCTTTAAACTTCCTATTGACCCGTGTAGTATTCCTTCTGTCACTATATTTGAGTCTGGGATACCACGTGGTACCACGGAAGTTTTTTGGCAATGGGAGATACGTGGTGGCTGTTATTTAAACCCAAATCGCGGAGAGAGCTTCTGCTCGATGTATAGTTGCATAGCAACCGGGTGCCGTGAGCCATAGACCGGAAGGAGTTTTAGATATGCTCCGCTCCTAACCAAGGAGGGGCACTATGTCCAAATACATGATGCCTAAATTGGTACTCACATGCATGCATGTGGGGGCGTTGGTAGATGCATTGTATTGAAACACTGTGGGTCTAGGCCTTCAAGGCAGGTACCCACATTTAAAAAATCCAATGAGTGTTAACACGTTTTTGTTACACGGTACCTCCTGTTCGATTTCTATGAACACATTAGTAAATGTTACATTGGAAAATAAAAAAACAGCGTTCAATCATATGATGACGTTACATTTAAATAATATTAATACTTAAAATTATTTAAAGACCAGTGCAAGCACATTTCTTGCTTAATACTTTTTGTTTTATTCCCACAAAAAACAAAGAGAATGCAAAGCAACAGACACATGCCCATACATACATTGTTATGTTCGTACATATGCTACACAAGTTCACACAATTTTCGTTGCTCTCTTGCTATCTCATTTGTATATACGTATAACCACGCCATTATTCTGTTTGCTCTGAGAGTGCTCCGCACCCACACAATACAACTATTCGCTGCCGCTACATCAGTGTGAGTTTTTTTTTCGCAATATGACAACTGTGTTTCGCAGTCGGACAAATCTGTGTTCTATATAGGGGTGGGTCACTCTTATAATTTAAGGGTATGAAAAAGAGGTGTTCGCCGATTCTGAGACGTACCCGATATGCACACAAAATTTCATACAAATCGGTTCAGCTGTTTCGGAGGAGTTTAACGCCAAACAATCTGTGTGATCGCAGTCGGCCAATCTGTGTGATCGCAGCCAGACAAACTGTGTTTGGATGTATTCACTTTGTGAATTTAGTCCCTTACCCGCGCCTATAGATGTTAACACATCAAAAAAACTCATCTTCCCAATGTAGTGTCTCATTAACCACGATATTTCCAACAATGTCAGAGTGGTTGTTCGGTGAATTCACCTTAATGTCTTCAGACTAGTTTCTTAGAAAGTGTGTGATAAGCAGGAGTTAAACGATTTGTTATTCGTTGTCCCACCGCCCGGTTTGATCTCCCAAATATGTGGTAGTCGTCTAGAGGACATTATGCAGTCTGGAAGGCCCAGACTCGTGTCCACTGCTGAAATTTTTAAAAGGAAGCTTTTCGTTGAAGGCCTTAACTCTTTCTATTCTTTAAGTTTTCATTTGTATGCTTTCCAGGCCCGCTCCGTCCTTGAGGACCAATACTTAATTTGACAGTTGGCCATTCTCCCCTTATATGGAATTTAAATGCCCGATAGTGGTCATTTAAATGTGATTTAATATTAACATATCCTGGGCGCTTTTAAATTAAGCTTTTAGTTGAAGAGTGTGAAACTCGCCCGTAATCCTATTAAAACCCTTTCTACAAAGACTTCCTCATGATTTCCAGATCATTGTTCCACCGTTCCTAGTTAGGGCATGCGGATTCAAGTGATCTATTAAGAACTGAGGAGAGAGCATCCACAAGGTCATCATCCTCAGCGGTATTAACTGGGTCGGAGATACGAATGGTTTTCATAATGACATTCACTCTTTGTTTATACTTGGTCCAGTATTCTTAGAATAGGCAAAGTGGCGATGTCCTGTGAGAAATATAACGCTATATAATGATAGTCGGAAACCGAATGTTCACTCGACACCTTCCATACTTTGTTCAACTCAAAAGTATCCTGTGATGCAAAAGAGATATCTCTTGTATATCCTTAGGGCTCATTGCTCTTATTACAAACATAATGTTTAGTGGATAAACCATTCGGTATCTCCTCTATCATTTATATTGGCATTTCCCCAAATTGTGTGGTGCGCACTGACGCCCGCCCAAAAACCAAGGTTTATTTTATTCTTCTCCACATGCTTAATGTGCTTCCTCATAGCTTCCTCATTTAGGATAACGCTAACCAGATGTTGCCATTAGCCGCTCCAGACAAGTAGCGGTATAGACTTTCTTGCAGTTGCTAAAGTGGTTTCCCATTACATTGCATGAAGGGATTAGGGAGCCCTTCTCACAACCAATGATCTGTGCGCTTTCTAATTTGGACACTCACTGATTGGGACCTACAGTATTACACCGGTTCCGAACGGTATTTTGAGAAGCTTCTTCATGGCTAAATACTCCAATGGTGAGAGCATCACCAAGCGAGGTGACCAACGTCGAAAGAAAGGTAAGATGAACAGAGCAGGGATCGAACCCACGTTCTCATGTACAAGTGCCTCACTCACTAACCATTTCATCACCGACGGATGGTCCTATGACTTTGAAAAAAAGAAGCTTACCATCAAGAGTCTTGAGTCCACAAATACTGCCGTGATTCTTTGTTGAAGACGACATCGGCTTTATATATTTTGCATATGGAGCAGGAAAGCTGCAGAATCAGCTTTAGTGTGATGGAGGTTTATCTGTAGTATATTCCACAGCTGCAGCTACTTCTCTTGCCATCAACGTGTAATTGGCCTCATCGTCGGTGCCTTTCTGTATTCTATCTAAAACCTCTACAATGAGCTTTTGATTTGATTAATGAAGTATCATCCACAGGTGCAGTCACATCTACACTTTCTTCAACACTCGCATCCACGCTCTCTGCCACTGAATTTTTGACATCATCGGTATCTTCCAGGAGGCTACATGAGAGCATGCCAATGAGTTTGTATTCATACAGTGAAATAACTTCACTCACAGTATTCTCATGGTAAGCTTTATCCAGGTTCCTGTCTTCCACTCCACATAATATCGGTGTATCTTCGGTGGTTCTGTTATCAGGTATGGCTTCCTGGTCACTTTTATACATCCTAGGATGAATCTGACCGAAGCCATAAGAAATTTGGCCTTTAGTTTTTCTATGAAACGGAAGTTATTCGGCGATAGTGATAAGCATAACTTGTCGCCCAATCTTATAATTTTCCAATCTACCATTTGAAAAATGGAAGGTCGCGGCTACAGAACCTTATTTAGGTTTCTGACAGATTCTTCAGTGTTTTTGGTGGATGATAGTATCCACGCACGAGCTCTTGAACAGAACGACATGTCGTTTTTGTCAACGATATCTGGTTTGGCACCAGGTCAGATTTTCAAACACAATGAGCCTAATTGGGCGTAGTTACGCTAAAAAAAAACCAGGGCTCCGCAATATATTCTGCAGGAACCATGTATATGTTTGGAACACATTTCAAACATTCACATGTTTGCAAGTCGCAAACACACTTGTACTTAAACGCAAACAGCACCATGTTTACTGGCAAGCATGTATGCCTTTACGTGGACACATGTGCGTTCTTCATCCCAAACATTCATATTAGTATGTGGAAGTATTCGCGTGTTCCCCCAATCGTTCATATACTTACGTGGAGTGGAAACAGGCGTGTATTTCCTCCCCAAACATAATAATATTTAGAAACGAATTACTCTTTCTTTATTTATTTATGTATTAATTTTATCAATTAAATCCACATTTAGAAGTAATTAATACACAAAATTAAAAGATTTTTTTACATTTACTTCAATCGAATGCATTATATATTTTTTCTAATGCAATGAGAATCTGATGTTCTTTTGTCTCTTCTTTCTTTGTTGTCTCTCCGGTTTTTGTTTTCAGAAGGTTTCTGCTATACGTTGGTAATCACTGTGCGTTGGTACACAAACAATATACTTATCTGAAAAGCTGGTTCATGTAAGACAAGCGTGTATTAACTACTTGTGTTTTTTATTATATTTCACAAATGGTCCGTCGTTCCGATTGTCTGACTAAAGGCTCGGACAGACAAAGGGCTTCACGTTGTTGCCCTTTCCACTTTTGTTCCTTAAAATCATTTCTCACTTTGGTATCACACAAACATACATATATACTAAACAAATACACAAAATCCAAAACAACATCACAAACCTTTTAACCGTCCAAACCTTTGTTTATTATTTTTTCAATGACCAAGCGTTGTTGATATCCTCTGTGTGATGAACCATTGACGACACAATACATGAAACTAAAACGCAATACATCAGCCAAAATAACAAACACTGACTTCGTCCGCAATTTACACGCACATTCAGGAATATAGATGAATCACTGACTGAGAGAATAATGCAATCATTCAGATCGACACTTACAAGATAGACCCTCTCGTTGCCCCTCTTTTATTATTTTGCTCTCGCGAGGGTATAAACAGTACAACGAACACACGTATATTTGTATCACAAATGTTTGTTGCTTGGGTCGCAAACATATATTTGATAACATATGAACCATTGTGTCGCAAACATGCAATATTGAATAGCAAACACAATGTGTTTGCACGCAAGTATATTATATTTGCGACAAGCTCCAAATACACGTTATATTTGCATCCAAACAACAAAAAACGACAGATTTTTCACCGTGAAGCCTGCGTCACAGCAGACTGGAGGTGACATAGGAGAATCTCAATGGACGTCACAGTACACGACGTAAAGGACAATCATAACAGCCAACCATCTATTCCGTAAGATGAATCCGTCTACGTACACTCTGTCGACGGTCGCCATACTGAGGCTCTCCTTTAGTACTTTACTAAACGCCTTCGATCGTGCACACCTCACTGGTTACGAGAAGCTTTCCCCAGTCCCTCCATGGCATGTTATGGGAGAATATTTATTTTATTTTGTTTAAATCGTTTAGACTTTAGCGGTTCAGCGGGTGATCGTAAGCGATTTCCGGGCTTCATCGTGGACCGGTGAAATTCCTTCCGCAGTTAACTGATGCCATTTTCTTCGCAATGAGCACTGCCGGGTCGACGTTGAACAACCTCTCTAGAAATCTATTTCGTCGCCCGTATGCCTTCTTCATTCCGCGACAATAAAGCGGAATTTCTAGCCCTGTACTAGTCTTTTCGATTTTATTGTTTATTGTGTAATTGTCCACTAGAAGGTAATTGTCGTTATCGTTTCTTGCTTTGTTGTTTTTTTTTGTTGTTTGTAGAATACATTTTCAGTCCCAAGGGTGTGGGGGATTTGATGTCAATTGCACCATAGCCCCCACACTCAAAGAAAAAACTCGTTCCTCCCAAACGAAATCTCAGATAACTGAAGTTCGTTTGGGGACCGTAGTTGGGAGAAACGAACTTCTGTTAAGCCATACATGTCATTTTGTTTGGGATAACCAAAAAATGTTTGCAGCAAACGAGTTATGAAAAATATAAGCTGAAAAAACGCGTTTGCGAGAAACGAAAAACGGTTCCGCCAACTGTTCCCTCGGTTACAGCAACCTAGTTGTAGTTGATCCTAACCAAAAAAAAAACGTTTGCGAGAACTGAAAAACTTTTGCAGTAAACGAGTTATGAAAAATTAAAGCTGAAAAAACGTTTGCAAGAAACGAAAAACGGTTCCACCAACTGTTCTTTCGGTTACAGAAACCGAGTTTTGTAGTTAAAACTTTTAGTAATGGCTTCCATAAGCTCTTTTTTGATTAAATTTCCAATTTTTATGATTTTATGAAGTTGTTATTTTTGTCTACTTTTCACTGTATACCAACACGTCTCTCTCGCTTTGCATTCAAATAACAACTACAAGCGAAGCAAAGTACAACGCCTCAATTGCCCATCCAAGATACACTCCGGTTCACTTATTTAAAGGCACTAAAAATTCCATATTCAGCAGCTTGTATCTTTTGCAATTTGTAACCGATTGCAGAATTTTAAAATGGAAATGGTAGCTGGACATCTTGAGACATAAAAACAAAATCATGACAATAGTGGTTTCTTAACTAAAGAACTTTTTTTGAGCAATTTATGAGAAAAAAAGTCAAAAAATGTGCTATTTTTGTTGGTTGAGTCGAAGATGGTGACCATACACCACAAGACGTTTTTGGATTTTAATTCGACCGTGGAACCATGAATGAGTCACTCTCCTAATTTCACTACTGTTGGACGATATTCAATAAATGACGGCATCTTTTCGTCATATCGCAGACTACATTTTCTATTCCAGATCGCAGTGACCTGCAGGTTAAAGAAAGAGGATCCAAACAATTCAAAATTAAATTTTTTTGACGTCAAATTTTTACACGTGGAAAACCCTGTATTTGTTTGCTGTTTGGATGCAAATATAACGTGTTTGCACCTTGTCGCAAATATACTATACTTGTGCCCAAACTCATTGTGTTTGCTATTCAATGTAACATGTTTGAGACAAAATGTTTAATAGGTTATAATATATGCTTTTGAGACCCAAATGTGTTTTTTTTTGTTGAAAACCGATAAAACCAAATACGAGACAAAGAAACAAAAAAGCAGCACATCTTCAATTCATGAAACCAGTGGTTGAAAACATGTACATGTTTCCTGCAATATGTTGCTGGGGCCGATATTTCTCAGCGTGTAACATCATACGTTTGAGTTGCAACAATTGGTATAAACACTTTTGGGTACCTGTTCGTTGTAAAACAATTATGCAAACAGAAAGACCATCCTTTTTTGTCAGGCTTTGCTATTTAATATATTTTCACTTTTAATAAAGTCCTGGTATTTTATTTCATGCCTTCAACTGCGTAACAACCAACATTGAACTTGATTTTTGTTTACCCCGGTCAAGTAGGTATTTTCATGCAAGTCAGCGCGTTTCAGACCTTGACATAGAATATACAACAACAACAAACGAGGACTCCAAAAAAAAACTACAAAATATGCAGAAAATTAGCATTGGAAAATACCATAAACTCATATCCTTTCATGCATCGGCTTTATATGAAGCGATAAGAAAACACAATTTTCTATTTAAAGGCTAAAAACTAAAAAGCCGCATTAAGAACTTTCCAGTTATTTTTACACAACACAACAGCAACAATGGCAGCGGCAGCGGCAACGATAATACTTGCAATTGCATTAAATAACTTGAGTTTTAATTAAAAAACGCCAACAAATGAAAAAATGCCTCGCCCCACAATTTGTGGCAGTTGTGTGTGTTTATTTGAGCCAACTATGACTTCATAGGCATTGAAAAAGACCCCGCCATAATACAAGCAGAGAGACAGACCACTTCTTCCGTGTATGGCGGCGTCATAACCAAGCCATCACCGCCACTGCCACTACCACTGCCTCCAGCCGCCACTACCGCCTGCCGCACCACCACCTGGCATTGGCAACCTGCATTATGACATTGCACAGCGCCGCCGTTGACATTGACATTAAACTTAAGTCAACTTAAGCCATGACTTCATTTCTTGATTCGCACACACAATCCAAGCCACAACCACCACCAGCAGCAACTTCAAAAGGAAACCAACAGCCAACAGCAAAAACGTAACAGTTTGCAACAAATAACAACTGCAAAAAATCCAACAACAAAAAACGCCATAAAAACTAAAACAAGAAGTACAATCAAACGCTCACACGGACACACTAACCATAGTTTAACTGCAACTCAAGTTGAGTTAACCCAGAGCAGCAACTTGCAAGTCGTCGTTCAGTCAAAGCAAAAAAAAAAACAGTTACCAAACGTAACGAAACTGTAACAGAAATAGCGAATACCTTAAACGTGGCTAATACAATAAATTATGTGAACAAACAGACACACACACCAACAAACTCGCAAATTATATCTTGTGTTTTAGCTTAATCGGAAGGGTAGTTAATTTAACCAGTTACACACAATTTAAACCTCATTTGATTGTTTAGCCATAAATTAAATTTAAATGCAACAATTTGGCTCATTAACACAAATGTTAACTGTGAGAAGCTATAAAACCCTTCAGGGGGTTTCGCATGGCGTCCTACCAGGCGTATGCGTAATTTGGTAGCTGTGTTTGGCATTTATGAGAATATAATTGGCTTAAGAGATTTATGCCCAATACAACTTAAGTGATGCGAGTATTTTAATTGAACTTGTTTTATCACAGTGCAAACACATTATTGCTGTACGACATTTCCCATTATCGCATATATTTATTTTTCAAAATTGTTCTATCTTTCGACGAAAAACATAAAAGCAAATTCGTGTTGTGATAAGACGACCCACCTCACAAATGTTCGGAGCACTCAGCTATAAATATTGATACCAATCGCTCAATATTTAAATCAAAGGATTTTTCTTGAATTACACACCCAGGCATTCATGACACGATCGAATAACACCCCACTGTGCCATTTGAATCCGTTTCGAATTCGAGATGGACTTACTTTTCGGACATTTTGTCTGAAACGGAAATCAGTTACGGAAACAACGAATCCATTTGCTTATTACCTTCCTCTCGAAAAATAGGATTGTTTTTTCTACTTCTTCGGATACGTCTCGACTTCGCAACGAACTTCATATTCGAAAACGTTTCGTGTTGGTTTTTTTTTTAAATAAAATGGATTCGGGACGGATTCACTTTTATCAAATTTTGTGACTTCTAAACGTATTCATTCTAATTTTCTTCGCCAGAAAATGGTTATTTCAGTTTTTGTCTTTTAGCAACTCAGATATGAATCTGTGACATTACATTTTTTAGACAAAACTATGAGCCACTAAACGGTGTGGGTGGCTTAGGTGGCTTAGTTATTGCAGTTTCAAAATTTCTTAACCAAATTGTCATTTCGCTTTTTCATGTTATTATGGATTCGCTCGGATCCGCTAAATAACAATTTCACTGATACATTTTTGATGTGTTAACATCTATAGGCAAGGGTAGGGCAATCTATCAAAGTGAACACATGCAAACAGCCCACAGCGTTAGCATCACATACGTGGTTGTTGTACATCAATAGTCTCTGCCTGAAAATAAGCATGATGACATTGATGTAGCATCAGCCAACAAACAAGCAGATCGTCGTTCCCAAAGAGTATTGAATAGTATAGTACCGAATAGAAACGTTGATGCCTTTTGAAACATTCATGTTTTTTGTATTGTTTTATGTAATAACATGGTCGAAATGGTGCATTTATATTGAAATATTCTATAAAGAGAATAAGACTCGTTTATGCTCTTTTACTCAGACTCTCTACATGAGAGCGGGAAAAGAGTGCAATAAGTTCTCTATACTATTCAATACTTTTTGTCGTCGCTCTGTTTATGACAAAACAAAAATAATTATTTCAGTGAGCTAAATAAATGTTGAAGCAGATGTAAAAAAAAGAAACTGCAACAGCAAAAGAGCCTTCAGCACAAAAACTATTCTTTTTTTATTTTCCAATGTATCATTTACTAATATGTTCATAGAAAACGATCAGGTACCGTGTACCTAAAAGGTGTTAATAAATTGCCCGTGAGATAAAGCACTCATTGAGTTTTTATTTCATTATTTTTTTTCAAATTCTTTTTGTTTGTTCACAACTTTCGATTGTAAATATTTAACCAATAAAATACTGTATAAAGGCCGTGTTCGACAATTTGACAAATTGTGGGATATATACAAACTTTCATTGGCGGCGAGCGAATGGTGTAGTATAAACTTGAGGATAACGATTTGCAGAAAAAATTTTGACAGATCTGGTTCTCTCAGTTCAGGGTTGCATTTCGAATAAAACGGACAAAAACAAGGAAAATGGAAATAAAATTTTTGATGTTGATTTGATTGGTTTTGATTTTGATTTTGATGCACTGGTAGGGCAATCTATCAAAGTGAACACATGCAAACAACACACAGCGTTAGCATCACATAAGTGGTTGTTATACAACAATAGTCTCTGATGGTATTGATGTAGCGGCAGCAGGTGGTTGTCGCCAAAGAGTATTGAATAGTATAGAGAACTGATGGAACGAATTGTATGACTCAAAAGCACTGGCGACATCTGGCTAATGATTCAAAACCTATTACTCTCATCCATGTGTTTTCTATTGTTTTATGTAATAACATTGTCTGAATGGTGCATTAATATTGAAATATTCTATAAAGAGAATAAGACTCGTTTATGCTCTTTTACTCAGACTCTCTACATGAGAGCGGGAAAGGAGTGCAATAAGTTCTCTATACTATTCAATACTTTTTGTCGTCGCTGTGTTTATGACAAAACAAAAACAATTATTTCAGTGAGCTAAATATTGCTTGATTTATTTTAACAATATTACATCGAATGTTAAAGCAGATGTAAGAAAATAGAAAGTGCAATAGCAAAAGAGCCTAAAGTGGTCCAATTTGTATGTATTTTTAACAATTTTAACAAAAATCGGCAAGATAACAAAATCGCTAAAATACAAAATGGCTATACCTTCGTAGGTGGATGTAAGCAATGAATGTATTTAATATGGCATCATTTTTTTTAAACAAATCGCTAAAACTTAAATTTTGCCAAGAAAATGTCGCTGAAACGCCATCATGTCTATATTTTGGAAACGGAGCGTTCAATCGGAAAATATATTTTTTTTCCGCGATTATAAGGGTTTTTCATAAAGTGGTCCAATTCGTATGGACAACTTCTTTTTTAAAAAAGACAAATCGTTAAAATAAAAAAAATGGTTTTAACTCGCAGACAGTGTGTCGAATCGCAAAAATAATAAATTTTTTAACTTCACATGAGGCTTTTATGCCTTTAAAAAAAACCGTTAAACTCACATTTTCAAAAATAAAAAATCGCTAAAACGCGCGTATGTGTTAACGTTTTTTTTTTAAATAAGTGATGCCGTATTAATGACTGTCTTGGGTAAAGCTTCCTGGAAGGAACAAAGTTATTACTTTTGCGATTGAACGCACCGTTTCCGAGTTATAGTCATATTTATTTTAGCGATTTTCTTATTTTGGTGACTTTCTGAAAAAAAATTTCTTCCATACGATTGGACCACTTTATGAAAACCCCTTACAAGCCTTTAAAAATGAGTTATTTTTGATGTGTTAACATCTATAGGCGCGGGTAGGGCCTAAATTCACAAAGTGAATACATCCAAACACATTTTGTCCGACTGCGCTCACACAGATTGTCCGACTGCGATCACACATTGTTTACCGTTAAACTCCTCCGAAACGGCTGGACCGATTTGTATGAAATTTTGTGTGCATATCGGGTAGGTCTCAAAATTGGCCAACATCTATTTTTCATACCCCTAAATGAGAAGGGTGACCCACCCCTATATAGAACACAGATTTGTCCGACTGCGAAACACAGATTGTCAAACTGCGAAAAAACACACACACACTGATGTAGCGGCAGCGAATAGTTGTATTGTGTGGGTGCGAAGCACTCTCAGAGCAAAGAGAATAATGACGTGGTTATACGTATACAAAAACGAGATAGCTACAGAGCATCGAAAATTGTGTGAACTTGTGTAGCGTATGTACGAACATAACAATGTATGTGTGTACATGTGTCTGTTGCTTTGCATTCTCTTTGTTTTTTGTGGGAAGAAAACAAAAAGTATTAATTAAGAAAATAATGACACTTGACTTTAAATATTTTTAAGTGTTATTAAGTATTAATATTATTTAAATGAAACGTCATCAACTTCATCTCCCTGTATGCACCGCAGCGAAAAAACTTTGGATTGATTTTTAACCCTTTTTTCTTCGCAGGCAAACTAATGGCGACGACAAAAATAAAGGTGCGTGGTACCTCCCATACAAATCACAAATTAAAAATCCATTATTTCTGCTCCTCTTAACGGTATTTGAACAGAATTGGGTATGTTGGTTAGGTTTACATATTCTAGTATCTGCTGCAAATATGGGCGGGATTGGACAAAGGGGCGTGGTCATATATAAATAATCTATATTCAAAAACTATGTTTTTACGGGTTGGTTTTTGTATTATTGTGATAGGTAAGTCAAATAAAATGTAGGGTGCGGCGCACTTTCAGAGCAAAGAGAATAATGACGTATTATACGTATATAAAAATTAGATAGCAAGAGAGTAACGAACATTTTGTGAACTTGTGTAGCGTATGTACGAATATAACAATGTATGTGTTTGTTGTTTTGCATTCTTTGATTTTTATGGGAATAAAACAAAAAGTGTTGAGCAAGAAAATAATAACACATGTGCTTGCACTGGGTCTTTAAATAATTTTAAGTATTAATATTATTTAAATGCAACGTCATCATATGATTGAACGCTGTTTTTTATTTTCAAATGTAACATTTTCGAATGTGTTCACAGAAATCGAACAGGTACCGTGTAGCAAAAAGGTGACACATCACCCGTGAGTTCGAACACTCATTGGATTTTTCAATTGGACGCTCCGTTTCCGAGATATTCGCGTAAGGGCGTTTTGGCGAGTTTTGATTATAGAAATTTTAGTTTAAGAGATTTTTTTAAAGTGACGCCCCATTCAGGACATGCATAGGTTAAAGAATCCTATCGAGGTAAACAACGCACCGCTTCCGAGTTATATCCATTTTTTATTTTAGCGATTTTCTTATTTTAGGCATTTTTTGAAAACATTCTTCCATACGAGTTGGACCACTATATGAAAAAATCTTAGAAACCCCCAAAAATTAGTTACTTTTTCGATGGGACGCTCCGTTTCCGAGATGTATACATTTTTTCTAAATAAAGGGTTTTTCAACAGAGACGCTACAAAAGTAAATCGATAGGGACAGCAAACGACGCCATATTTTTCCCGCTCTTTTGACATTTCTCTTCAGTAAGGTTTGCCAGTTCATCATGGAAAGATATACGAGCCAACAACGAGTCGAAATTATTAAAATTTACTACCGAAATTTGGAGTCAGTGGCCTCAACTTTAAGAGCGCTACGTCCAATTTATGGTCGTCATAATCGTCCTACCAGATCAACAATTGAGCGTCTAGTGGAAAAATTTGAATCCATAGGCACAGTACAAAATGTTCCCGTGCCAGTGAGACAAAGAAGTGCCCGTAGTGTCGAGAATATTGCTGCCGCTGAGGCTTCAGTTCAAGAAAGCCCAAATGTGTCTCTCACATGTCGTTCACAAGCGTTGGGCATCCCTGTGACGTCGTTGTGGCGAATTTTGCGAAAAGATCTTGGCCTACATCCTTACAAGATCAAATTGACGCAAGAACTGAAGCCGCTTGACCATCATAAGCGTCGCATGTTCGTGAATTGGGCTGAGCAACAGCTTGAAAATGATGCGGATTTTCATCGGAAAATCATCTTCAGCGATGAGGCTCATTTCTGGCTGAATGGCTTCGTCAATAAGCAAAATATGCATTATTGGTCAGACAGCAATCCACACGTAATCCATGAGTCATCATTGCATCCCGAAAAAATTACGGTTTGGTGCGGTTTATGGGCCGGCGGCGTCATTGGGCCGTACTTCTTCCGTGATGATCAAGACCGGCACATTACTGTGAGTGCAAATCGCTACCGTTTAATGTTAACCGAATATTTTTGGCCCCAATTGGATAATATGGACTTGGAGGACATGTGGTTCCAACAGGACGGCGCCACAAGCCACACAGCGAATGCCACAATCAATTTATTGGAAACCAAGTTTGGTGAACGTGTTATCTCACGAAATGGCCCAGTCGATTGGCCGCCTCGGTCGTGCGATTTGACGCCGTTAGATTATTTTCTGTGGGGCTACGTCAAGTCTATGGTCTATGCCAACAAGCCAGCGACGATTGATGAACTTCGTACGAATATCGAACGTGAAATTGCAGCAGTATCGGCCGATTTATGCTTGAAAACCGTCGAAAATTGGGTTCAGCGTCTGGACTTCTGCAAGCGTGCCCGTGGTGGCCATGCAAAAGAAATCGAGTTCCATACATTTTTTTTTTTTTTTTTTATCAAACCAACACTCAGGGGATGCCCCCTATAAATGCAGTGCATTGTGTTGGCGAAGGAAAATTGAGGTAGTAGAGGGTGGAAAGAGGGAGTAGTGACTGTTGACATTTGCCTTGAATGCTTGTATGTCACAATTGGTGGGAAATACACTAGCCGGAAGTTTATTCCACATACGGACTGTACGGCTGAAGAACGAATTTTCTCTATAGTGTGTAGTGCGGTCAATCGGCCATTCGATAAAAAACGGATGAGAGTTCCTGGAAAGCCGCGTACTTCGGCTAAATATCCTCACGTCCGGCATAAGTTGACGGATGTCCGAGGAACACATACCGTGGAAATATCGATAGAAAAGTGACACGCAACCCACATTTCGACGATGCTCAAGGGAGGCAATAGAGTTGGATACCCTACTGTCCCCTATTAACACCGTCGCTCTCTTCTGGACACGGTCGAGAAGCTCCAAAGAAGTCCTAGGAGCACCTGCCCATATAATGACATAATGATTTACGAACTCTGTAACGATATATTTGTATTACTACAATGCAATACAATTTAAAACAATTTACAATTTAAAAATATGATATGTTTGTTTAATTTAATTTGTGTCATCCGCAATAATAGTTCCTCCAGATATTTGCCTCAATTTTTTCCGTATGTTTGTGAAAGACTAACTTCACCTCAATTTGTGGCAATACTAGTAAAATAAAAAAAAATGCATGCGATACAGAAACTAGTGTGGTGAGATATATCAACTGGGTATATTCGTCCTGTCTATAACAGTAAAATATGCATTAACCAAAGCATAATAAATTCTGGGTTTTTACGACGTAAAATATGAATATGTATACTTCCAATTTTTTTCGATGGATGGTGTCTATTTGTGACCCGACCCTACTTATGCGAACACACCTAGTGTTTCTTTTTGGATTTGTATGTAAAAAAAACCTTCAATTTGCATATGAAACCAATCGCAAGTCTCAAAATCATCGGAAAGTAATGTAAAAATGCAATTATATAAGTAAATAAAATAAATGGTTTCCCATTACATCCCATGAAGGGACTGGGGAGAACTGCTCACAATCACTGAGCTGTGCGCTTTCCAGTTTTCACTCACTGATTGGGACCTACAGTTTTACACCGATTACGAACGGTAATTTGAGAAGCTTTTTTCATGGCTAGATACTCGATAGTGTCGCCGTCACTATGCGAGGTGACCGTCGCCGAAAGAAAATTTGAAGCCGGGTTCGAACCCAGGATCTCATATACCATATACCATCATACAAGTATAAAACAGTAAACTATGAAAATGCAACACAGAGGGGGAACTTTAATTGCGTTTTACTCAAAAACTTGTTTTAACACACTAGGTGGGTTTTCTTAACCAGGGTTTCTGATCCAGGGTTATTGTTTTTTCACAAATTGGTTTCTCACTTTCTGTTTAAAATAATAGTTGTTCTGAAAGGTCCTCGTGTAACATTCAAATATAGTTTATCTTTCACAGCAAAGCCTCCTATGAAAACTCGAATACAAAACTTTGTAACAAGTCTTTTTGTAACAGAAACTAAATTATGATTACAGTGACTAATATTTGAACCCTAATTCTAATATTATGCTTTTTATTAATTGAATCCGCCATTTCAGATGAATGAGGTTTTAGAAATACTCAAATTGGTGAATAGAACTTAATTTCTGTACTAACAGCTCTCTTTAGTAAGACCTATTTTGAATTTGTCAATAATATTGAAAAATAATTCTGATGTATGATAATTATGAATTCTAATCAAAATATAGACTTTCTTATGGAATTTCCAATGCCTGCATTTATTCCCAACTAATCTTTTCCTGTGTGTATGATGTTAGTTACAATTCATAGGTACATATGTATGTATGTATGTCAATTTACCTTAGATATATGTATGTACATTCAAACATGCTAAGGAAAATATACATATGTATATATGTACTTACAAAGGTTAATCAAATAAACGTAAAATTATTATCAATATTATTTACAGTGTTAGTGTAATTTCATTAAATTTCAAACTTCATTATGGGCTTTAAACTTCTGTTTTGATCCTGCTTATTCTATAGGGATGGTTGTTATCTTGCTGATAGTATGTCAAATTACATTTAAAGGTAAACAGAAAATAATAATGTAATTATCATTTCCGTCACTCCTAAGCATAATTAGTGACATTGTAATGATGTTCGCCCTGGTGATGAAGCAGATAACAGTAGGGATGTTGATGCTGTTAACGGTAGACACGATGATGCTGTTAACGGTAGACATGATGATGCTGTTAACGGTAGACACGATGATGCTGTTAACGGTAGACATGATGATGCTGTTAACGGTAGACACGATGATGCTGTTAAAGGTGGATAAGATGATGCTGTTAGTGGTAAAGATGATGATGCTGTTAATGGTAAAGGCCATGATGCTCTTAATGGTGGAGATGAAAAATCTCATAGTCACGTTGCTGCACACTAGAGGCTGATTTAAACTGCTTGAGGTCATGATCAGAGGTAAAATATTGAAGCCCTCAAAATGGACTGTGACCCTCGGTGGTGCAATGGTTAATGTGTGCGACTTTTATACATAAGAATGTGGGTTTGATTCCTGCTCAGACCATCTAACATTTTAGTTTGACGACGGTCACCTCGCTTAGTGATGGCGACACAAGCGTGTACTAAGCCATGAAAAAGCTTCTAAAAATATCGTTCGGAAATGGTTTAAAACTGGAGGTCCCAATCAGTGAGGGTATAACTAGAAGCGCACAGCTCCCTGATTGTGGGAAGGTCTCCCCAATTCATTCATGGAATTTAACAAATTTTTTGTTTAAGGGAAATGTTATTGGACCACAACAATTGTATCTTGAATTTTTTTGTTTTTATTTTAAGGTTTAGTCCTACCTTCTGAAATTCGTCGTTTTTTTATATTTTACGAAATTGTATTTTCTTTAAATAATACCGGATTTATCACTCTTTAAATTAAAAAAGTACATGAGGTGTCAGGGGACATCCGGTTGGAACGAAGTTCCTTCCGCTATATATTATGTACTAGTTAGTTCCAACACGCCTAAGGCGCCTGTTGAAAAATATTGTAATTTAAATGGATCTTTAAGAAAAGATACTTTCTGTTAAATGATAAACTTTTTTTAAGAAATTTTTTATTTATTGAATGTATTTTAAAAAAAAAAGTATATCTTCTATATAATCTTCTTCTTGTATTAAAAGCTAATGTTTTTATGTACGAAAATGGCAAAGGGTATGCATTTTTTTCAAAGAAAACGTTTTTAAAAGAACAGGTACTTTTTAAAGAAGTGCTACTCTTTTTAGGATAAGGTAATTTTTTTAAGAAAATTTACTTATTTTCAGGAAGGCTACTTATCTCAAGAAAAGAAAAGGAAAGGTATTATTTTATTTTTAATAAAGAGTAATTTTAAGAAAAGGAATTTTAGTAAGAAAATATATTTTTTGTAAGAGAAGGTTTTTTTTTTGAAGAAAAGCTCTTTTTTTTACGAAAGAACAGATAAAATATTTAATGTACTTATCTCAAGAAAAGTTATTTTGCTGTACAAAATAGGTAATCTTTAAAGAGAAGCTAGTTTAAAAAAAAGGCAATTTGTTGTAAGATAATGTACTTTTTTCAGAAAAGGTACTTATTTAAAAAATAAATTTTTTTAAGAAAAGGTACTTTGTTAAGTAAAGGAACTCTGTTTAAGACTATGAATAGGTATTTTTTTTTTGGGAAAATTTACTTTTTTTGAGAAAACGCACTTATTTCAGAAAATGTTTTTTTTAAACTTCTTTCACTTTGGCTTTTCTAAATTTACTCTTTATTCGGTTCAAATTACAACATGTAATAAACAGGCTCCACCCAGAATATTTTCCATGAACAAGAAATATCCCCCCATATGTTATACAAGGTGGCGCAAAAGTAATCCTCCTATCAGAAAATGCTATAAATTTTGCGATTGGCCCCTAATGTCAGTTCTGTTTTGACATTTGTGTAGTAAACACATTCGAAATACACGTTAATAAACAATGTTACGCTACACTGCTCCAGAACGCGGAATATTGCGCGGAATATTGCAACACGAGATGCTGCCAGGCGTGGCAGACCCCGGAGTAGCCGTTCTGCAGAGAATATTGCTGCTGTAGCCGAGGATGTCGTGGAAGCGCCGTCGAAATCGACCAGACGACGTGCCACGCTACAGAGCAATGGTCAACGAGTTCTTTTTGCCGCAACTTGATGAATTGGGATTGGAAAACATGTGGTTCCAACAGGACGGTGCAACGGCACACACTGCACGTGCCACAACCGATATGCTGAAGGATGCATTTCCCGGGCGCCTAATCTCCCGTTTTGGCGATTTCCACTGGCCAGCAAGATCGCCTGATTTGACCGCTCCAGACTTCTTTTTGTGGGGCTTTTTGAAGTCGCGGGTTTACGTCAACAAGCCTCAGACTCCTGCAGCTCTTAAAGACAATATCCGTCAAGAATGTGAGGACCTATCGCCGGAAGTTTTGGCCAAAGTGATGGAAAATGCCATAAAAAGGGCTCAAATGACAATCAACTGTGGCGGCGGCCATTTACATGACATCATATTCTCGACTTGATGTAAAAAAAATTAAAAGACCAAATAAAAATAATCCACCAGAAGAATCAAAGTTTTTCATTTTTTTTTTAAATTACAGCCAAAAAACACCGGAAGTTTACTTTTGCGCCACCTTGTATGTTAGTCTAGACACAAACCAAGCCAAAACACGAGTGTAAGAGTAAATGTGCTGCCAAATGTAATTCCATGCTCAGGGTTGTACATCATGGATTTGCCAGTCTTTCACTTTGGCTTTTCTAAATTTACTTTTTATTGGGTTCAAAACTACAACAAAACTACAAAACTTCCTTTTAAACTAAACCAAACCAAAAGAACCTAATATAGTTGATAATAATGGGTTGTAATAAAGTAGTTAAAAAAAATTGTTTAAAATTTTTTCATTGAGCCCCCATCCCGCAACGTGCGATAAGGAACTTCGTTCCAAAAAAACCTAATTTGTAAGATAAGATTATAAAAGTGGCGTCTTTCGAATGTCCGATTTTTAGATGGGCAAGCTTTTGATTTTTAAAGCGTTTTCATTATTTCATATATAATATTATAATAATATTATTTGAATATTATACATATATAATAGATATTTATTCATAGATATAAATAGAATATAATTGATAAATTTTAGGGTTTCATATATCTGCGCGGCAAAGTAAAAACGACTTATTGGTAGTTCTTTGTCAGCCGTCACACCCCTAAATTTAGATCTTTCTTTTAAAATAAGGAGAAAATATATAAACTTGTTTGATCGACCTCGCCCTCCCCGCTACCCGCAATTTTCATTTATACAACATAATATTCATATTATGGTCATATAGCGCAACATTTTAGGAGGATTTGAGAAAGATCTAATTTTATGGGTGTGACGGTTGACAAAGAACTACCCTTGTGTTCTTTTCTAAATTTTGTATATAAGCATATTTAGGAGGTATAAGTTTTTTCTATGTGAAGTTCTGGGGCCTAATTGTTAATGCCGACAATAGTCTAAACTATCCTGAAATATCGATATTGACAGTTCATCTACCATTTAAAATACATGCGTTCATTAAACTTAATTACCGACATAACGATAAAGAATTCGATGTCGTTTCTTGCACAATTTGAGCCCAGAAATTTAAGAAGATAAAGTGTATGGGAAAGACAATGTTAATTTTCAATAGGCGGCTAATGATAGATTAGCAATTTCTGTTAAAAAGTTGGCAATATGTTAGTTTTATGTTATCTGCCTTTTAGGGTTGCCAAGCTTTAAATGAACTTAAAAGTGCTAAAAATCTTTCTCAAAAACAAAATAATTACGTTTTTGATTAACTTATACCCTTTTCACATTTACCGCGTTTCAGCTGAAACGCCGGCGTTTCGCTCTCTTTCGATGATTTCAGCGAAACACACTTTAATTGGCACTTATTTCCATACAAAAAAAACGAAAACATTATGCTCTTTTTACTGTAGTTTGTTTGACACCACAGTAAAAATGAGAGACAGCACAGTGTTGTACTCCAATAGTAGTTAAAAAAAGGAGTAAAATGAAAAAATGTCCATTGCTGGTTCAAAGCAAATGTCAGAAAAATGAGGGAAAACAAATCTGTTTGTTTACATTTCTAGTTTGCTTTGTGGTGGTAAGTACTTATTGCAATGTGATTTATGAATATAATCATTTATATCTTTGAATGCATTCATTGCTTTATCATACAATGATATAAATTCTAATATTATAAAAATTACATTAATTTTTTGATATTATTTTATATTTCTTTATTCACAAATGTGCGTTTGTGTTGTTTACAGTCAATACAGAAAACACAAAACAGAAATGAGAAATGTCACATGAAACCACAGTAGTTAACAAAAGCACAATGTGAACACCATGGTTTCGAAATGATCTCAAGAGAGCGAAACGCCGGCGTCCCAGCTGAAACGCGGTAAATGTGAATAAGCTATTAGATTGAAAAAACCAAGTGGCCTCACACAGTTGCACGCAATTATGCCAATAAACCAATAATGCCAATAATTGCCAATAAACAAAGCGAGTGACGCCTTATTCATTCTTTGCGCTCTCTCTTACTCTCTTCATTGAATATTACAATACACGAGCAGCTTTTTGATAGTATTATTGTATATAACTACACAAATTCCAATCATGTTATATAAACTATGAAAAAGTGTGAAATAATCAAGATATCGCGTGAGAGAGAAATGCGTTTGGGAGAATTGTGACCACTTTTTTTCCTTCTCAACCTGTACATCCTCTTTATTTGTATATGGCACAAAAACGATCAACAATTAGACAACCCGAAGATCTGCGCAATTTGGCAACCGTGCTAAAAAAAGAATCAAAAAGTGTCAGTAATTCACTCAATCGCATTTCTCTCTTGCGTCATATCTTTATTATTTCATATTTTTGCATAGTTCATGTAATTTTACTTCAACATGGTTGGAATTTTTATAGTTATAGAACATTATTAAAACGCTGCTCGTGTATTGAAATATGCAATGAAGAGAGTAAGAGAGAGCACAGAAAAATGAATGATTGAAGAGTTTTTTTTGCTGTCTATTTTAGTACAACGTTTTTGGTGTGTGCTTTGTGTAGAAACAACGCCATCTATATGTGACTCATGTCTTCGAAGAATACACTTTATGCAATACAACCCTGGGGAAAATGTGAATGTTATTCGAACTTGCTGTAAGGGATTTTTTTATTAATTGATCTGCCAGGTAGTCATATGTATGTATATAGGACGATGGTAAAAAATAGTGAGAAAAATTACCTATTTCTTTTTGGCAACGACTGTCAGCGCACAGTATAAATATATCAAAAGATTCGTTTGCAACTATTTTGTAAAACAGTGCCATATAAATCCGATTCGCATTCGAGACGGGCTCGTTTCGTCGTACATTTTGTCCGAAACGGAAATCAGTTACGGAACCATACGAATCCGCTTACAAATGAAATTCGTATCGAAAAAGCTAATAGTTTTTTATACTTTTTCGGAACCGTCACAAAGCCGCAACGAACTTCATATTCGGATACATTTCCGATTGTTTTTTTTATTAAATAATATGGACTCGAGACGGAGTCACTTCAATCTATTTTTGCGGATTCGAAAAGGATTCTTTCTGTTTTTGTTTCAGTTTTGTATTCTAGCAACTCAGATATGAAACTCCGATATTACGTTTTTGATGTGTTAACATCTATAGGCACGGGTACGGCAATCTATCAAAGTGAACACACGCAAACAACACGCAGCGTTAGCAGCACATACGTGGTTGTTGTACAACAATAGTCTTGGCCTGAAAATAAGTTTGATGTTATTGATGCAGCGGCAGCAAAGAAACAATCAGGTTGTCGTCGCCAAAGAATATTGAATAGTATTGTATGACTCAAAAGCACTGGCGACATCTGGCGAATGATTCAAAATGTATTACTCTCTTTTTGCCATAACTTCGTCCATTCATAATTTTGATGTGAAACATTGATGCCTTTTGAAACATTCATGCTTTTTCTATTATGTTATGTAATAACATTGTCGAAATGATGCATTTGTGTATATTGAAATATTCTATAAGGAGAATAAGACTCATTTATGCTCTTTTACTCATACTCTCTATATGAGAGCGGAACAAGAGTGCAATAAGTTGTCTATACTATTCAATATTTTTTTCGTCACTCTGATTATGACAAAACAAAAACAATTATTTCAGTGAGCTAAATATTGATTTGTTTATTTTAACATTATTACATCTAATGTTAAAGCAGATGTAAGAAAAAAGAAAGTGCAACAGCAAAAGAGCCATCAGCAACTAGAGCTAGTAGGTTCCTTCACTAGACGAGAGTTGCTTTTCCAAACATGCATTTCGCTTTTTTTTGTCATTTCGGACTTGTAATGGGTTCGAAATGGAACGCTTTTTCATGTTTTTTGGATTTGTAACAGGATACGGCAAATTGCAATTTCCCTGCTTCGCTTTTCATGTTTTTACGGACTCGTACCGTAATGGATTTTAATAAAAAATTAAAATCAACAACTATTTTTCATTGATTCAAAAAATTTCGTTAGTGACTGGAAAAACATATATAAATTGATAACTCGTTAACAATTTTCCTTATCAATATTGCAAAAATCGTCGCCACAGGAAATTAAATAATTTTTGTTATTGAGTCCGTGATTTTTTATCCAAATGTTAACAATATTCGTTGGTGTCATACATTATACGACAAATTGTCAATTGTCAATACCATTGTCAATTGTACTTATTTTCAAATCATTTCCTTCATATCTGGCAATTTTGGTTTTCAAATATTTTATATGTACAAGTTTCTGAATTTGAAAATACAACATTTGACACCATAAATCCCTACATTAAAAATACTTTAGATACAGGAATTCCAGCAGTCAAACAAACTCAAAATAATTAAAAACCGTCCTATAGTTCATTACAAGTGGCATCCGATTCCACAACCTGCATTTCCATTGCGAACAAATGCAATTATGTTGCATTTGCATTAAATAAAGTAATGTGTTTTATAAAAATTGTCAGTTTTATAGACTGTGATATTAGCATCAGTCCTAAGATTTCATATGAAGTCCCAAAAATACAGTATTCACTTACCCCACTTTAAATTGCCATCAATCGATATGGCTTCATTTTGATATCGCCTACAATTTTATATCATCCATTAATTAGGCTAAAATTAGCGCTGGAATTATTAATTAATTAATAAATACTGTAAAGCATTCCACGCTAGAAATAAACACAGCAGCACATGGTGATTGATAGTCAGTCACCTGTTTCGCTGGTTGCAAACATTTGTCTAATAATATAAAGGAATGGACTGCCAGTCGGTGTGTCGCATGGCTCTTTGGAATACCCCCTACGAGTATGAGTAATATAAATGTAATGACGTCACGAGTGAGTGTGTGTGTGTGTGGCTATATTTTCGTGTGTTGTGTTTGGCAGTGATTTTTATAACGTCTACAACATATCGTATCAAACAACAAGCGCAAAAGCATTTATAAATGTGCACGGCAGCCTCAGAGAGTGAGTGCAGTTTTGCCTACATTTTCAAAAAATAGACGCGATAAAACAATGACGTCATTAAATGGGGCCAACTCGGCCATATGGATTGTCATAACCAGATATATTCAGGTGGTGTCTGTCCCATCTGCAACCCACACGTAAATACGAATGCACCATTACCTCACTCCTTCACCTGTGACGGCAAAGAAAGCTTTCGCATCGACGAAAATGAAAAAGCCCATAAAAAGACATGCGCAATTTGAATTGCGGACGTGCTTGATGGGATGGGAATTTTTGTGGCGCAGCAATTAAATGGAATGATTTGTACAACTATGACGTTGCAGGTGGGTATAGACAATAACCATGACCGTGGATATGGAAGAAATCACATGAATGACAAACATTGAAACAGGATTGCCAGTGTGCAGATAAATGCTAAAGTGATAAAAGTTGATATTTATGAAGCTCACAGATATAAATATGGGAGAGATTACTACTGTCCGCTGATATATAAAATGTCAAAAAATCCAAGCGAAATAGTTGGAGGCGCTGATTCATGGTTATTGCTTGCCGGATCGGGAGGTTGTCGAAATAGTCCGATATTAAGCCAATGACAAAAATAACACACATAACTCGTCTCAGATTTCTCTTCTAGTAAAGATCAAATACCGAAAGTAAAACAAAAATTAATTGTCAAAAGAACCATACAGACCCACGCACTACACCTTTATACACTATAGACACTCAAACTTCACGCTAGATGGCATTGAGATTGCACTGTTCTGGGCTTACATGACTTGTGGCTCCGTCTTGATGAAACCACACAGAAAAATTAAAAATACAATTCAATTAAAAAATTCGAAAATTCAAACAAAATATTAATCGAAAATTCAGTGATAAGAAATTCACATATCAGCTACCATAGTTGTAGTTGTTCCTTGGAAAAATATTATTTTTAAATCGAATGTAAAATTTCACCCATCTAAAATTTATTTGAGTGTGATTTATGGTATTTCTGAAACCTAAAAAACTTCGTCAAATATTGGGGTATTTCCTATGAAATTTTTTGTCGGTTTTTTTCTCATTTCAATATTTGATTAATTTTGGAAAAAAGTTCCTTATCGCACGTTGCGGGATGGGGGCTAAGTGAAAAAATTTTAAACAATTTTTTTTAACTACTTTATTACAACCCATTATTATCAACTATATTGGGTACTTTTGGTTTGGTTTAGTTTAAAAGGAAGTTTTGTAGTTTTGTTGTAGTTTTGAACCCAATAAAAAGTAAATTTAGAAAAACCAAAGTGAAAGACTGGCACATCCATGAAGTACAACCCCTGAGCATGGAATTACATTTGGCAGCACTCTTACACTCGTACTTTTGGTTTGGTTTGTGTCTAGACTAACATATTGGGGGATATTTCTTGTTTAGTCAGAGTTTACATTGGCAATAATTGCTTAGGCAATTGTTTACGATTCTCTTTTGAACTTGCCATTAGTGTTTACACTATGGCAATTCTGTTTCGGCAATTCTTATTTTTATTATTACTGCTTCGGAGTCAGTTCTGACATTCGTATAAATCTGAGACATATGCAGACTATTCGTGTGAAATTTCTACGAATGAGTAAATGAAAAGAAATGTCAAATTATTCTGCAGCCGCCATTGCTAAAAATTTACGAATGAGAAGAACAAAACGAATTGCCGAGTACGGGCAAGTATTTTCCCCGTTCCTTTGCTCTTACCTTTCTCTCCAACAAACTCAACAATTGCCAAAGCAATTATTGCCAATGTAAACACTGACTTAATTTTCTAGGTGGAGCCTGTTTATTACATATTGTAGTTTTGAACAGAATATAAAGTAAATTTAGAAAAGCCAAAGTGAAAGAAGTTTACAAAAATAAAATTTTCTTAAATAAGTGCGTTTTCTTAAAAAAAGTAAATTTCTCAAAAAACATACCTATTCATATTCTTATACAGAGTACCTTTACTTAACAAAATACCTTATCTTAAAGAAGTACCTTTCCGTAAAAATTTAATTTTCTTACAAAAAGTACATTTTCTGAAAAATAAAATAATACCTTTTCTTTTCTTGAGATAAGTAGCCTTTCTGAAAGTAAGTAAATTTTCTTAAAAAATAACCTTTTCCTAAACAGAGTACCACTTTTTTAAAAAGTACCTGTTTTTAAAAAAGTACTTCTTTGCAAAAAAAATTCATACTTTTTCTTACAGAAAGTACTTCTTTGAAGTGCCTTTCATTAAAGAAAGGATCTTTTCAGGAAAATATAATACATATTCTTACAAAAAGTACCTAAAAATATACTTTTTTTAAACAAATGCATGCACTAAATAAAAATTTCTTAAAAAAAGTTTATCATTTTACAAAAAGTATCTTTTCTTAAAAATCCATTTAAATTATAGTATTTTTCATTTTTGTCAAAAAAATACCTATTCATATTCTTAAACAGAGTACCTTTACTTAACAAAATACCTTATCTTAAAGAAGTACCTTTGCTTAAAACAGTGAAGTTTCTTACAAAACGTACCATTTCTTAAAAAAAGTAATTTTTTAAATAAGTACCTTTTCTTAAAAAAGCACATTATCTTACAACAAATTGCCTTTTCTTAACAAACTACCTTTGCTTTAATGAGTACCTTTTTTGTAAAAAAAATTATTTTTCTTGAGATAAGTACCTACTCTTAATATTGTACCTGTTCTTTCTTAAAAAAAGCTTTTCTTCAAAAAAAAAAAACACTTTCTCTTACAAAAAGTACATTTTCTTACAAAAATTCCTTTTCTCAAAAGTATCCTTTCTTAAAAATAAAATAATACCATTTCTTTGCTTTTCGTGAGATAAGAAAATAAGTACATTTTCTTAAAAAAATAAGCTTTTCCTAAAAAGAGTACAATTTCTTTAAAAAGTACCTGTTCTTAAGAAAAGTACTTCTTTGTAAAAAAAATGCATACTCTTAGGCTTTTTCTTACAAAAACATATTAGCTTTCAATAAAAGATCTCTCATTAAAGAAAGGACCTTTTCGGAAAAATATAATACATATTCTTACATAAATATTCATATACATACTTTTTTTTCAATAAATAACAAATTTCTTAAAAAAAAGTTTATAATTTTTCCAAAGGTATCTTTTCTTAAAGATCCATTTAAATTACAGTATTTTGCAACAGGCGCCATAGGCGTGTTGGAACTAACTAGTACATAATATATAGCGAACGGAAGTTCATTCCAACCGGGTGTCCCCTGTAACCTCATATAATTTTTTATTACTGTTACTTCCATTGTTTACCTGATATCTTTATAAGTTCGTTGTTTGAATGTTGGTAACGTTGAATATCTTCATGCGTATGGAATTGTAAACACGGTGGTTCTATAACTGTGATTTTGTTCCCGTCGTACATATTAATGTATGAATCACAGTCGAATTTAAATATTCCATGTTCAGGTACATGCAATTCAAGAAGTCTGGTTGGAGGATTATCCCTCGCTACTCGCATTGTAACATATCCTTCACCTCGTACTGTTTGTTCCGGGTCCACTATCATACCCAATAATATGTTTGCAGGGTGGAAATAGTATGTATTATTTTTGATCGTACGGTGTATCAGTTCTTGAATGTCTATCGAATCCAGCAGAGGTATTTAAATACGTGACGACTACCGTGTATGGTATTTTTATAGAAGATTACACTTTGCACTTTAATAAAAGAAGGGGAATACCTATTCTGACCTCGTCGTCGTCCCAATTGCGATCGATCGCGTCATCGTCACTGGATATCTCAGGTACCAGTAGCGCGGAGAAATTATCTCTCCATATTTCCAACATGCCCTATACATATGCGATGAGATTTCCGTGCTTGTCTTTACAGGAGGTGGCCCTGAACCATGTCCATTAGTTTCCTTTTTGACTCTTTGGTAGAGTTTTCGGGCTTCGTTCTTCCTTCTGTAATTTTCTCACTCTTGCGCTTTCTCCACTGCCGTTTCTTACGCCTTTAGAGACGATTTACCTCTTTTCTATTCTCCCTATACCACTCAATCGCACCACGCGTTGCAATTGACTGAAGCATTGCCATACGTGGAGCGTTCTTATCATCATTTGCTGTGCGATACTCTTCATCGTACCATGGATTGTTGCGAAGCGGTATTTCAAAACTAAGTACGGTTGTTGTCGCAGTTTTTATGGAGTCGGAAATGGGTTTCCACTGGGCTTCAGGATCATCATCATTTGCCAAAAATTGTGCGAGTTTCCATGAGTAGGCTGTAGCTACCTCTGGAAATTTCTCTGCGTCTGGTCTCGTACGATTTTCATTCTACTTAGTATTGTATGAATCTTTGCTGCTACCAGGTAGTGATCAGAATCGATGGTAGCTCCTCTGATCACTTGTACTTCCGTCCATTACACTGGATGAGTGCCTTCCATCAATTGCCATGTGATCAATTTGGTTCTTTGTCCTTTCATCAGGGGATACTCAAGTAGCGTTGTGGATGTCTTTATGCTGGAATCTTGTACCACTAACGACCATGATTTTTGCAGCGGCAAAGTCAATCAGTCTCATACCGTTGTCAGACTGTCAACATGTACACTGAAATCAGCATGTATACTGAAATGGTTTGATGGAACACATTTTCCCTGCCTACTTTAGCATTCAACTCTTCTAGCACAATCTTACAGCCAATTCCTGTAACTCAAACGAGAGCTTTCGTTCGCTTACTAAACGACAAACGTCGTATTTGGTTCCCCGTAGCAACGAACGAAGGCGTTCGCTCGAATTACAGAAATTGTCTGTTAATGTCACGGCCAGGACAGCGGCCATTCGCTCCCACTAGGCACTCATAGAATATGACTGTGGCATCATCATCTTTCTCTTCTGTCGGGGCATGGACACAAATTTGGGAAATATAAAAATATTTCGCTTTTATACAGATTGTGGCTATACGTTCACTCACAGGATTGAACCTAGAGACTAGATGTCGCCGTCTTTTGCCAACTACAAATCCGCAATTAAATTCATGTTTTTCTCATGGCAACTGTAGTATATGTCGCAGTTTCTTCTTCTTATACAGCCATGTCCTGTCCATCGCATTTCCTGGATTGCGGTAATGTCAGCCATATAACTTTCGAGGACATCTGCCAGTTAGATATTTCCATCGGATCTATATAGAGTTCTTACATTCCATGTGCCTATCCGTAAATCGTGGATCTTATAACGTTTGCGGGGGCCGTCAACAACTAGTCGTTGTTTATAGTTTCTTCTTCGTTTTCGTATATTCACTACCATTTTGAACGATGGCGGTAGGCAAACCCAGTCTACCGGGTTTTTGCATTTCACCTACTGCCAGGATATTTGATTGCAGCCGCACATTATGGATAGAACGCTGACCAGTATGCAATACGTCGAACCTGGATTTTCTTCTTTTGGTTTCTGTCCGCCGTTGGCTCATATGTTTGGCTCATCCGTCTTCTAAGGACAAAAGAATATGCCCTATATCTTGATGATCTTCAGTGACAGTAAGCTTGTTTTTTTAATTCCTGCTAAACTAATTTTTCTACGACTTTGTATGGGGAGCTAAGCGATATTAAGCGATTTTAAGCGGCTCCCCATACAAAGTCGTAGAAAAACTAGTTTAGCAGGAATTAAAAAAACAGGCTCAGTATCATCTAATAAGCCTGAGACGTATCAGTGATCGAATAACTAATCTGGCTGCACATTCGTTTCGCCTTCTCACTCTAGCTAGCTAATGGAGGTTCCCGATAAGACCAAGCATCCACCATAATAATCAACTTCACATTATTTTTTTTATAATAAGGCTGTTTTTATGCCATTAAGCTATCGCCACTTACGACGACTTTCCAAATAAAACGATCAACAATTAATACTATGAAATGTGGCAACATTTGCTGTAATAGGTGAGAAAAAATGTGATACGGCAACACGTTTGTAGCCAGTACCAACAAACACATTGTAGCAGCAGATGTTGTTGTAATTGTAAGCAGCAAGCAACAACAGACATGTTATTTTCGTTCATTCGTTTCAAAGAATACAAAAAAGCATAAAAACAAAATACATATGATTTTGACAAGTGAAACGAAAAATGACATGGAAAAAATGTCATCATCTGTTTAAACGGCTATACCTTGTAGATAATTCTACCATGATCAATATGTATTATAACATGTACTGAGCGTTGTTGTGAACAATTTATTTCCAATTTTGTTTTCATTCGCAAATAAAAATCTATCCTTTCAATCTAGAGATATATAAAAGTACACGCAGTCTTCCATTAAATAAAATAAGTTTAATGAACTTAAAATGTATAAGCCATTTTGCAAATTTCTGCTTTTGAGTCTCTCCTTGATAACATTTTCACTCGCAAGAAATGATAACAAAATTTATCTAAGATAACTTTTCGTTGCCATTTCTTGAAATTGAACATGTGGCAACATTGTTATTGCTCAAGTCGGAATTTAAGTGGGTAATTGAAATGCCGCTTAATACGCTTAGCTGTCCCGTACAAATTAAGCTATAATTAACTTTAGCGGGGTAAAAAAAACACACTTAATATATTCAATGAAATGTACTTTTTGTTATAAAAGTACTTTTTAATGGAAATTGATCTTGAACCGGAAAAATTATTAAAGAACATAAAAATATTTTTCTTCGCTTTGTTTTTATTTATAATTCTGTAACTCTAAAATAATCACTCTTTATATATACACATTTTCAAAGGCATTGTTGAGATACTTATGCCTTGTTCACGCTACCACGAAATTGACAATTTCGGATTGAAATGGTAGAGCGAAATTGAAATCGTTCACACTGGCATTTGAGCAATTTCGTCGAAAAATGACAACTGTTTGTTTACAAACATTGCCATTAGTAAAATGTTAGTGCCTGGACACAATAACCAAAATTCTGTTGGGAAATGAATGAAAACAATAAAATAAACGAATGGTACGTGAACTTTAACACGAAGCACTGATTCACTACGGTTTATAGTTTATTTTCACTACTCTATGTCGATGAAAACTTAACATACAATTGTATTGTTTGTTGTTGCAATTTTATTAACCGCGTGTTCGATGAACGATGCCGGCCCATAATTATCGACGACGTTGGAGCAACAAAAAAATAATTGACGGCGGAAACCGAGTTTTTATTAAATTCGATTTTTCGGCAGACATTACTTTTAGGCTCATCTCATTGGTTGTGTAAACAAATTAGATACTTTATTAGTAATTCGGGACTTTAAAAGCGGCTTAGTCGATAATATCGGCCGAGATCTTAAGGCGAAGCGTGCCTTAATGACGGCGGCGTGAACTTCAAAAAGTATCTACGACGACGGCACACCGGAAAATTTTCAGTCGGCTTCGTTCTCTTGCATATATACAAAAAAGAGTACAAGTTTATTTTGTTGAGTACAAAAACGATGTACAAGTAGACAATCAATATTTCTCTTCACTCAAATGCCAACAAACACAACGAGTGAAACCCTAGTCATTTTCTGTTCTCTCTCTTAATCTCTTCATTGAATATTCAATACACTAGCAGATTTTTGATTTTGTTATTGTATATAACTATAGAAATTCCAACCATGTTGAAGTAAAATTACATAAACTATGCAAAAAGTATGAAATAATCAAGATATGACGCGTGAGGTGAAATGCCTTTGAGTGAATTTCTAGCACTTTTTGGTTCTCTTCTACCAGGGTTGCGATACGATATATTATATTTCAGCTGTTATATTTTTCCCTAAATACCTATTAATACTAAATACTACTTATAATATGTATTTGCTAATGAGAGTATCCCTCAGATTTAGTTCCTTATTATATCCAATACCTATTAACTTTGTGGGCATTTAACTCTTTTTTTTAAGCTTCCAGTATGGCAACTCTACTCTGAAAGAGATTGTGTCATGGAATGCTTCCTAAATTGTGAACCGGCCGGTTAGCTGGTTCAGTGAATCTCGTTCAAAATTCCTGCGTAGATTTTCTCTTCACCTGCTCTTTCTCTTTTGGCCATGTGTGGTGTTTCATAATGCTGCCAAACCAGCACGTGCGTCCATTACGTCATAACTTTGCCGAGTGTTATAAGATATTTGTTCATTCAGGCAACAAAATACCTGGGTAGGATTTGTGTTAACCTTCACATGACGTCATTAAGAAAGAGATGGCAGCCGTTGAGTGCAAATGGCATGTCGAGGATGGTATTTGTGGTATTACAGCTGGAAGTCTGTTATCTCCCCAGAGATGATGTCATTGTTGGAAAATTTCTTCGGAATTTTCTCAAACAAGTGTGCGTGTGTAAGTGTATTTGCTTGTGTGAATGGGGTGTAAAATTATTTCCGTTTTTGTTCTCAAGTTATGAGCTGCAGTTGAAATTGAATTCAAATTTCTTGTTCGGTTTTTCAGTGGCTGTTTCTTTAAATTGTGTGTAATTAATTAATTAATATTAGTATCACAAGAATCAAAGTGGCAAATGAAGTCTGCACAAGTAGATGAACCAATTTTCGATATGACCGTTTCGGATTATAACTCACACCAACTTACATTTCATGTTAACGGATGCGGTTATAAATCGTGCTAAAATGGATACAAACTTTAAAGATAACAAAGGTCAACAATTGTCAGAAATTCGATACAGTGAAATTTCTCCTCAGCGGACACCGAAGGGACCATTGAAATATGTCCGTACAAGAGGAGTGTCCTCTCAAGAGAGAACTGAAAAATTCTATCAGAAAAATTTGTCTAAAATGATGAATTTTCAATTAAAACACCCTTCCATTTCGAAACAGACCAAAGAATTCAATTAGTTTTATTAATTAATACAACTAAATATGTATGTAAAATAGGCCGGTGTGGCCGTCGGTGGTGCAATGGTTAGTGTGCGCGGCTCTTGTACATGAGATCCTGGGTTTGAACCCTGCTCTGACCACCTTCAAGTTTCTTTCGGCGGCGGTCACCTCGCATAGTGACGGCGACACTATCGAGTATATAGCCATGAAAAAGCTTCTCAAAATACCGTTCGGAATCCGTGTAAAACTGTAGGTCCCAATCAGTGAGTGAAAACTGGAAAGCGACAGCTCAGTGATTGTGAGAAGTTCTCCCCGGTCCCTTCATGGGATGTAATGGGAAACCATTTATTTTTATTTTTTTTAAAATAGGCCGATACAAACAAATTTAAGGTACAGAATGTGGTTAGAAAAAAAAATCGTTCTATGGGTCAAGTAGAATACACACATACAATTTCAGGCAAAACAATTTACCCCTTCAGGTCCCGCAATTTACTTGAAGCAAAAATGAGATGCAAGTTAAAATTTTGGTATATTTTATTATAATTCCGATACATTTTCAAAATTGTAAGGATGGTAAAATGTAGCATGAGTCAAGTTGGTATGTATGTGCATCAAAAGTTTTGAATGCAATTTACTTTAAATTTTAAAGAAGAAAACGTACTTTTTTGGTGATTTTGCTCTTTAAATCTGCAGCACCACAATTTTGAGAACTTAGAATAAATGGATTTTTAGGTTAAATGACTCAAAATCACTATCCAATATTATTTGAACTTTATCGTTGATATTCGAGTACATTTGTATTGTAGTAATTTAACACAACTATTTTGCCACAAAAACACGAAATGCGGTTGGTGTTACTTTGTTGGACGTTGTGTACTATGGCCTCAATCTTATATTATTGAACTCATCTTTTCCACCATCCAATGTTTCCTTGCAACCATACATATGAAGTTAAAAATATTGAGAGAATAAGCTACTCTATTCTAATTCGATCTATTGATATTTCCTTCAGTTGTCAAACTCTACACAAAAAAAGTATGCAAAATAGTAGAAAACCAAAATGTTCAAGAGTTTGAGAACTAAAACGAAAAGAGATATGAAAAGAATTAAGTCAGCTGTTCAAACGACCTTACTTTCTAGTAATTCTACCATGGAAATGTCTGTACAACAGAAGCGTTTTTTGTCGAATGCGTGTCCGCGTCCGCTCAAGAGAGAGTCCGTTCAAGGGAGAGCTATTGCAATGCTTTTGTTATGGCACGTTGCCGGGACCAAACAATAGTGTCCGTCCATAGGGGGTGTCCGCGCAATGGAGGTGTCCGTTATGAGAGATTTCACTGTATACTATATTTCCATATTTGAAGAAAAAAATATCCGTAAGTTTGATACCAAATGATTGGAAAATGATCAAAAAGTTATATGGGAAGAGGCAAAATGGAAAATTTCAAATATGTCTACTTATACTTAGAGTTGGAGAGCAATGTTTATAAATTACATGTGGAAATCAAACGGGTTATTTAATATCATTTTAAGTGGCTGAAAATAATTTCTCCCACCTGTTGGTGGAAAAACTCTTGGATAAAAACTCCTTAAACCAAAAGGATCAGTAGACCGAGCTTTTGCTGTCCCTGGGTGAAAGTCACAAAGTGCATTAAAAATTATAGAAAACGCGTTACAACATTATTCATAAACGGCCTGGAAATAACAGATAACGCAGAAAAAGCAGACGCCATCGCAAGGCACTTCGGAAACTGTCATCTAACTGCTATAAATCTGCGTAGTCCCATCGACAAAAAAAATATATTTAATAATAAAGTTAATAGAAGAAGAAAACACTAACAACAGCGATCCGAGTTCTCTGACGACATGCATTGAAGTTAAGTTCTTTATTACCGCTCTTACGAATTCAAATGCCCCTGGCTATGATTGGATAAATAGTATGTACATATATTACATAAAATGCTTCCCAATTCTGCGAATATGTTTCTAGTAAAAGTTTTCAACCTTTGTATTCAAAATTCTTACATTCCAAAAACTTGTAAGACGCCCAAAGTTATACCGATGGAAAAGCCCGGAAAAGATACTAAGCTAACAAGTTATTGGCCAATCAGTATGCTGAGCCCGTTTGGTAAAGTCTTTGAAAACAATTATACTCCATAGGCTCAAAACTTTTGTTGAAGAACCAGATCTTATCCATAAATGTCAGTATGGATTTCGAGCTCAGCAGTTGACAAAGCATCTAGTTAAGAGAGTGGTGAATACACTGGTGAGCGTAAAGATATGTGCACCACTGCATTTCGTTGCAGATGGACTTGAGGGATAAAAGTTCAAAATCCGAATATGAGGAATGAAAGGGAATCAAAAACTACACTTTTACATCCAACAACAATAAAACTGTATTTTGCTTAGTTTGGCTTTTGTGCATTTCTTATCTTTATGGGGTGATCATAAAATTATACGCAACTGTTAAATTGTTGTTCTAAGTGCAGTTTACGGTGTGCAAAGAAAGTTTCCGGTAAAAATTAGTTGTTTTTAATTAAAATTAAAAGATGGGAACAGCAAAGTGTTTAACTGCTGTAGAAAAGGCAAAATTTCTGAGTTTTTGCAGACTGGTCTATCAATAAGAACAACAGTCAGAGAAATTGGTAGATCAGAAGGAGTAATATGGAATTTTTTTTAAAAAAGGGGATAATTACGGAGTTTACAAGAACTCAGGAAGGAAACCAAAGCTTCCCACAAGAGACAAACGACGCATTCTGGCAACAGCGAGCAACACAATGATGACTGCCAATGAAATAATTGCGTCTTGCGACCTAAACATGTCTCGTACCACGGTTTACAGGGCTCTTAAAAAGTCTGGAGTTATTGAAAGACAGCAATTGAAAACTGCACCGAAACTGCAAGTTCGCCACAAAACTGCTCGGCTTGAATTTGGAAGAAAAAATATGGCCAGGGAGTGGCCCAAGGTACTTTCGTTCTATTCTGCTCCTTAATAACTCTCTTCTTAATGACTATTTTCCAAGATAATTTTTTCTAATCAAAAACAGTTTAATTTGGTTTTAATTGCTATTGGAGGGATCTGCGCAAACACCTACGCTACTTTTCTAAGTGAAACTTCGGTGGTGACTCATTGATAGTTTGGAGTGGATTATCTGCAAAAGGAACTTTGGATCTGGCCTTCCCAAGCTGTCACATGAACTCCGCAGAGTATGTGGACATGCTGAAAATGAATTTATTGCCTTTTTAACGCGAAACCGAGAGATAAATTATATTTTTCAGCAAGACAATGTGTCTATTGACTCCAGAAAGGAAACAAAAGGTTGGTTTCGGACAGAAAACGTTGAAGTCTTAGAGTGGCCAGCGTGTTCCCCTGACATGAAACCTACTGAAAATGTATGGGGCATACTTGTTCATAAAATGTACTCCAACAACAGGCAATACTAAAATCGGCGGCAGCAACAGCGGCTTGGGACTCTTTAGAAAGTGCAACCCTAAAAACCCTGATAAACTAAAGAACTAAAGAACTTTTTTTGAGCAATTTATAAAAACAAGTCAAAAAATTAGCTTTTTTTTTGTTTCACTTGAATAAACGCACTTTATTATTTTTTGTTTATTACAATTTGTTACAACTTAATCATTTTACGAGACAAAATGGCAAAACAAAAAATTTTAAATCTATCGGGAAAAACTAAAATCGATGTTTACCGTTCTGAAGGATATTCTAACCGCGCAATAGCTAAAAAAATTGGACGAAGCCCAACAGTTGTCGACAGTTACATCAAGGACCCCGAGGGGTATGGAAAAAAATTTTAATGGAAGGGATTCATTGTCTTTATCTACTTATGAGAAAAGAAAAATCATCAGAATTGCTTCTAATTCTGCCTTATCCTTGCCAAAAATTAGAGTTCAATCTGGAGTGGAAGCGAGCAAGCCATCAGTACGCAGAGTAATTAAGAGCTGTGAATATCTTAAATACCTGAACTGACAAAAAAACCGCCACTTAATGCTCCTCGTAAGGAAAAGCGGCTTCAATTCGCAAGAGACTACATGGCATGGGATGTGCAGCCAAGAGCTTATGTAAATGACTGGGGGAACCGTTGTATTTACGGATGAGAAGAAGTTAAATTTGTATGGGCCTGATGTCTACAACTATTATTTCCATGGTCTGCGCAAAGAAAAGCGTTTTTTGAACCGACATCACTATTACGCTATTACGTACTATGGTATCATCGGTCTTGAATTCCAAAGTGCAAAACTAACTGGTGCAAGCTATAAAATGTTATTGGAATCGGCTTTTCCGAAGTTCAGTGAACTATTTGGTCCCATATCTTGGATATTGCAACAGGATAATGTCCCTATACACAACACCAGAGTAGTAAAGGATTTCTTTGCAAGCCAAAGTGTTAATATTCTTGACTGGCCACCCTAGTCACCAGATCTAACCATTATAGAAAATGTCTGGGGTTGGTTATCTCGTAAGGTCTATGAAGGAGGTAGACAATTTGATGACAAGCAGTCACTAATTCAGACCATTACGGATGCTTGGAATCAAATTTCGTTGGATGACATAAATTCTCTTTATCTCTCAATGAAAACCCGTATATTGGAAGTTATTAAAAACAAAGTGGGTTGCTCGGATTACTAATAGTTCCAAAATAAAGTACAATAAATTAAAAAATAAAATAAAAAAACAAAACAGTTTTTCATTAAAATTAGTTAAAGTGCCTTTATTCAAGTGAACCAAAAAAATAGCACAGTTTTTGACTATTTTTTATAAATTGCTGAAAAAAATTGCTTTAGCTAAGAAACCACTATTGTCATGAATTTTTTTATACCCTCCACTGTAAGTGATAGAGGGTATATATCAGTTTGTCATTCTGATTGTAACATATAGAAATAAGGCTTTGCGACTCCATAAAGTAAATATATTCTTGATCCTTATAACAACCGGAGTCGATATAGCCATGTCCGTCTGTCCGTCTGTTGAAAACATTCTCACGACTTCAATCGGCGATAACGCGGTTTGGTTTTTGGCCAGAATGTTCCACGTATTCCTGAGCAGTTTGGTATTAAAAATCAGCGAAATTGGTCCATTGGAAAAAATTTTATGATTGGAAACGTAAAAAAACTCATAAAATTTTCACATTAATTTTTGTAGTTTTATACTAAACTACTCCTTTTGCCGTGTGGTGAATTTCCATGTTGAAAATCTTTGTTGTTCTTTATAATAGGTAAGTACTTTAGAATGTTTAGATGAACTTTCATGTGTTCATACATTTATATGAATTCTGTCACACTTCATCTAAGGTCGCTGTGGCCTGATGGGTAATGGGTTGCGCGTTGGAGTCTGAGGGTTGTTGGTTCAACTCTCGTCCCAGCTTGTTTTTTTTTTAACAGTTCTTCAAAAAATGCTTTTTTATTTTTAAAAAATGCTTTTTTATTTTACTTGTGAACAAGTAACTTATTTTTATTTTTTTTAAAATGTACATTTTCTTAAAAAAAAGTACATTTCTTAAGTACATTTCAAAGTACATTAAGTACATTAAGTACGTTAAGTACATTTCAAAGTACATTTCTTAAGTACATTTCATTAAGTACATTTCTTAAGTACATTTCTTAAGTACATTTCTTAAGTACATTTCTTTCTTAAGTACATTTCTTAAGTACATTTCTTCTTAAGTACATTTCTTAAGTACATTTCTTCTTAAGTACATTTCTTCTTAAGTACTTAAGAAATGTACATTTCTTAAGTACATTTCAAAGTACATTAAGTACATTAAGTACATTTCAAATTACATTTTCTTAAATACATTTTCAATGTGAGCATTTGACCATTGTGAGCAATGCATTTGTGAGCATCCTGCATTTGTGAACAAGTAATTGCATTTGTGAACAAGTAAATTATTTTTATTTTTTTTAAAAAAGTACATTTTCTTAAAAAAGGTCCTTTTTAAAATTTAATATTTTGCTGGTTAACACTAAGGTGGAGGGTATCAAAGATTCGGCACAGCCGAATTTAACACTTTTACTTGTTTATATCTCAAGATGTCTAGCTTCCATTTCCATTTTAAAAATCTGCAATCGGTTACAAGATGCAAAAGGTACAGGCTGTTGAATATGGAATTTTTAGTGCCTTTAAATAAGTGAACCGGAGTGTATATAAGCTTCATAAAATGCAAATCCCATTATATTTAACTAAGTTGATTGAACGTTTTTTCACCGACAGATCATACTTTGTAGAGATCAATGGAAGCATTCAGAAACAAGAGGCATCCCTGCTGGAGTGCCTTAGGAATCTGTTTCATTATCACTTCTGTAATTTCAAGCTATCCATGGAAAATGATGTAGCTTTCTATGCTGATGTTAGCACTGATGAAAGAGCCTCTGGTGGGCTCTTGGAGGATATAATTTTCCACACTTAATGTAAAAAAGTCCAAGAATAAAACCATAATATGCAATTAATTTTTTTAATTGTTATCGCTTCGTTTAGAAGTTATTACAGATATAAAAAGGGTAAGGATTTTTTTCGTCATGTTATAATTGAAAATATTCAAAATCAAGTTTTATACCAAAAGATCACTTTCAACATTGTAATGCTTGAATAAAAGCCAAACTCCTTTGCAATTTACAAATTTGCTGACATGATCGGGCCACGTCTACTTTCATGCTCAAAGGCTTTACAAGTAAAGGGTTTTTCAATAAGAGCACTACAAAAGTTTTTTAAATAAAACAAAACCGGATTTAGATACCAACGAAATTCTTTATTCCTGTGAAAGTACGCTCGATGCCATTATGTATATAACTCGATTTCTTTTGCATGGCCACCACGGGCACGCTTGCAGAAGTCCAGACGCTGAACCCAATTTTCGACTGTGTTCAAGCATAAATCGGCCGATATTGCTGCAATTTCACGTTCGATATTCGTACGAAGTTCACCAATCGTCGCTGGCTTGTTGGCATAGACCATAGACTTGATGTAGCCCCACAGGAAATAATCTAACAGCGTCAAATCGGACGACCGAGGCGGCCAATCGACTGAGCCATTTCGTGAAATAACACGTTCACCAAACTTGGTTTCCAATAAATTGATTGTGGCATTCGCTGTGTGGCTTGTGGCGCCGTCCTATTGGAACCACATGTCATCCAAGTCCATATTATCCAATTGGGGCCAAAAATATTCGGCTATCATTGAACGGTAGCGATTCGCATTCACAGTAATGTGCCGGTCTTGTTCATCACGGAAGAAGTACGGCCCAATGACGCTGCCGGCCCATAAACCGCACCAAACCGTAATTGTTTCGGGATGCAATGATGACTCATGGATTACGTGTGGATTGCTGTCGGACCAATAACTCATATTTTGCTTATTGACGAAGTCATTCAGCCAGAAATGAGCCGACCATAAATTGGACGTAGCGCTCTTAAAGTTGAGGCCACTGACTCCAAATTTCGGTAGTAAATTTTAATAATTTCGACTCGTTGTTGGCTCGTATATCTTTCCATGATGAAATGGCAAATCTTACTGAAGAGAAATGTCAAAAGAGCGGGAAAAATATGGCGTCGTTTGCTGTCCCTATCGATTTACTTTTATAGCGTCTCTGTTGAAAACCCCTTTATAAGTACGTAAAAATTAAAAAAAATGTTTGTAGGACGTTTATTGACTCCAAAATGCGAGGGCGGATCAATAAATCCGTAACTTTTCGAATGAAACCTAGTTCTTTTTCCAAAAAAAAATTTCTTTTTCAACGTAATCTCCTTTTAGCTCAATACACTTAGTCCAACGTATTTTGTATCCCTTCCTATTTTTTGGAATTTCAAAATCCATAAAATATGCATTTGTTTGATCAATAATTTCATCGTTGGAGCTAAATCTCTTTCCACCGAGCCATTTCTTTAGGTTTGGAAATAGGAAATATTGTTTATTGTTTGTTGTTTTTTTCCTTTTGAAGGTAATCGATGTGGATTATCCAGCGTGCATCCCAAAAAACCGTTGCCATCACCTTATTAGCCGACAAACTTACCTTAGCCTTCTTCGGAGACGGTTCAGCCGAAGAAACCCATTGTTTAGACTGCTGCTTGGTCTCCGGAGTGTTGTTAAGGATCCATGTTTCATCCACATCGAACTGCGGCTAAACAATTCCAAACAATCCTTTGAAGTTGTCCCACCATTATGTTTATGGTCAATTGAGAGCAAACGCGGCACCCATCTTGCAGACAGCTTTCTTAAACCCAACTGATCATTTAAAATCGAAACCACACTGCCATATAAAATGCCTATGGCATCAACAATCTCACACACTTTTACTCTTCGATCGGCCAATACCATATCGTGGATTTTTCGACATTTTCGGGTATGTTGACCTCAATTGGCCGTCCAGAACGTTCAGCGTCATTTGTACTTGTGCGACCACAACGAAAGTCAGTAAATCACTTTTCTACCATTGAAATCGAGGGTGTGCAGAGTTCCCATAGTATTTATCAAGCTTTTCCTTGGTTTGATTAACGGTTTTTTTTCCGCAAAAAATAATGTTTAATGAGCAATCGAAATTCACTTTTTTCCATTTTTAAAAAAATGCACTAGGTTGTATGTTTTGAACAGTTGGGTTTAAGAAAGCTGTCAGCAAGATGGTGACGCACTTGCTCTCAATTGACCATAAACGCACGGGTGTAGTCTGAATGGCAAAATTCCATGAATTGGGCTACGAGACTATTTCCTATTTCCAAACCTACAGAAATGGAACGGTGGAAAGAGATTTAGCTCCAACGATGAAATTATTGATCAAACAAATGCCTATTTTATGGACCTCGAAAAATCCTATTTTTTGGAAGGGATACAAAAATTGGAGAAACGTTGGACTAAGAGTATTGAGCTAAAAGGAGATTATGTTGAAAAATATTTTTTTTTTTGCAAAAAAAAAAGTGTGTTTCATTCAAAAAGTCACGGTCTTATTGATCCGCCCTTACATTTGTTTTGAACTGGACACGAAAAGCAAATACATATATTTTTTTTGTTGCCTTGATATATTGGCCATAATACTGGTATCACCTGTTATAAAAAAATCTCGATTCCAATTTAACTGATGCTTACATTGCGAAGGGCTTGTTGGAGTAAAACACTGTAACACTTTCGCCACTGTTCAAAATGAAAATGAAACAGTATAGGTTTGATTTTATTATATGTTTCGTCAGAATATTTTCAAAAATTTTTATAACATTTTTCATTGTAATATTTTCAATAAAGCCAACAAACAACATCGTTTTCATTTTTCTTCAGTGGGTTGAAAATTTGGATTTTGAATTTGGAAATATTGCCAAAATGTGTTCGCCTACGCGTTTGATTACCAAGAATTTTGCCGTGATATGTCGAAATACAATTTAAGAGGTGCAGCCGCACAAAATCCACCTTTACGACAAGATGCCGAAGATATGCGCTCCAGTAACGAGTCTGACATAGATTTGAGCATAACAATGCTCAATCCTATGGATACGATTCCTCCATCTACAGACAACGATCAACTTTCGGCTATTATGGCTGGTATTAACGATCTTACAAGGGCTGTTTCAGCAAGCCGTCGTGATATTGAAATGTTAAAGAGCCGAATGCAGCCAGTTGAGCAGATGGCATCTACGAATCATGAAAACTATCCGCCTGTAAGTCCTATTAGCCCTATACGTCATCTGGTATGCGAAAGTCAAGCCGCAACAAATGCTCAACAACTGCCAGTTAGAGCACCAGCATTATCAGATGGAAATATGCCGATAGAAAGTTCGTCGGGTCTTTTGTCATTCACCAAGCTGTATAATCTGCCAGTATTCTCGGGAAGACCGGAAGAGTGGCCCCTATTTTATGCCCATTTTGTAGGAAGCACAAACGATTTCAGTTATAATAATCGACAGAATCGTATGGGCTTAAAATAGTGCCTTGCGGGAGGGGCAAAAGAAGCCGTTGCCACAATGCTAATTTACGCTGATGATGTACCAAATGTTGTGGAAGAGTTGAAGTTCCGTTTTTGACGCCCCGATTTGTTGGTACGATCCCAATTGCAGGCGGTTAAGCAATTTCCTCCAATAAATGCGAAAAGATTGGACCAGATTATTGCCTTTACAACACAAGTAAGAAATGTGGTAGCCTTTTTGAAATCAGCCAATTGTTGGCATCATCTGTCGATTTTCACGCTACTGGAAGAATTGGTCGCAAAGTTACCTATTGAAAAGCAGTTCGAATGGGCACGGAAATCACTTTCCATTCAACCGTACCCAACCGTTGCCGATTTTTCCATTTGGATTTTGTCAGTGTAATTTCGGTTAGTAGGTAAAACTATGCTTCTGCTGTTTGAGGAACGGTCACAGTTCGTCAAATTGCCGTTCCAAAAAGTCATTTGGATTCAGTAATTGCAAGCGTCCCCATCACCAAATGCTTCATGAAACACCACCGGTACAGTCGACAACAGTCAAGTCAACGCAGCCTCTGCTAAATTGCAGAAGCCAACTAACAGAGGCAAGTAAATTGTTTAAAATTATTCCAGTTAAAATCTTTGGCCCCTCTGCCTATTTTAAGATATTCGCTATTTTTGACGAAGGATCGGCGGTTTCCATGATTGATGAGAATATTGCCAATCAATTGGGTCTCAAAGGCCCACAATCTACATTAACGGTTAAATGGTATAGAAACAACGTAGTGTCAGAGAAGAGTCTTCGAGTGCACTGTGAATTTGAAGGAGTCGGGGATCCAAGAATCAGATTTGCCTTGAAAAATGTGTACACGGTGGGAGAATTGAACTTGCCTGTCCGGTCATTTCGAAAAGCAGATTATCCGTATTTAAGCAATATCCCGATCAAAGATTATAATACTGCCGTCCCTGTTCTGTTGCTTGGCCTTGATAATGCCCACTTAGCCACTCCTTTTGCAATTAAGGAAGCGAATAAATCGTCCCCAATCGCCAATCAAACAAAGCTTGGGTGGGTTGTGTATGGACCGTCAAGTTGGCCATCACCTTAAGGGCCCACTGTGCAGCATATCAAAGAACAGCACCCTACGCAAGACATTCGAGATATGCTAAACGACTTTTTTCTACTGAAAATGTTGGCATCAATTGTGAAACTAAGCCACTTATTTCCAATGAAGATGAAATTGGTCGTGTGAGAATGGAAAATACAATGAAACGAGTTGGAGATCGCTTCGAAATCGGGCTACTTTGGAAGTAGTATCGTCCTCGTTTGCCATCTAGTTATGCCATGGCTGAGAAAGGGTTATTCGCCATCGAGAAAAGAATGAAAGTTGATGACAACTTTGCCGTACGATATGTAAAAGAAATGGAGAAGTATTTGCAGCCAGCCAGCCAGCCAGCCAGTCACTTTGGCAGTGACTATTATTTGCCAATATTGAGTTTGGGATTGCAAATGGGCGTTTTGACCACGCCCCTTCTGGTGCCTCCCATACAAATCGACACATTTAGCACAAAACCATATTTATTTCATAACTTTCTTCTGGTGGATGTGATCGCACATAGGAGTATTTTGGCAAAAAAACTGGACAAAATTATTTTAAACTATTTTCTTACTGGAAATTAGTAAAAATGCATGAGTAAATACAAATAATATATTATTTGGTACGAATAAGGAAAAAAAATTTTAAAAAAATTAAAAAAAAAAATTTAATTTTTTAGGCAAAAAAATAACATTTCTTCTTTATACATTTATTTATAACTTCAAAACTATTGACTATATAGAGAAATACTGTATGAACAGTTTATAGGTATTGTAATTCTTAATCTTCCTAAATTTGTTTCAGCAAAATCAGACTAATCTTTCTCGAGTTATGTATATATAAGTAAAAAACGATTGAAAAAGTACCTGTGGAACTCAAAGTAGCTTATTTGGATGAAGCGGAAACTTTCGAAAAATGTTTTGAGGTATGATATCTGGTGAATCTCGTATAGTTTACTATAAAAAAAACGCAATCTCGCGCCGAACATAAACAAAAATACTAATTTTTAAAAATAACATACAATAAATTAGGAAGATTTCTTGCATATCATTTTTGGTCCATTAGAATACTAAATAGTCATCATAACTACATATATTATACATTAAAATTAAGTGCAGACCTTGTTCTCCAGATTCCATAATTTTTTTCTTTTAGGATTTACTTCATACAATAACAAAAAACACCAAACACAAATTTGAAAAAAAAAGCGTATCGAAAATGAATGCGTGCGTGCTGAACGAAGTGCAGTTTCAGACTACTTGCCAGGAGCGTGGTGGCCGGGGGGTTCAGGTTATCATTATATTATGATAGTACATTAAGTCAGTTATACAAAAACCACAATTTGGGTGATATTGAATGCAGTTTGTATATCTGACTTTTGTCCAGTTTTTTTGCCAAAATACTCCTTAGTGCATCGGTTAATAATCTGTAAATGCCTACGTAACTGGAGGAAATGGGCGAGATTATCACGCCCATTCTGGTACCTCCCATACAAAACAGGATGTTCGACCGGGTTGTCAATCCGATAAAGCGCGTTAAACACTTCCGACCTTAATGACATTAGGTCTAAGGCTTCACGTTATCAAAAGCTAATCACAGATTAAAACAAGGGTGTTTTTGCCACGCCCATTGTAGTACCTCCCATACAAAAGTTGGTTAGCCGTCTGGTTGTTCGGCATGTAAAGTCCCGCAAAACCAAACCAATCTTTATGAAAGTTTGTACTAGTCAGTATTTAGCCAAATAAAGCTCTCCTATAGAAAATGAGCTGTTTTGCCACACCCATTATGGTACCTCCCATATAAAAGTTGGGTGGATGACCGGTTGATCGATATGATAATTCTCATAAACAACAACCGATCTTAATAAAATTCGGTACTAGGCAATATTTTGCTAAAAGCTACTGTGTAACTAATAACTGACTATTGTGCCACTCCCAGTTTCGTACCCCCCATACAAAAGTTATGCGTATTTGGTGTTTTGATATTGTATTTGATATCTCCAATATATCATAACCGACCTTAATAAAATTTGGTACTGATCAAAACTTTGGCAACAACTTGCCATGCTTATTTTTGTACCTCGCATATAAATATTGGGAGGGAGACTAACTAACGTGGGTATTCAATAATAATTAGCGCAATGTCGTCAATCTGCTATTGTATATGGTCACTTTCGACGATGGGCGTTTTGTAATAGAACTCCCACGCACTGGATGAGGTATGGTATGGTGAGGGTATGATTAAGTCGGTTCACCCGACTGAAACTTATGTACTGGTTTAAATAATTTTTATAACATTTTTCATTGTAATATTTTCAATAACGCCAACAACAGGCCTGTTAAAAATGTCGCTGGCATTGGGATTACTGCATAAAGCTCAGTACTCAGCTTCGTTGTCATAAGAAATTATAAATAAAAAATTAAAAAATTACGTAAATTGTATGAACCGAAAATTTCGCTCACTTTTCATTTGCTTGGTACTCAACTCTGCGAAAATTTCGTATGAAAAATTATGTACAAGTAAGAATTTTGGCATTTCGATAATTTTAACAACCAAAAGTAATACCACATGCGTTAAAAATAATATGGAGTGTGCAGATGGATAATAAATGAAATATTTTCAAGGTAAATCAAAAACAGGTGGTAACTACTCTCCGGAACAACATTTTCCGTTTAGAGATAAATGGCAAAATTTCTTACGAAAATTTCGCAAGAACTGAATATGGGGCGTAAGGTTTTAAACTCGGAATGCAAGTTATATATTGAGCAGGAGCCGAATTTTTCTGCTCTCGATCGGAAATTCTACCTACACTGATATTTTCGTTAACTTTGCTTCCACCTTGATAGGAGTCATCGGACTTCTTGCTACATTTATTTATAATTTTCAATAAATTTATCTATAACTGGTTACTCCCATTGATAAATCCAATTAACTGTCATAGACAATAGCCGCTGCTCAAATTTATCACGTTCTAGTGTTCAGTTCTGTAACACCGACATTCCTCAAACAGAATACTCGATGTTTCCATGGTGTCTGCGCCGGTGCAGCAGCTAATAACTCAACCAACAATTTAACAAATCCGCCTGCAGAGCTTCTTTCAATACGTGAGTATAAGTACAATTTAATACGATTCGCCGCTAAGAATTTCCGTTTAAATTATATCTCTTATACACGTCGATAAGTAAGAGAGTAGTAGGACGGTCGGTCGGTCGGTCGGTCGACAACGCCATCGAGACATGTCATGAAATAATATAATTTTACAATTAATATAATTAATGTTGTTGAAAACTCAAATAACAATATAAAAAACCACCACAGCGATGACGACGACAACGGCGACGACGACGACGATGACGGAGGGAGAATATTCCATTCCAATTGACCTCAAAGTAAATGCAGTAAACGTGACACACAAGAGAATGGCGTCTGCTGCATGCAACTTTGTCCACACCTCAGTATTTTTCGTGTAATTTCGTTTCAAGAAATGATGTCCAACAATTCCATTCAAATGATTGGATATCGTCGTAGTATGAATACAACTTTGTATCGGATTGCAACGAAATCTTTAATAATTTAAATTTAAATTAATTCTACATTTACACTTGTAGTCTTTCTTATTAATGGAGACATCATGAACTGCAAATTGCAAATAGGCTTGATTTGTAAAGCAACATCATTTATTATGAACACCCAATGCTTTTGAATCTGGTGGTAACCTTCAATAGATTAGCTGTATCCCTAGACACAAGTAGATGCGCTGCATGGCTGTTTTTACCATCTGTAATTTCATACGAAAACAGTCACTTAAAATTTATGTGAAAAATAAAATATATTTTCAAACCCAAATTTTGAAGCAGGAATCACAATGCAAGCTACATTGTCAATAGGCGTTCGCTATGTAAGCAACAGTTTACTTCGAATCGCGATGTTTTTTACAACAGGTGATATCAGTATTACGGTCAATATATCATGGCAATAATAAAATATATTTTGTTTTCGTGTCCAGTTCAACACAAATATATGTCAAGAGTAAATGTTAACCAGAAATTACAAAAACCAACTACATTTGAATTTGTTTGTTCATGTAATGAAGAGCAGGAAAAGCAAATAATTTAACCTGTTCTTATAACACAGCCTCTATTAGCTGCATCATGATTCGAATATTACATACAGGTTTGTATTGTGATAGTTAAAAAATTTTAATGTAACGCGTTTTTCAATAAGAGCGCTACAAAAGTTTTTTTAAAATAAAACAAAACCGGTTTTAGATACCAATGAAATTCTTTATTCCTGTGGAAGTACGTTCGATGCCATTATGTATGGAACTCGATTTCTTTTGCATGGCCACCACGGGCACGCTTGCAGAAGTCCAGACGCTGAACCCAATTTTCGACGGTTTTCAAGAATAAATCGGCCGATACTGCTGCAATTTCACGTTCGATATTCGTACGAAGTTCATCAATCGTCGCTGGCTTGTTGGCATAGACCATAGACTTGACGTAGCCCCACAGGAAATAATCTAACGGCGTCAAATCGCACGACCGAGGCGGCCAATCGACTGGGCCATTTCGTGAGATAACACGTTCACCAAACTTGGTTTCCAATAAATTGATTGTGGCATTCGCTGTGTGGCTTGTGGCGCCGTCCTGTTGGAAACACATGTCCTCCAAGTCCATATTATCAAATTGGGGCCAAAAATATTCGGTTATCATTGAACGGTAGCGATTCGCATTCTACAGTAATGTGCCGGTCTTGATCATCACGGAAGAAGTACGGCCCAATGACGCCGCCGGTCCATAAACCGCACCGAACCGTAATTTTTTCGGGATGCAATGATGACTCATGGATTACGTGTGGATTGCTGTCTGACCAATAACACATATTTTGCTCATTAACGAAGCCATTCAGCCAGAAATGAGCCTCATCGCTGAAAATGATTTTCCGATGAAAATCCGAATCATTTTCAAGTTGTTGCTCAGCCCACTTCACGAACATACGACGCTTATGGTGGTCAAGCGGCTTCAGTTCTTGCGTCAATTTGATCTTGTAAGGATGTAGGCCAAGATCTTTTCGCAAAATTCGCCACAACGACGTCACAGAGATGCCCAACGCTTGAGAACGACATGTGAGAGACACATTTGGGCTTTCTTGAACTGAAACCTCAGCGGCATCAATATTCTCGACACTACGGGCACTTCTTTGTCTCACTGGCACGGGAACATTTTGTACTGTGCCTGTGGATTCAAATTTTTTCACTAGACGCTCAATTGTTGATCTGGTAGGACGATTATGACGACCATAAATTGGACGTAGCGCTCTTAAAGTTGAGGCCACTGACTCCAAATTTCGGTAGTAAATTTTAATAATTTCGATTCGTTGTTGGCTCGTATATCTTTCCATGATGAAATGGCAAACCTTACTGAAGAGAAATGTCAAAAGAGCGGGAAAAAATATGGCGTCGTTTGCTGTCCCTATAGATTCACTTTTGTAGCGTCTCTGTTGAAAAGCTCGTTATTTAAACATATTTGCTATTAACAGCTTCTACAGCTAAAATTACGTTTCACAATGCATCTTTTAACACAAATGGTTTCAATTTTCATTGATGTGTATAAGTTTGAAAATGAAATTCGAGATACAGCGCCATCTACCGCTTAATAGTGTATTATTTCTTCGAACACAATTTTAGCTGGACTAGAAGTAGACCTTCTACGACAAAGTTAATCACAATTTTATACAAACAAATGAAAGGTCATTATAGGAATTGCTGTGAGTGGGAACGAGAGCGGATGATTTACAAAGTTGTTGCTGGCATTGTGAATGCGGCCTAATTTGTGTATTTAATTTTGATTTTTTATTACCAAGGTTATTGTTATTTATATGAGACAGCTTCTCAAAATCAGTTTGCTTCCCAGTTTTGAAATTGGCGTAAATTTACTTTAATACCAACTCTCTGACCTACACCAAACTATCACCCCCGACAAAAGCTTCTGAGCTGGGTTCAAAAACTTTTTTTTTTCTCCCGCGGTCGGTCCCACTTCTTGAGATATAGGTTTTTAAAGCTTGGATATATAATCGTTCATATCTCAGGTATTTATAATCCGATCTGCTTGAAAAGGGGATCATTGCAAAGGTCTTTGTAAACTCTATAAATCTGTTGATAAAAAAATAAATGGTTTCCCGTTACATTCCATGTAGGGATTAGGAAGAGCTTCTCACAACCACTGAGCTATGCGCGTTCTACTTTTACACTCATTGATTGGAACCTACAGTTTTACCCCGGTTCCGAACGGTATTTTGAGAAGCTTTTTCATGGCTTAATACTCGATAATGTCGCCGTCACTAAGCGAGGTGACCGCCGTCGAAAGAAATTTTCGAACCCAGAATCTCATGTACAAGAGACGCGCACACTACCATTGCACCAACGACGGCTGTTTATAAACATAGTAGTTTTTATGAAACCATTGGGGGGCAATTTAAAAAAAAACGATTTTTTAACCTCACTGTTTGATAAAAATTTATTTTTCAAAACAACTTCCCCATTACGAGGTTGCCATTTATATTTCGGGTCCTAGCAATACTAGTGTCGCCAGATGCAAACTGGAACTTCCATTGTAAAGTTTCACATTTTTTTAGCATGAACATACATGGAACGTTTTCACTTACGAGCACTATTTTTGGATCGAAGTTCCTTACCGCACGTTGCGGGATTTAACAAATTAATTTATTAAATGACAAACAACTTTTCTTTCAACACTATTATGGTACATCCCGCTATTATCCACTATATTGTATACTTTTGCTTAGGTTTGTGTCTGGACTAACTATGGGTCTCATACATGTTGGGGAATTTCTTGTTTACTGGGAAGAGTTCTAGGTGGAGCCAATATTTAGTATATATTATAGTTTTGAACCCAATAAAAGGTAAATTTAGAAAAGCCAAAGTGAAAGAAGTTTAAAAAAGAACATTTTCTTATATAAGTGACTTTTCTTAAAAAAAAACTAAATTTTCTCAAAAAAAAATACCTAATCACATTTCTAAATAAAGTACCTTTTCTTAAAAAAAATACCTTACCTTAAAGAAGTACCTTTGCTTACAAAAAGTAAATTTTCTTGCAAAAAGTGCATTTTCTTAAAAAAATAAATGTTTTGTTAAATAAGTACCTTTTCTTAAAAAAGTACATTTGAGTACAACAAATTCCCTTTCTTAAAACACTACTTTTTCTTTAAAGAGTACCTTTTTTGTGAAACAAAATTACTTTTATTGAGATAAGTACCTACTCTTAACAATATACCTATTCTTGAAAAAAGGACCAATTCTAAAAAAATTCCCATTTCAATAAATAATCAATATTCTTCGAGCTTGAGGTCAGATTTGCTGTTGTTGTATATATTTTCCTCGATATTTCGCTACTCCTTTGTGTATTAGAATATTGATTATTTATTGATAAAGAAAAGGTCGAACAACAGAATAAAAATATTAAAATTCCCATTTCTTAAAAAAAATTCCTACTCTTAAAAAAAAACATTTTCTTATAAAAATTTATTTTCTTAAAACTACCTATTCTTTTCTTTTCTATCTTTATTTTCGTGAGAAAAGTAGCTTTTCTAAAAATAAGTACATTTTCTTAAAAAAAATCAATGAGTGTTCGAACTCACGGATGATGTGTTAACACCTTTTTGCTACACGGTACCTGTTCGATTTCTATGAACACATTAGTAAATGTTACACTGAAAAATAAAAAATAATAGCTTTTTTGTATACACCGGGCAATGCTGACCATCAAATGACTCGCTTTGTTTGGCCATAGCAAAAACAACGAAACAACCAAACACACAACATCCCACATGTTTTGTCCGAAGTAGCTGACGTATGCGTGTGTCACATAATCACATGTTTGCCATATCAACAGCAACGAAACAGCCAAACACACAACATCATACATACTTTGTACGAAGTAGCTGACGTATTAGTGTGTCACCATAACGTCGACTGCGCAAGCTTGCTTGCAAATGAAATTTTGCGTGGCTATGCTTTATATCTCCGTTCAACAACAGCAACAGACACATATATGCATTATTATGTTAATACATACGCTATAGACACAATTTCGTTTGCCTCACCCCTGAAACACCACACTTTCATTGCTCTCTTGCTCGCTCATTTTTGTTTAAGACGTCATTATTCTCTTTCGCAGTCACAGAAAATCTGGTTTTAGCAGCAGCATAAAACCTGGTTGTAGCAGCAGCATAAAATCTGACTTTGATAGATTTAGTCCCTATACGCCGCTATAGATGTTAACATATCAATAATACTTTCCTCAAAAGAGTACCACTTCTTTAAAAAGTACCTGTTCTTTAAAAACGTACTTCTGTATAAAAAATGCATACTGTTATGGCTTTTTCTTACAGAAAGTACTTCTTCTCAAAAATAGTACATTTTCTTAAAAAAAACAGTAGCTTTTAATAAAAGAAGTACCTGTCTTTAAAAAATTACCTTTTCGTGAAAATATAATACATAAAAAGGACCTAAAAATATATTTTGCTTACAAAAAAATATATTCTATAAAAAAAAATTTCCTAAAAAAGTTTATCATTTTACGAAAAGTATTTTTCAACGACTGCCTTAGGCGTGTTGGAACTAACTAGTACATAATATACACCGAAAGAATCTTCGTTCCAACCGGGTGTCCCCTGACACCTCATGTGATTTTATATTTTAAAATGAAAAAGTGCATTCTTACTGAGACACCCTTTACAAATGTGGAAATGTAAGCCATGTAGCGGTGTACTATCCTCAGAGACATATGACCTCTGAATATTTAATTGTACTATAAAACTGTCCAGAGATTCACATCCGTATGTTGTCAATCGGCTACTAGACGGAACTACGAATTACAAAAACAATTAGATTTTCAGCAAAATACTTCGTGTGAGGAATAAACTTCCGGTGAGTATATTCCCAAATACTTATTTTAAACTTAATTTAATTTAAATTAATTTAAACATCAGGAAACACCATTTGATCTGTTTCCAACTAAACTCCCAATATCCTAAGTCTACTTCAATGAAGTCTACTTCAAATCAAATATTGGGCGTCAAATAGAAAAACTATGACAAACAAATAAATGGTTCCCATTTCACCTCATGAGGGAATTGGGGAGAGCTTCTCATAACCAGTGAGCCGTTCGCTTTTTAGTTTTTTACTCACTGATTGGGACCTACAGTTTTACACCGGTTCCGAACAGTGTTTTGACAAAAATATAATACCAACGTTAAAAAACGCTAAAACAAAAAATCACTAAATTAAAAATATGATTAAATCTCCGAACTGGAGAGTCAAATTAAAAAAAAATATTTTTAGTCCAATATCTAATTCAATATCTATCTAAAAATAAAACCTATTTCGAAAAATTCGGGGGCTCGAAATTCATTTTAGAACTATGGTTTCTTCGGCAAACTTCTTCAAATGACCCATAGAACAAGAATCGCGATGAGCCTTTTTACATTTTGTCGGCCCCCTACAATTCGACCCGCCCTAACAAATATATATTTGTTATTTTAGCAAAAAAAAAATTGATTTCTCATTTGAAGCATGCAAAGTCTGCTGTTTCGGCAGTCTTTTCTTCTGTTGTTACCAACATAGTTTTTGAGTCTAGTTACTAATATCAAGACCTCAAGCGGATCGTATTATAATTCGTTTCCAGACTCGCCTAAAACATTTTACGATACAATATACAATCTGTTTAAGGGCATGAACGAGATCTTTCACTGTCCCATGCATTCCAATTTCATCTTGTTCTCCATTTCAATTGGCAACAAACAATCCTTCTCCGCTCCACATAATCAAATCAATTTAAATAAATTTGTTAAATTAATGCCACAATTGGCACTTGTGATTACATGAATATTAACCATGATGTTTTGAATATCTGAGTAGTTTATCCTAATCCAGTCCCAGATAAAGTTACACAAGTGTTCCAGTGGGTTAGATATTTTTATGTTCGAATGTTCAGTTTTTACGAAACACATGCATACAGTCAAAAAATTATGTTAGTTGAAACATCAAAGAGTTGTATAAACTAAGTTGTAAACTTGTTTGTTATTGCATCTAATATATTTGTATTGCTTTAGCAAATAAAGGGTTTTTCAACAGAGACGCTACAAACGTAAATCGATAGGGACAGCAAACGACGCCATATTTTTCCCGCTCTTTTGACATTTCTCTTCAGCAAGGTTTGCCATTTCATCATGGAAAGATATACGAGCCAACAACGAGTCGATATTATTAAAATTTACTACCGAAATTTGGAGTCAGTGGCCTCAACTTTATGAGAGCTACGTCCAATTTCTGAATTCTGAATTTCATTTCTGGCTGAATGGCTTCGACAATAAGCAAAATATGCGTTATTGGTCAGACAGCAATCCACACGTAATCCATGAGTCATCATTGCATCCCGAAAAAATTATGGTTTGGTGCGGTTTATGGACCGGCGGCGTCATTGGGCCGTACTTCTTCCGTGATGGTCAAGACCGGCACATTACTGTGAATGCGAATCGCTACCGTTCAATGATAACCGAATATTTTTGGCCCCAATTGGATAATATCGACTTGGAGGACATGTGTTTCCAACATGACGGCGCCACAAGCCACACAGCGAATGCCACAATCAATTTATTGGAAACCAAGTTTGGTGAGTGTGTTATCTCACGAAATGGCCCAGTCGATTGGCCGCCTCGGTCGTACGATTTGACGCCGTTAGATTAGTTCCTGTGGCGCTACGTCAAGTCTATGGTCTATGCCAACAAGCCAGCGACGATTGATGAACTTCGTACGAATATCGAACGTGAAATTGCAGCAGTATCGGCCGATTTATGCTTGAAAACCGTCGAAAATTGGGTTCAGCGTCTGGACTTCTGCAAGCGTGCCCGTGGTGGCCATGCAAAAGAAATCGAGTGCCATACATAATGGCATCGAACGTACTTTCACAGGAATAAAGAATTTCATTGGTATCTAAAACCGGTTTTGTTTTATTTAAAAAAAACTTTTGTAGCGCTCTTATTAAAAACCCTTTTTTTACCCGGTAGCTTAATAAAACTGGGAACAGTTTGTTGTTATGCACGCTGAAAAATTTATATTTTGTGATGTTTGAATGCAAATATAACGTATTTCTAGTTTGTCACAAATATAGTATACTTGTGTCCAAACATGTTGTGTTTGCTATTCAATATTACATGTTGGAGACACAATGATTAATAAGTTATAATATATGTTTTTGTGACCCAAATGTGGCTTTGATGTTGAAAACTTTCTGAAGAAAAAAAACGTGACAGACAAAAAAGAAATAAACAAGCATCAGATTTTCAATTCGTGAAACAATGTTACAGCTATATACTACATGGTTCATTATCGTGCATTATGTTACAGGGGCCGTTTTTCAGCTTTCAGTTTTACCGGGATCGATAAAATCGACTGCAATTTGTTGACGGATCCATTTTTTTTTTCAGCGTGTGCCTGTAGTAGCATACAAAATTGACTGCTCATTAGTAGCAAACATTGTTTGCAGTTAATAGCAAACTTTTGCCTTTCTTTTTCTTTGAGTGTATCTGAGTGTATTTCAATTCATATATTATATCATCATTAAACAGATTTTCGATTTCAATAAGCAGTCAATTATTTGTATGTTACTTCAAATTAGGTTTTAAATCACACCTTATACTTCGAGTACCTCTGGAAGGGGTACTACTTTTAACTATGTGTCTGACTGTGACTTAGGTTGAAAGTGAAGTTGAATTCCAGCTGCAAATAATGATGTGACTGGCAGTGGCATGAAGAAAGAAGTACACAAACGTATTTTTTCCTTAGCTGACACTTAAGTTGTATTTGCACGATCTGCACAAAACCACAGAGACAAATCCAGCTGAAGAATATTGGTTATTAAATCTACATCATCAGCCAAATAGAATCGAATCAATGTAGGTCGTATTTGTACGCTAATATGGTCGTAAATATTTATATCATAAAGGCTGAATAGTGAGCGCCGAATGTGTCAGGTCTCGAGCGTAGTGAAAGCTAGAAAATCTGTCTTTGTTTGTTGTTGGGATGTTTGTAGCATGTCGCAATTATAGTATATTTGTATCCAAACACATTCTGTTTCCTATTCAGTATTACATGTTGGAGGTAGAATGATTAACATGTTAGAATATATGTTTTTGTGACGCAAATATATCTTTGTTCATTGAAAACTGCTGAAAACAAAAAAACGTGACAGACAACAAAGAAACAAAAAAGCAGCAGATTTTCAATTCATGAAAACAATGCTTGCAAACGTATACATAGTTCCTGCAATATGTTGCTGGGGCCGTTTTTTTCCACGTGTGGAAATATAACCTCAAAATCATACACTTAAATAAAAAATATGTTAGTAAACTCAACAAAAATTCCTGCTGAAAATGGGAAGGGAACATGTACGCATGTACCCTATTTCAGCAAAAACTTACTTGTAGTTTTCGCAAACATTTTGTCTGCTCTGCAAACATGATGTTGTAAAAGCAGCAGATTTGTTCTAATATCGGATATAATTACTGCTGATAATTAGCAAACAGTGCTTACAGTTAAAAGCTAAATTGCAAAACCTGAGAAAGTCTTGCAGAACCTTGTTTATATAGGGTATGGGGAATCTGTACAAAATTAGACTTAAAGCATATAAGAAGAGTAGAAGATTTTCAAGGAGTACGTCCTGGAACCATTTCTGTGACGGCATTTACGGCATGCGACGGCATTCCAGACTTCGCAAAGTCCTTTCGACGACTCGTACAACTCTGGGATATCTGAAAAAACATTACAATCGGTGGATGACATCGAGTGATGAATCGTTACACTCCTGCTTATCACACACGTCATCTCGCACATTTCGTAAAATATTGTGATACAAGAAACACTACATTGGGCAATATGAAGTTTCAAACCCTTGAAACACCTGGCTCTGACGGAATGACGCCAGTGGAGTTTCAAAGTGGACTCCAATATTTGGCTCCCTGGCTTAAACAAAGGTTTTCGATTACATCACATGAAGGTATTGGGAAGAACTTCCCACAAACAATGAGCTGTGCGCTTTTAGTTGCACACGCACTGATTGGGACCTACAGTTCTACCTACACCGGAACCGCATGGTATTTTGAAAAGCTTTTTGTATCGTCGTCATTAAGCGAGCTGTATCAATCTATCCTATATTCCCGTTATATGGAGATAATCCAAGATTCCTAAAGCGGAGGTAACATTGCCCTTTAGTCCAAAAGGCTTTACACCTATTGGTCTCTCGGATTTTCTTCTGAAGGCATTAAAGAGGATGATTGACTCATATCTGCGAACGACCATAAATACTTCTGAGCTGCCAACATGCGAGCAAACTTGGTTGTTTGGCTGGTTGAAAAGGCTGCAAGACAGCACGCTGTCTAGCACACTTAGGCTAAAGAAACCCATTGTGATATCTGCAGTTTCCTCTATAGCAACTATTGACTAGTCGTCTAGCCAATTTGGCCTTCCAATGAATTGGTCTATAAGACCTACAGGAATATCCTGTAGGGCTACGGTGCTAACTAAATATGTTCCGAATATCCTACTTCTCAGTCCTGCCAGAGCAGGGCAATCCAAGAGAAGGTGTTTCGTCGTTTCCTCGTCCTCTTCCATGCAGCATCTACAGAGAGTAGAGTTTCTATGTCCCAATCTTAGGGCGTATTTTCCTACGAGTCAATGTCGCGCAAGTGTTCCTATCGTTGTGGATAACCTTCCTCTCGGCAAGTTAAGTAGTTGCCTAGTCCTCTTCCTGTCCACCTGTGGCCAGAGGACCCTGGTTTGTTTGCCAGTTGAAGTAAGTCTCCACTTGTCCTTGAACATATTATCGGCCCACTGCCTGATCTGCAAGCGGCAGGCAGAGACTATCATACTAACACCTTCTTTTGCCGGAAGAACTTGTGCCGTAGTGCCCTGTCTAGCTAACGCATCCGCTACGCAATTGCCTGGAATGTCGCTGTGTCCCGGTACCCAGATGAGCCTGATGTCAAACTACCCTAAGTGATGAGTGGCATTCTTTCACCGTCAGGGACGTCTGTGTAGATACATATTCTCCGGAGGGTTGTGACACTACTTTTCAGTAGTTCAGCAACCTCCAGTATGGCGGTAATTTCCGGCTGAAATACACAACAGTGATCAGGCAGCTTGAAGGAGATATTTACATTTAGGTCCGGTGAATGAACCCCATAGCCTACTTGCTCGTCCAACTTTGATCCATTCGTGAAAAAAAAAAACAGTAGCTTTTAATAAAAGAAGTACCTGTCTTTAAAAAATTACCTTTTCGTGAAAATATAATACATAAAAAGGACCTAAAAATATATTTTGCTTACAAAAAAATATATTCTATAAAAAAAAATTTCCTAAAAAAGTTTATCATTTTACGAAAAGTATTTTTCAACGACTGCCTTAGGCGTGTTGGAACTAACTAGTACATAATATACACCGAAAGAATCTTCGTTCCAACCGGGTGTCCCCTGACACCTCATGTGATTTTATATTTTAAAATGAAAAAGTGCATTCTTACTGAGACACCCTTTACAAATGTGGAAATGTAAGCCATGTAGCGGTGTACTATCCTCAGAGACATATGACCTCTGAATATTTAATTGTACTATAAAACTGTCCAGAGATTCACATCCGTATGTTGTCAATCGGCTACTAGACGGAACTACGAATTACAAAAACAATTAGATTTTCAGCAAAATACTTCGTGTGAGGAATAAACTTCCGGTGAGTATATTCCCAAATACTTATTTTAAACTTAATTTAATTTAAATTAATTTAAACATCAGGAAACACCATTTGATCTGTTTCCAACTAAACTCCCAATATCCTAAGTCTACTTCAATGAAGTCTACTTCAAATCAAATATTGGGCGTCAAATAGAAAAACTATGACAAACAAATAAATGGTTCCCATTTCACCTCATGAGGGAATTGGGGAGAGCTTCTCATAACCAGTGAGCCGTTCGCTTTTTAGTTTTTTACTCACTGATTGGGACCTACAGCACGCTGTAGCACGCTGTCTAGCACACTTAGGCTAAAGAAACCCATTGTGATATCTGCAGTTTCCTCTATAGCAACTATTGACTAGTCGTCTAGCCAATTTGGCCTTCCAATGAATTGGTCTATAAGACCTACAGGAATATCCTGTAGGGCTACGGTGCTAACTAAATATGTTCCGAATATCCTACTTCTCAGTCCTGCCAGAGCAGGGCAATCCAAGAGAAGGTGTTTCGTCGTTTCCTCGTCCTCTTCCATGCAGCATCTACAGAGAGTAGAGTTTCTATGTCCCAATCTTAGGGCGTATTTTCCTACGAGTCAATGTCGCGCAAGTGTTCCTATCGTTGTGGATAACCTTCCTCTCGGCAAGTTAAGTAGTTGCCTAGTCCTCTTCCTGTCCACCTGTGGCCAGAGGACCCTGGTTTGTTTGCCAGTTGAAGTAAGTCTCCACTTGTCCTTGAACATATTATCGGCCCACTGCCTGATCTGCAAGCGGCAGGCAGAGACTATCATACTAACACCTTCTTTTGCCGGAAGAACTTGTGCCGTAGTGCCCTGTCTAGCTAACGCATCCGCTACGCAATTGCCTGGAATGTCGCTGTGTCCCGGTACCCAGATGAGCCTGATGTCAAACTACCCTAAGTGATGAGTGGCATTCTTTCACCGTCAGGGACGTCTGTGTAGATACATATTCTCCGGAGGGTTGTGACACTACTTTTCAGTAGTTCAGCAACCTCCAGTATGGCGGTAATTTCCGGCTGAAATACACAACAGTGATCAGGCAGCTTGAAGGAGATATTTACATTTAGGTCCGGTGAATGAACCCCATAGCCTACTTGCTCGTCCAACTTTGATCCATTCGTGAAAAATCTGATACTACTGGTTCCCCTTCTAGTGACATTTCCCAGGTATTCCTGTTCGGAATAGAAGTCCTTACATTTGTCGCTGGTGGAAGGTAGGGGATACAGTAGTCCGTTTTTACGGGAATAGAGTTGATCCGGTGTAGTAATTCAGTGTGTCCGTAATACCCCGATATCAAAACGCCAAAATCTCTGATTCTCACCAGGGATGTAGCGGCTGCCGATTCGGCCATGATATCAGGAGTACAGATGTTCAGGATAGCACTAAGTGCAGTGCCTGACGTCGTGCCCATTGCCCCACTAACGCTAATCAGTGCTGATCTTTGAATTTTCATCAAGGAATTTATAATATATTTCTTTTGGAGGGACCTTCACCAAACTACGATGCCATAGAGAAATATTAGTCTGACTATTGCCGCATAAATCCACATGGTGATCTTAGAAGACAGCCCCCAGCGCTTTCCTATCGCCCCTTTACAGCAGTAAAGAGCAACAGACGCTTTTTCACCCTCTCCTCCACATTCGGTTTCCAAGACAGTTTTCTGTCGAAAATTATCCCCAGATACTTGACCTTTTCCGTCAACTGTAATTGCACCCCATTAACTGACTGCAGTTCAAATGCGGGTATTTTATATTTCCGAGAGAACAAGATAAGCTCGGTTTTAAGTGGGTTAAGTGATAGTTCGTTGTTAGCGGTCCAGTTCGAAATCAGACTAAGTAGGCTGGTTGTACGAATGCTAAGTAAATTGAGGTTTCTACCCGTACAGATGATAGCAATATCATCGGCATAGGCAAAGACCTGGCATTCGGCACTGTCCAATTCAAGAAGCAGTTCATTGACAGAAGTTAACCATAATAGTGGAGACAGAACTCCCCCTGCGGTGTCCCCCTGTTAACGGTCCTATCAATTGTAACACCACCCCATTCAGCTTTGACGGATCTATGCACCAGAAGCTTCCCAATTAGGCGTGTCACTAAGCTGTCGACTCCTAGATTCTGTAACGACCTAAGAAGGTTGAATGTTATTGAAGGCTTCCTCGATGTCCAGGAAGGTCCCTAGAGCGAATACCTTATTACCAAGACACTTACAAAAATGACAAATCTACGTAAACCGCTCTGCATGCTTTCGGTAGCTTCGTAGAGAAATATATATATCTAAAGAAAATCCCTCTATCCATCTAGCATCTGTCGATATAGGGGACGCTTTTAACAAGGTCTTACCGAGATCGATAAAATCAGCTCAATCGACACTTTATGTCAACTGGGGATCATTTATTTGATACAGATTACTTACGAAAAATGCGCATAACCTCGTCCCTTTCACACACTGTTTTAACTCGAAATGTAAGTCGAGGAACACATCAAGGGGAGTTTTATTTCCAATTCTCTGGAATTTTCCCCTGGATATTGCTGTGCTTGTGCTGGAGGTATGTGCTCCAGGACATTTTTAAGTGAGCCACGCAGCATGAGCTGGGCGTCAATCCGGAGCTCAAACTATTTCCCAGGAAGCAGCAGGTTCCGCATATTCCGCCATTGTCTCTAAGTGTAAGAAAGATTTCTCTAAAGGATAGTGCAAAATATATAAGTGTGATTGTCGACAGAAAATCGACAGAATGAATAGACCCACTGTAGTCCTATGCGCGTAAAAAAACGCTATCGGAGGACGATGGCTTTTATCCACGAAACAAGTTTATTGGCTATACGCAGGTATTGTCAGCTAAATATTGGTGGTGTTGTTGGGTGGAAAAAATGTATTTACCGAAGTCCGACGAAAAAATTCCAGAGATTAGCAATTGTCATCACAACCCCCACCGGTGTTTTGGGGGTTATCCTCCAACTGTTATCCTCCACCTGTTTTTGGCGGCAACTTCAGCAATCCGCCTAAGTCACTCGTCGCAATAGATCACCAGCACATATGGTCATGGGACGATTTTAAGGGATCTGTGGTAAATAGAATTCGATTACATGACACTCAATTCTAACTTTGAGAAAAACTTCTACACTCATATTCCTCCGGACTGGCATGACTCGAGGGTTTAGGGTCTATTCTAAAAAGCTGGGTCAAGACCTTGCACAAAGGCTTCCAGGCCCCTGAAGTATATTTCAGACAGAAATCATGGCAATTAGAAAAGTTGCACATTGGCTGGAACGAAACGTTATCACCGCCTGGTGTAGCAACATCTACTCGGACAGTGAAGCTGCTATAAAATATCTGCAATTTGTATACCTGACTTCAAGAACTGGCCAATTCCAGGAGTAGGAGACAATAATCTGTCTTTTTGTGTTGTTTGGATGCAAATATAAAGTGTGTTTGGAGCTTGTCGCAAATATAATATACTTGTGTTCAAACATAATGTGTTTGCTATTCAATATTAAATGTTTGAGACACAATGATTAATATTTTCTCATGTTTGCGATACAAATACAGTTGCACTGTCTATGCTCTCTCGAGAGGAAGAGAATAAAGAGGGACAACGAAAGAGTCTACCTTGTAAGTGTGTTTCTGTATTTTTGCATTATTCTCTCAGTCAGTCACTAATAAATATTCCTGAATGTGTGTGTAAATTGCAGATGAACTGTTTCTTATTTTACCTGATGTATTGCGTTTTAGTTTCATGTATTCAGTCGTCAATGGTTCATCGGACAGAGGATATCAAAAGCGCGTCATCAGTGAAAAAAGAATAAACGAAGGCTCGGACGGTTAAATGGTTTGTGATGTTACTTTGGTTTTTGCGTATGTGTTTGGTATATAACTATGAATGTGTGCTACCAAAGTGAGAAACGATTTTCAGGAAAGAAACTGAAAAGGGCAACAACGTGAAGCTCTTTTTCTGTCCGAGCCTTTACTGAGAATATCGGAACGGCGAACCATTTGTGAAATAAGTGTAATAAAACAACACAAGTAATTAATACACGCTTGGCTTGCATGAACTTGATTTCTATATAAATATCTTGTTTGTGTACCAACGCATAGCTGAAACCTTCTGAAAACAAAAACGTGAGAGACAACAAAGAAATGAGAAGCAAAAGAGCAGCAAATTCTCATTTCATGGAAAAAAAAACAAATAAAGCATTCAATGCACATATGTAGATATAAAATGGGCCGTTTTAAATCTATTAATTTTTTGTATTAATTATTTATAAATGTGGATTTATATTGTTAAAATTAATTATAATAAATAATACATACATATATATTGAAAAAATTAATTATAATAAATAATACATACATATATATTGAAATCGAAAAATAATTCGTTTCTAAATATTATTATATCTTTCCACGTAAGTATATGTAGGTTTGGGGGAAAACGCAAATGTTTCAAAGTAGGTATATGGATGTTTGGGATGAAGAACGCGTATGTTTCCATGTAAAAGGATACATGTTTGTCAGTAAACATGATACTGTTTGCATTTAAATACAGGTAGGTTTGGGACTTTCAAACGTATGAATGTTTGAAGTGTGTAACAAAAATGTACATGGTTAATGCAGAATACGTTTGGGAAAATATGTTAGGGAGACCGTTATGTTTCAGCGTGTACAATCTTACTTCATGTTGGATCTAACCGACATTCAGGAAGTTAAGCTAACTGACTTAGGACCTCTTCGTGAGTACTAATGGGTTCGCCTGGAACTAATTTACGTTTCTTCTTCAGTCACATCCTGAAATGTCGGAACGAGGTATCATGTGATTTGAACGCCCCTTCTCCATACCAGGATAATTTACAGGTTGAGCGGAATATGACGTCCCGTGGTATCACAACGGTCCTTATTGGGCTAAGTGTGTCAATACTGGCAGGCATTTATTTATATCTAACCTAACCCGGTCTGTCCAGCGAAGTCTTGGTCCTCCTATTTTTCGATGTCCTTCAAGTATGTCTTCGAATACTTTTCGCACTGGTTCATTCTGATCCATTCTACTGGAATGGTCTAACCATACGCCATTTGGATTCTTTTAACTACGTCGCTGTCGATATTCAGATTATACAGCTCATGGTTCATCCGTTGTCGATACTCGCCGTTTTCTATAATAGGACCATATAGTTTTCAAAGCATTTTTCTCTCGAATACTCCAAGTGATGTTTTATCAGCATGCGATGTGAGCCAGGATTCTACGCCACAAAGCAAGACAGGTTGTATGAGACTCTGAATTAGTTGGATCTTAGTTCCTCTCGTGAGGGTCTTATCTCTGAAGTGCTTGCTTAGCCCGAAATATCACCGGTTTGCAAGCAACATTTTCTGTTTGATTTCTAGGCTGATGTTATTGCTTCTGTTCACGGCAGATCCGAGGTAAATAAATTCGGCCACTTCAACGAAATTGTATCTGTTATCAACGTTCACCCCTTCAGCCAATCGGATGTTTTGCTTGTCTTACTTAGTTAGCCGCCGTGTCGCCCTTGCAGGAATTCCAAGCTCCGACAAAGCTTGGTACAGTTTTCTCCATATCGGACTATCGACGTCAACCTTATAATCCACAAAGAGGTGGTATGTGTCGATTTGCGATTCTTATCGCTGCCATTGCTACCACCGAAATATATACATATTTGAAGGAGCAAATGTCTACACTTGACACCACCAATAAATTTGATCGTTTCATTGAATATTTCGGCAAAGAGTGGATGAAAAAATTTAGTATAAAAGTACACATTCGCATTAAATTCCATGTTATTACTGTCATAATTGTTTTTTATCATTTACAGATATAGCCAGAGAATTTTTCTATATTTAATTTAAATACACGGACTACATCTGCTATCGAGGCATATAATGGCATATTGGGGCGATTAATACCAAAACGAGGGCATTTTTTTTTCAAATTCTTCGAGATGAAGAGTTTTTTTTTTAAATTCTTCGAGATGAAGAGTTTTCAAAGAGCAGGGTGGTGATACGCTTTGTGCAAAAAAATTCAGAAGGCCGCATATGTAGAATGCGCGGAAAATTTCAGAGGCAAGCGAAGCTTTGGAGTCAGGATTACATACAGTAATAGCGTTTTTGAATCGTATGGTGTTCAGTAAAAATAATATTTGCACCAATTGGGAACCTTTTTGAAAGCGAATCGAATGATACTGACACTGAAGGCGATCCAACTTATGCAGAGGAAGAACTCAATAATATACGAAGCCCGACGAAATGCACTGTATATTTTGACTGTGCGCCCAACACTGACGGCGAATCAACCGACACAGAGGAAAAACTCAATGATATACGAAGCCCGCCGAAATGCATTGTATGTTTTGACTGTGCGCCCAACACTGACACTGGCGGCGAACCAACTGACACAGAGGAAGAACTCAATGATATACGAAGCCCGACGAAATGCACTGTATATTTTGACTGTGCGCCCAACACTGACGGCGAACCAACTGACACAGAGGAAGAACTCAATGATATACGAAGCCCGACGAAATGCATTGTATGTTTTGACTGTTGCATTGCAGGCGTTTGAAATGCTGCAACGAATGTGTTCCGAAAATACAGGCACAAAGTTTGGCTGACAGTTTACGCAACTATTCTTGTCCCGATTGTCGAGCAATAGTTAAAGATACTGTGGAACTTTTCCTTTAAAGATACTAAAGATCTGATTTTGTTTTCAAATTGGACAATTTTTATTTATTCGTTTTTTTTTTTGGGAAAGTTCGTTTTTAGTTTCTGGGTGGGGGTTTTCATTTTTGGTGTTTTGGAACGAAGTTCCTTATCGTACGTTGCGGGATGGGGGCTAAATGAAAAATGTTTAAACAACTTATTTTTAACTACTTTATTACAACCCATTATTATCAACTATATTGGGTACTTTTGGTTTGGTTTGGTTTAAAGGGAAGTTTTCTAGGTGGAGCCTGTGTATTACATATTGTTGTTTTGAACCCAATAAAAAATAAACTTAAAAAAGCCAAAGTGCAAAACTGGCAAATCCATGAAACACAACCCTCAGCATGGAATTACATTTGGCAGCACTCTTACACTCGTACTTTTGGTTTGTGTCCAGACTAACATATTTCATGTTTAATGGGAAATTTTCTAGGTGGAGCCTGTTTATTACATATTGTAGTTTGAGCCATAGATAAAGTAAATAAATAGATGAAACACAAGTGTAGGGAAAATTGTAGTGCAATGGGTAATTTTCTAGATATCGTTGAAAGCAATAAATGGGATTTTTTTTTGTTCCCAAAAAAAGTCAAAAAATATCACAATAAAAATCAAAAATTTCATATCAAAAGAAAAAATAATTTTCAACAAAAATATCAAGAATACAACACGTTACTTAAAGTAGAATATCTGATGGCCATCGAATTGCAAAGCCATGTCACCACCGCCTATGTCCTTATAAATTGGTTCTTCCTCCGGTTCAGCTACCATTCCTTGTTGAGAGTCCTCAGACACTCTAACGGTTTTGGCATCTGCGACCACAGAAGTTGCTACAGTTTTTGGGCGGGGAAGTTTTTAGATTAAAAAGGCGTTCCGGGATGTTCATATTTGTGCGGTCTTGCCGGTTTTCTCCTATTGATATCCCAACACCGCCCTCATGGCTTTGAAATAGTTTTTTTTTACATAAGAAGCAAATGCTATTATGTAAAATGGCATAAATGTTGTCACATTTTCCATTGTTTAAATTACGTTCACAAAAATTTCCCACAATTTTGAATAAACGTCAATGAGAATTATGGGAAACTTCAGTGAAGGTGACAGTAGTACAGGACAGCACCTAGTGAACAAAGTTGACAATGGTCGCGCTATATCTATTATTTCCTTTATCTATGGTTTGAATCGAATATAAAGTAAATTTAGAAACGCCAAAGTGAAAGAAATTTTAAAAAATAATATCTTAAAGAAGTATCTTTGCTTTAAAAAGTACATTTTTTTACAAAAAGTACCTTTTCTTGAAAAAAGTAATTTTTTAAATAAGTACCTCCTCTTAAAAAAGTACATTATCTTACAACAAATTGCCTTTCTTTAAAAAACTAAATTTTCTGTAAAGAATACCTTTTTTGTAAAATAAAATAACTTTTCTTGAGATAAGTACCTACTCTTAAAATTGTATCTGTTCTTTCGTAAAAAAAAGATTTTCTTAAAAAAAAAAATATCTTCTCTTACAAAAAAAACATTTTCTTAAAAAAAATTTCTTTTCTTAAAAGTACCATTTCTTAAAAATAAAGTATCACCTTTTCTTTTGTTTCCTTGAGATAAGTAGCCTTCCTGAAAATAATTAAGTTTTCTTAAAAAAATAATCTTATCCTAAAAAGAGTACCACTTCTTTAAAAAGTACCTGTTCTTAAAAAAGTATTTTTTGTAAAAAAAATCATACTTTTATGCTTATTCTTAGCTTAGAGACGGCGTATTCATCCATGAAAAAGCTTCTCAAAATACCGTTCCCAACCGGTGTAAAACTGTAGGTCCCAATCAGTGAGTATAAAACTAGAACGCGCACAGCTCACTGGTTTGTGAGAAGCTCTCCCTAATCATTTCACGGGATGTAACGGAAAACCATTTTTTTTTATTTTAATAAAAGAAGTACCTCTCTTCAAAGAAAGGACCTTTTCGGGAAAATATAATACATATTCTTACAAAAGGGGCCTAAAAATATACTACATTCAATAAATAAAAAATTTCTTAACAAAAGTTTATCATTTTACAAGATCCATTTAAATTATAGTATTTTTCAACGGACGCCTTAGGTGTGTCGGAACTAACTACTATATACTATACAGCGAAAGGAACTTTGTTCCAACTGGGTGTCCCCTGACACCGCATGTAATTTTTTTTCCTAGATTTGGGGCGTAATTTCGTATTTAACTTTTGGGCCAATTTGTATTTTTTCGGGCGATTTTTCATTTGGGATATTTTTCATTTTTCTTTGGGCAATATTTTCTACGGCCTATAAATAATTATAATATACTAGCCAACCCGGCAGACGTTGTCCTGCATAATATTTCAAGCGATTTGTATGGGAGGTACCACGCCCCTTTGTCCAATTCGACCGAATAGTAAATCTAAACCACCCAGGGCGCCACCCAAACGCAAAAATTTATTCAAATCGGTCCACAAGTTTAGGAGGAGTTCAGTCACAAACACACGTGCAGTAGAATTATATATATAAAGATAAAGATGTAATTATAATTTTTTGTTAGTAATTAAAAGTTTTGACCTTTTGTTAGAAAAATAAAAATATTTAAAATTGTTTCCTTCAATTGTTAAAATCTTTAAACCAACAACAAAATCGGTCATAATGCGCATTGGGGTTTATGTCCGCAGACTAGTATTGGGAGATTAGTTCATTTTGGGGACCGAAATTTTTTTTTGGGATTATGTCCATGGGAGTTATGTCACGGCACCGAGAGTGTTGCCGTCACTAAGCGGGGTGATTGTCGTCGACGAAACCCTAAGGTGGTCAGAGAAGGTATCAAACCTACGTTCTCAAATACCAGAGTCGCCCACACTACTTATTGCGCCACTAAGAAATTTGACAAAATGGCAATAAGTTTAATAATGCTGACATCAGTTAGCACATTTATTGAAATTGTGTTAGGAGTAATCACTGCTAGAGTAAGAATATGGACCAACACGTTTTCGGAAACTCGACATAAAGAATTTGCATGTTTATGTAGAGAATCAGATAGAGGTCGTGCAGTATTTGTGGATGGAATCAAGGGGTATCGATGAGTCAGCTGTTCAATTTAGTATTTGGAGAACAGATAGAGAATATGCTTTCAACGAAAGAAATGTTGATAGCTGACTGGAATTCAGCAAAAATGTTCCGCAAATAATCAACTGTTTTTCACTTTTGTTGTGGTAGTTTTGTGAAATATTGTATTAAAAAAGTGGTAAAAAGTGATTAAATTAACAAAAAACATAACAACAAATTAAATGCAATACGGTTATTCGGTGGAAGTAAATGAAACACGACACAAATCGTGGAAATCTATCTTCAAAAAAAGCGAAGCAAAGTGAATAAAACACATTTTCTTTTAATACACTATACTCCATATGTTTCCCAAGTATTCCACGGAACTCGTTAGTACAAAAACGAACTGGTGCATACTCTTAAAGTATTACTCGGTGGTTGGAACATTCCCATAAACAGGCTTCATTTTATACTTTTTATGCACATTTCAAACACGTTCCAACGCTGGTACCTATAGCTTCATAGTGTTTGGTTTGTAACCAAGCTTTCTATCCAGAAACACATTTAAATACCTTGCGCTATTTATTAGGCAAATTCAGCCACAAGATAGAGATTTACTGCCCTATTCATAAAAATTTATGAGAGGTTTGAGAGACGAAAACACGTCTCGCAAATCTCTCACAACTTTTTCTGAATAAGGCTCTTAACATATGGACCCTGCTGCTTCCTAGTAAAAAGTATAATTCGGTTTCTTTTCCGTGACTCATTCTAAGTATATCCAGACTCAAACTTGGAGCACATCTCTATATATGTTAGGATATTTTTCTGTACTGTAAATGCCAGGTCGTAAGCATATGATGCAACACAGCAATCTGTTCCATCTAGCTAACGTAAAATGCTGATCAGTGCTTAAATCCAGGGTAGAACTTATAGGATTTTCATCAAGATTATCTCTTCATGAAATATATTTATCGCAGTTATGAAATTCATTCATCGCATCAATAAACATTCTCATTGCTCCAGTAAAACATATTCACCGTACCAATGACACTAATTCACAACAGAAATCAAACATACTCGTATGCATTACAGTAACGAAGCATATTCATTATAACAACAATCAATGTGGTCGCATCGATGAAAGAGTTCTAATTCAAGATTCGTCACAATGACGAAACATTGTCAGTTATTAAGATAAATCTTCGTTGCGAGGATGATAGGTTACGTTGTTGGTTCACTTTCGATGGCACAATTATTGCCATTAATCCTGTGACGAAGGTTATGTGCCTAAGGTTATTTGCCTCCGCGTAAGTATCCCGTATATAAAATCTATAGTCCACTGCGTACACTAGATTTTAAAAATGTTATGTAGCTTTTTATTGAGATTTATTTCATTAGTAATCATTTCAAGGACTTTCAACTTCCAGTTATTTAGTCATATGGACGTCCTAGACGTTAAAGTGTTTCAGTATTTTTGCCACTCGTTCAAGCTGTACCCTTCATCTCCTGGCATTGTGTAGCGTGACATATAAATTCATTTTCTTTAAATTAACAAACAAGTACTAATGTTTCCACATAATTATATTTATGATTTAAACTATAATGCCGCTAAGCATAATTTAAAACGAACTGAAAAGAAACACCAACTAAGATCATTCAAGCAGACAGAGTAACTGCCACAGACAGACTATAACAATTCATTCGGCGATTTATAAAATATGTATTTTCCACAGATAATCATATTTTTCATTAACGACATGAACAACCCAACAACGGCAACAAGAAACTGCAACTGCCACTCATATTCAAAACTGTGACTCCGCCGCTCTGGCCTAGGCTGGAGCTGCAAAGGTTTTCATTAGGATGTTGTTGCAGCATGTAGTACTTTGTTGTTAGTGGTGTCGCGTCTAAAATTGTTGTGTGTTGTTTCCCATTTAGACAGACACTTTAATAAAAGCCCAATACAGAGGGGAAAAAAAATAAAAAAAAAATTACGAAAAAATCGTGCACGACTTGTGTCAGTCTAATAATACGTATGTTTCGATCCATTGAGTCTATGTTACGGCGGCTTATCTTCGCCACCCCATCCAGAAGATGACACCGTGGCAAGAAGTACTACTTGGAGTTGTATTCGTCGTCGTATATGCCACTCCAAACAATCAACCTTAAACGAAACCTCCTAGCCCCCTTTAAGACCACAAAAAAATACCACTACTCTTCTAATAGACAGACGGATGAGGTAGGTGCCTACCTGCCTGCCAGCCTGGTTGCTTGGACAATTTGCTCTGATGATGATTGTACGTTGTAACCACCACCAGTGGTTGGTATCTTAGTTGCGCACTGTAGTACACTCCTTGTTCTAAACTCCAAGCCCGAAATTCAAATAGTTAGCGGCTCTTTGTTGGATCATTGTGGAACAACATGATTTAACACAAAATTTAACACACAAGGTCCAACACGATCTGTATACATGTAGTTAGTGGAGGGGAGGGGGTTGTGCTCGTATTCATGTACAAAATTGCTGCAACATAAAGCTGTTGTTGGTTTTACAAGTTACATGCAACATACAGAGTACAAGCGACATAGTTATGTTGTTCTGCTGTTTACTTTTGATGCCAGTAACATTTATGTTAGCAATGAGATTCTTTAAGGCGACGTGGTTAATTGTTCAATTGTAAGCAATATTGTCTTCTATTATGGGCAGCAGGATAAACAGGAGCACAGCACCTTTAAACATCTCGGGACTAGAACATTATGCCGGATTGAGATGTGTGTTTCAGATCATAATTATGTTTACACACGCATAATTGAGTCTAATGGTTTTTAACAGGATCGTATAATCTACATGTCACAATATCTCAAAGACAAGTCAACTGTCTAACAACCCTAGGTTAGGTTAGGCTAGGTTAAGTTAGGTTAGGTAAGGTTATGTTAGGTTAGGCTGAGTTAGGTTAGGTTAAGTTATGTAAGGTTAGGTTACGTTAGGCAAGATTACGTTAGGTTAGGTTAGGTAAGGTCATGTTAGGTTGAGTTAGGATAGGTTAAGTTAGGTAAGGTTAGGTTACGTTGGGCAAGATTACGTTAGGTTAATTTAGTTTAGATTATGTTAGGTTCCGTTAGGTTAGGTTAAGTTAGGTTAAGTTAGGTTAGGTTTGGTTTGGTTAGGTTAGATTAGGTTTGGGTTAGGTTAGGTTAGGTTGGTAAGGTTAGGTTAGATTAGGTTAGGCGGGGGTCACTTTTCATAGTGACGGCGACTCTATCGAGTATTCAGCCATGAAAAAGCTTTTCATACAATACCGTTCGGAACCGGTGTAAACCATTGTGTATAAAACTAAAAAGCGCACAACTCACCGGATGTGAGAAGCTCTCACCAATTCCTCATAAGATGTAATGGGAAACCATTTTCTTTTTGATATTAAAAAGTGAAAGTCGGATTTAGAATCAGGAGGTCAATCTCTATCTCGGCCATAAATTTGATGTTATCAACAAAAATAGTTACGTTGTCGTACCCAAATGTTCCCATTTTCACCAGTTTTTCCGATAACCTTATAATTTCAAAAATTTTCCACTTAAATATGCTTCAAATATCACACGCTGAAAAAAAACGGCATATGTAATATATTCTCCCAAACATATTATGCAGGAACCATATACATGTTTGAAACACTCTTCAAACATTCATATGGTTGCAAGTCCCAAACTCACTTCTATTTAAAAGCAAACACTAGCATGTTTACTAACAAACATGTATGTTTTTACTTGGAAACATATGCGTATTTCCTCTGAAACATAATAATATTTAGAAACGAAGTATTCTTTGAATTATATATACGTATTATTTATTTTAATTAATTGTATTAATATAAATCCACATTTATTAATAATTAATATAAAAAATTAAAAGATTTAAAACGGTAATTGTTACGTTTACTTGCATTGAATGCATTATTATTAATGAAATAAGAATCTGCTGCTCTTTTACTTCTCCTTTCTTTGTTTTATCTCACGTCTTTGTTTTCAGAAGGTTTCAAATATGCGTTGGTTATCCCCATGCGTTTGTATACAAACAATATACTTATATATGTATAAATCGAGTTCAGGCAAGCCAATCAGGTATTAATAACTTGTGTTTTTTCTATTATATCTCACAAATGGTGCGCCATTCCGATTTTCTCAGTAAAGGCTCGGGCAGACAAAATGCTCTTTCCAGATTTTTTCCTCAAAATTGTTTCTCATTGTGGTAGCACACATGCGTACATATATACTAAACACATACAAAAAAACCAAAGCAACATCAAAAACCAAACCAAACCAGCCGAACAAAACAATGAACAGCTAAGAGGACATAGACAAAATTAGCGCCAATTATAATTTGATCATAGACAGTGTAGGTAGACTGTGGCTAAAAGCATGTGTTAAATGCAAAAGTTTAAAATAATAAAAAAAACATTGTAAAACATAATTTTGTAAATAAACATCTCCCTGAAGAAGCCGGGAAAATCCGGAGAAACGTTGGAGAAAATTGAAATTAACGTTGTTTAATTTTCATTGAAAATTGTTGACAGCCAAGTTGAAAATATCACAAACCAGGCTTTTGTTTATTGATGTGTTAACATCTATACGCGCGCCTCTAGGGCAGTAAACTATAAATTTAATACATACGCAAGTGTTAGGTTTGAAAGAGTAAATCATCGTTTGTTTGTTCGTTGCTTGGCGGTCGGTATTGAAAGTGATTATTGGGCGATTTTCATATAATTTTCCCACGCGATTTTCTCCGGAAATTCATTGCCGATTTTATTAATTTTTGGATTAAAAAGCTAGTGCGGGTTTCGACGAAGAGTTTAGGCCAAATATTAAGGCGATCCGATATCGGCGAGCCGAGATTGAAGTGTTTTTATTTGGAGTATTAATTTGGAGTAATATTAAAAAAGTATTTTATGTTGATCTTCGGTTATATCGTACGAATATAACAATGTATGTATGAATGTATGTACAAGTGTCTGTTGCTTTGCATTCTTTGACTTTTGTGGGAATAAAACAAAAAGTATTGAGCAAGAAAATAATGACACATGTGCTTGCACTGGGTCTTTAAATAATTTTAAGTATTAATATTATTTAACTGTAACGTCATCATATGATTCAACGCTGTTTTTTATTTTCCAATGTAACATTTACGAATGTGTTCATAGAAATCGAACAGGTACCGTGTAGCAAAAAGGTGTTAACACATCGCCCGTGAGTTCGAACACTCATTGGATTTTTTCTTTTTTCACCGATCGAGCGATATTGATAACCTCTGTCCGATGAACCATTCACGATTGAATACATGAAACTAAAACCCAATACATCAGCCAAAATAACAAACACTGACTTCATCTCCAATCTACACGCACATTCGGGAATATTTATGAATCACTAACTGAGAGAATAATGCAAAAAATACAGATTCACATTTACAAGATAGACTCTCTCGTTGCCCCTCTTTTATTCTCTTGCTCTCGCGAGAGTATAAACAGTGCAACAAACACAACGGTATTTGTATCACAACACATATATATTTGGGTCACAAACACATATATTATAACATATTAATCATTGTGTCTCAAACATGTAGTATTGAATAGAAAACACAATATGTTTGCGCACAAATATATTATATTTGCGACAAGCTCCAAACACACCTTATATTTGCATCCAAACAACAAAAAACAGCAGATGTTTCAGCGTGCACAGATTTTTCAACGTCCGACATTTGAAAGTACAATGCGGATTTGGAAACAGGGGATCAATATCTACACAACCCATCTAGTTTGATCCCAGAATGCGGAAGTGTCGATAAATTTGATCCCCAGAGCTATCAACAAAAATAGTTACTTTGTCGTGACCAAATGTTCCCATTTTAACCAGTTTTTTTCAAAGATCTTTTTCTAAACGACAATTCAAATGTCATTATTGTCAACGCCTGACATTTAAGGGTGGAAGGCAGATTTGGAATCAGGAGACCAATCTCTACACTCTGAAAAAAATCGGTGTCTGTAACACAGTATCTCCATATAAATGTATTGAACACACTCCAAATATTCATATATTAGCAAGTCCTAAACTCAGTTACATTTAACTGCAAACATTAGCATGTTTACTTGCGAAGATATACATACAATTGCGATTTAATCCCAAACATCTATATACTTACGTCGAAGCACTCGAGTGTTTCCTCCCAAACGAACGTTTGACGACTGAATGCATCATACTATTAGGCAACAGATCAGTCAACATAAGAACCACTCAATTCATTTACATACGCATTCAGGAATATTTAGAAATCACTGTCGGAAAGTGGAATGCAAAAATAGAGTTATACACTTGCAATAATATTAACTTAGGCTGGGGACAATTACTCTTTAAAGTAAGCAGTGCACCAAACACAGCTGTATTTGAATCACAAACAAAGCTGTATTTGGATTAAAACCACGCACATTATAACGTATTAATAATTGTGTCGCCAACATTAATATTAAAAAGCAACCACTATGTGTTTGCACACAAGTATACTATATTTGCGACAAACTTCACGTTATATTCGCCTCCAAACAGGAAAAACATACAAAATTGGCAAAGAGTTTATAGTATTAGTAGTTCCATGCAATGGGTAAAGAGTTTTAAAATGGCATAACTCTGGAACAGTAACTGAAAATTCAAAATTGTTTTTAGAAAATTGCTTGGAATTTAGCAGTTTTTTAAAATGCATCATTACTATTTTAAATTTTCCTAGAAATTTAAAGCAAATTCAATGCAAAATAGCAAACAGATTATAATATTATTAGATTCATACAATGGGTAAAAGGCTTTAAAATGGTATAACTCTGGAACAGCAACAGCAAATTAAAAATTTTTTTCTACAAAATTGCTTGGAATTTATACGTCTTTTAAAATGCATGATTAGTTTATTAAATTTGCATAGGAATTTTAAAAGTTATAAAGCGTTACTAACAAAATTTATCCAAAATTTACGAAAAAAATTAATACGTGGTATGTATCTTAACTGGTGGTTTATGCAGATACAATAAAAGTTTGATCGTTTTGATTTTGACTTATAAACTAAGAAAATCGTGGTTATTGAACGAGTTTTAAATAAAATTCAAAAAACGTCCGGAATACCCGATTTTTGGGGGGAAATTCGATTTGTGCGACGTCTAATCCTTTTCCGAAAAATCTGAAAAAATCTCAAAAATACTTTACCCTATAAGCTTTCCAATCAAGTCTGAGCTACCATGTACACAGCCCATAGTTTGATCCCAGATTATGAAATTTATTTTCACATTTTTTTGAGTGAGGAATAAAGTTGAATTACATATATTGAGAACATTCTAACATAAGTTGGCAAATACACTCAATCGGAAAGTCATAGCGAAAAGTATCTTAGAGAACGAGGTAGTTTTTGGGGCAGAGGATTTTTATATTGAAGGTTCGAAACGAATAAATCACGAAGAATGTAGAGTATACAGGGTGGTTCAGTCACGACTGGACAAATTTTACCAGCGTATTCCTTGGCTCATTTCATGAAAATATGTCCATCTACAACCATTCCCGAAAATGCAAGGGGGCGAAATGGCAGCGGTTTGAATATTTTCGGATTGGTGGTCGGAGGTTATTAGGGTAAAATTGCTAAGTTCTGAACCAGTTTGTTGGAAAGGAAGTTAAGAGACCTTCCAGAATCATTAAAAAAATTTCAAAAAAATTAAATCGCCGAGATACGGAGCCAAATTTTTTTTTTTGAAAGCTCCGTATCTCGGCGATTTCACTTTTTTTAAATTTAATAATTCCGAAAGGTCTCTTAAAGGCCTTTCCAACAAGAGCAAAAAAAATCCGACCACTGGTTCTGAACTTAGAAATTTTACCCTAGTACCCTCCGACCACCACTCCGAAAATTTGCAAACCATTGCCAATTCGCCCCCTTGCATTTTCAGGGATGGTCGTCACATATTTTCATGAAATGAGCCAAGGAATACGCTGGTGAAATTTGTCCAGTCGTGACTTAACCACCCTGTATTCTAGGGAAGTCGAGTTTTCTGCTTTTTGTAGACTCTTGAAGCATATTTTTACACCGAATTTAGAGGTTGTCACAACCACACTAGAGGTCATCACAGCCGAATTAGAAGTTGCCACAACCGAAATAGATGTTGTCACAACCGATATAGAGGTTGTCGCAAACGAAATAAAGGTTGTCACTTCCGAATTTAGATAGTTTCACATGTGAATTTGGAACTTTTTGTTTACAAATTTACTGGTGGTTTATTTTCAAGGATATTATACACTTTATAAGTATATACTATATTTGCCTCCACCCTCCGACCACCAATCCTAAAATTTTCGAACCGTTGCCAATTCGCCCCCTTGCATTTTCAGGGATGGTCGTCACATATTTTCATGAAATGAGCCAAGGAATACGCTGGTGAAATTTCTCCAGTCGTGACTTAACCACCCTGTATTCTAGGGAAGTCGAGTTTTCTGCTTTTTGTAGACTCTTGTAGCGTATTTTTACACCGAATTTAGAGGTTGTCACAACCACACTAGAGGTCATCACAGCCGAATTAGAAGTTGCTACAACCGAAATAGATGTTGTCACAACCGATATAGAGGTTGTCGCAAACGAAATAAAGGTTGTCACTACCGAATTTAGATAGTTTCACATTTGAATTTGGAACTTTTTGTTTATAAATTTACTGGAGGTGTATTTTCAAGGAAATTATACACTTTATAAGTATATACTAGACTGGCCCATATTATACACTCAAAATTTCAAAACTTGTTTACATATCTGGGCACCCCCTAATTTTTTTTACTAGTAATAAAACAAGTATTTTGGCTAAGTTTGAATATAAGATTTCTATTCGAAGACAGTGCTCAAAGGCATGTAACATTAATAATAAAGTTAAAAAATCGGTCATTTGTGGGTTTATTTAAATTAAGTACAACTGGTTGAGAAGTAGTAAATTAGATTATATTATAGTATAAAATTGACGAATAATACAAAAATCATGTAGAAAAGTGGTGAGTGGGATAAATAAGTATGGTTTATTCCTCTGAAGTTGACCGCTTCACACTTTCAACAACTGCTTGTTTTGTAGTTTCGGTCGGAACCCACTTTCTGTTAGCTTCAACCACTTGCAGGAGCAGCCGTTTCTCTTCTTCATCATTTGTGAGAAGCTTATTAAACTCTTCAAACAGTTTGACACCAAGCTCAGCTATATCATCAACGTCTTTCAAGTTATTTGTGATTTTTTTTACCACGAATCTAATGTTCATTGCTGGTCCATTCATTTGGATGTATGGCAAAAAAAAATTGAATTTATTTTTAATTTGTCAAACAGCTGCAATGATCTTTTGTTGGAAAAATCAGCCAAAACGGCTTGGTCAGTTAAAAGTGACGAATCACCTCTTATCTTCCGATCAGTAGGCTCACATTCCATCTTCTTGACAATTGCCACCTTTGCCTCATTTGATACTTTCTCTGAGAATAAACTTAAGCCAACTAACTCATCCGAGAGGTAACAAGGATGGTTTTTTAGTGCATTTTTAACCACTTCGCTTACTTGAGGATCAATCATTTCATAATTGGTCATGTCTTTCCACAGAGAAAGGTCTGCCCAAGCTGCATTTGTAGCCATAGGAGCCTCAAACCAATACTTTACATACACAAGGACTCCAAAGTTCACAAAGCGTTCTAACTGCAATTTTTCCTTTTGTGTGGTTTTGAAACCACCTTGCTCACGAAACAAGTGGATTTTGATGGCGTATATCAATTTCGCCATCCAACGAGCATGGTGTACTGCACCTGGAGCTCTCCAATGAATTTTATCTGGAGTATGACCAAGAGCTAGTAGAGACAGCTCTAGTAGTTCCATGTAATCGCCTCTGGGCTGCTTTTTGCTTCCTAAGGTAACTAATAAAGCAATTACTGCGGTGAGTTTTAAATGTGCACTGTCAGGAGCTTCTTTCAATGGTTGATATTTGTCTTTGTACATTAACGGCCATGCTGCCTTGAAGCTTTTGAATAAAGGAATGTCAGGCGAACTGGATGGTCCGAAACAGAGAGTAAATGCCTTACTGAGAACAATCTCCAAAATGTGGTGCCTGCATGCTAGCCATAATAATTCTTTTTCTAATTTATGTTCCAGTATAACACAAGCTCCATTTTTCAACCCTGTATTAACGGATGTAGTATCAAAGCACATGCCCATGATCTTGTTCTCCAAAACCCATTCAGTTAATGAATTATATACTGCATTCGCTGCGTTTGCGCCGGTACCACTTGCAAGTTTTGGCACTCTAAGTAACTTCTCATTACCATCTGAAGATACTAATACGGGCAAACGATCTACTTTTTCAGTACCCAAAATATCATAAAGAATCTTCCCGTCCCAATGAACAATAACTGGATCGTCAAAAGAAACTGATTGCTCTATTTCCTCAAACACAGCTTTTCTTGCTTCTTTCCTTTTGCGTTGAATAGTGCTTCGTGATAATGGCAATGATCTAGGGTCATGTCCCAACGCTGCTACAATAGGGACCATTAATCTTAAGGCTTCCCTGTCAGAAACCTTATTGCGATCGAATGCACTAGTGACATGTTTGGAAAATAAAGATTTCTTTGCAATTGGTTCAGTCTGCAAGTGTGTTTGGGATTCCATTCTTTTTAGAGATGTTGATGGCTTATACATCTCTTTTGATCTTTTTTTGGCTGAATATGAATGTTCTGGTGATTCATCTTCTGAATCTGAAATAGCTACTGCTGGACACATCACAGAAGAGGAACCTGGCTTTTTCCCTTCTTCAAGTCTCTTTAGTTCTTTCAATTTTCTTTGAAGAATTCTTTCTTATTTCTCGTTGTATTTCTTGTCTGCTGATGAAATAATCATACTTCTTTCCGTCCTCTGGTCAATTAAAAACTCTCTGTCTTCGTCAACTGTGCACGTAGTAAGTGCATTAATGTGAGCAATTCAAACACCGTATCTAGCTGCTCTTGAAATAGTGTTTCCCGTTTCTTTTGGGTATGAGAGATCCTTCCTTTATTTGTCTTTAACAGAAGCCATTCAGAATGTAATTTTTCAAGCTTATCAATACAATGTTTTACAAGTCTTATCGGAATAGCGGCCTTTTGCCACACTAAAATTAGTTCTTCTACAGCCCTGTGACTTGCATTTCGAACAGATTTTTTTTCTTGCAGGAAAAAATGGAATCTATGAAGAACTTGCCTTTGAGTTGGTAATTGATTAAATCTAGATAGTGGTTGCAAATCTTTGACACCTATCAAAAATATAGTGTCCGCTTGACGTGTTGAACTTGATGTCAAAGCCATTGTGTGTGAGAGTCTTCCAACTTGTTGACTTCTACTTACACGATCTTAAACACGATTAATTAATAAACTCCTATGGAGGCTGAAAAGTAAACAACTTGGCATGAACATAGTTGCTATTTAAGGTAGCAACTAGCAACTACTAACTATTATTCGCCAGTGGGCAAGAAGTGCACATCGGCAATGCCGTTCGTCATTAGAGATGGCTTATGTGAACAGCCATTTTTTACAATGCTCAAATTTTAAATGCATTTTTTCTCTGTATTTCTTTCATAAAAACAGCAATCAAGACCGGAGGCGAAGTTAATATAAAGAATTAAAAAGTAAGAAAATATCAAAATTTTTAAAACTTTGGAGACGTTGAGCACTGCCTTCTAATTCACTTAGGGCATCGAAATTTTGGCACTTAACTACTATCAACAGAAGTAAAAAAATTAGTTGGTGCCCTGGGGTGTTGGGGGAATTTGAAATTTTTGGGCCAGTCTAGTATATACTATATTTGCCTCCAAACAAGAAAAACAGACAGATTTTTCAGCGTGTACACAACACATAGTTTAATCCCACAAAAGCAAACACAATGTGTTTGGACACAAATATACCATATTTGCGACAAGCTCCAAACACATGTTATATTCCCATCCCAACAAGAATAAAGACAGATCTTTTAGCGTGTACACAGCCCATAAGTTTATCCCACATTATGAAATTTGTTTCACAGTGTTACCAACGAAAATAGTAACTGTCGTGACCGTATATCCACATTTCAATGAGATTTCCCGTTGCCTTTACAAATTCAATGACGTTGCCCTCATCCAGTCGAAAAGACGTACAAACAAGAACTGTTGACTAAAAATCCCAGTACCTCTTTCAGTATCCGATTACTTTACTGGGATTCAAAATAAAATTCCTTGTCATTTCAGAATTGGAATAATATTCTAATAAACTGCTTGTATTTGGTGCTAAGTCATTTAACTGAATAGAATCACGTCAAGGTAAGTACATAGCTGTGACACCACTTGCGTCAATATTTCAGTTAGCGATAGGCCGCCATCATGGTAACCTCCTTTCAAACATACTTAAGTGCCATCTTGGACTTAAGTACTCACTTGTACATTTACGATGTACATGGATACATGTGTATATTCATGTGGAGGAGCTCCATTTGTGGTGGTGGTGGCATCTTCATATTCATATTCAGGTGATCGTTAATAATTTAGCTTTAAGCATCATTCTTACATGCAATCCATTAAGCGTTCGTTCAATCGAGCGGTGGTTCATTGATGATGGGTCGAATCCGTGTACTTTAAATGCTGATGATTGGCACATTGGCTGCAATTGTTAGTACAACTTATTTAAGTCATTTAATTAATTCTCATCGATGGATTAGACGTGATGTACTACTCTACGTCTGTCACCTCCTAGCCTTATGTCCGTATGGGTTAAGACATTCAAAATGTCTGTTCAACATATTTGATTTTTCTTTTTGATCATCGTCACCATCATCATCCTCGTCTGCTTGTTTCGTCTTATAAAACTGTTTAAAAGCTAAAAAAGAAGTTGAAGACACTAGAAAAATTACTTAAACAAAAAGTATCGTAACTTTTGTGTCGGCATAATTATTTTAGACACTTTAAGCCGTTTAGTTCTCATATTCTTTTCATTTTGGTCAAATATTTTGCAATTCGCCCCGCTGAAAAGTATCAAGTACCTGCTGATGCTGTTCTGGCTTAGCGTGTCCCGCGTGGCTTGGAATGGCATGGCCTGGCCTGGCCTAGCAAGTTGGCCATGTTTACAACTCGTGTATACTGATGCCACTTTATACCATCCATTATCGTCACTTTTGTTAATGAATCTGAGGCTGCTGCTGCTGCATCCATAGATTGCTCCTCCATTGAATTCGACTGTGTAAGTTTTGTCAAGTTGCCAGCAATATATTCATTCATTCATTCATTCCGATGGTCGTTCGTTCGTCTATTGACAGGGAAATTGGATACGACGAACCAACAACATTGGCAACTTTTATAACAACGTCGGCAACAATAGTCTCAAATTATACATAAATATTTGAATAGGTTTAAATAATCGTGTGAACTTGTAATTGCTTTCGGAACCACAGGCTTTTTTTTGTCGTTACACTTGTAGTCATTATCCCAAAAATGTTGGTCCATCTTCATATGGCAACTTGTCGTCAGCACTGGGACTCGCAGTGCCAAGTTAACACTATAACGTGGTGATCTTTAGTTGCGGTGTCATGTGTGGAACGTATAAATACTGTCAACTTAATCTTCGGATCTGCACTGGTGTTTCAATTAAAATAGTGCTGTTCATTCCTAGTATACATTTGGCTTTCACTTTTTAACTAAATGATTTGGGAAGTCTATCACCTGGTCCATGAAACGAGGATTGGTTGTCCCCAACCGACAGTTTATCAAGTCCTGTGGCAAAATATTCGCCCCAAACTATTTCCATTCCTTCTCATGCGTTTAATATACAGTACCTTCGCCGCGAGGTAGTTCAAAGTTCATGCCATGACGATGACGTAGAATTGTCTGTCCGATAAATTCTACCAATAATTCAAGATCCTGCGCTATAAATCAATAGGGCGAAATAAGTGTAATATAGCTGAACATTAGGGTGTCCCAAAAAATTTTTCTTTTTCGATTTTCATGGTTTTTTTGGGATTTTTTTTCAGATTTTTCGGAAGAGGTTTAGTGGTCGCGCAAGTCGAATTCACCCAAAAATTGGGTTATTCCGGACGTTTTTTTAATTTTACTTAAACCTCGGTCAATGAACACGACTTTTTTGTCAGTACTTTTAAAGGAAAACGTCCAAACTTTTATTGTATTTGCATAAACCACCAGTTTTGGTAATAATTTTGCACAATAAGGTAATATGTATTAAATTTTTTTTTATTTAAAATTCTTTTAAAATTCTTACACAAATTTAAAAAAGCAATGATGTATTCCACAAAACGGATAAATTCCAAGCAATTTTGTAGAAAGCATTTTTTAATTTGCAGTTACTGTTCCAGAGTTATACCATTTTAAAGCCTTCATTAGTTTTAAAAAAAAAAAAGCATCATTAGTTTTTTAAAATTTCATAGGAATTTTAAAAGATATAAAGCGTTATTTACAAAAGAAGGGGAGAGATGACTCCACCCTGGGGAGTTCTACTATTCACCCCCTTTGATGACTCGCTGTTGCCCATAGAGGCGTTGATAATTCTGCTCTATAGCATTGTCACTATCCAACTCTTGAGGAATGTTTCCACGCCTAGATCTTCAAGTGATTCTTCTATAGCCGCTGAGCTCACATTATTGAATGCACCCTCTATATCCTAGAAGGCCGCGATGGTTAATGGTTATGATGACATTAATTTCCCAGGTTTCTTTAATCACTAACGTTAGTTGACAACATTGTATATTCTTCGTTTATTGTATATTCTCCTAACCCACCTGGGCTCCTTCTCCGATCCATCTCTTAACATAACCTACAATATAGCATAACCTCGAAGAGGAGGACCCAATACGTTTTTCTTTTTATTATTCCCCGCCTCTAATCGATACATCCGCATTGATTGAACAAACCACCAGTAAAATAACACAATTGCATGTTAATTTTCCATCAAACACTTTGAAAGTGAATGTGACAGCAAAGTCGCTTAAAAGCGCAATACTCGCTCGCCTCTATTGAGCCATTGGAGCGACAAAAAAATAAAAACGGCTCAGCAAACATTGGCAAACAAACACTGGTACAACTGCAATTCCTGTAATTTTATAATTTGCATGTTGCCAACATGACACACTATAAATATGACCATGGTTAGACACACTCAGTGCCACCGAGTGAGAAGAGACCTCTCGAAGCATAAATTCCACCTCAACTAAACACGAAACTCACCTCTAAATGAAAATGAAAACGATTTGGTGAAACCTTTAACATTTCGCTAAATGAAATTGATCTTCCACTGGACTGGATCCGATGAGCACCAGCAGCTCATATACAATGTATGTATATACATACAAACATACGTATTTATGTTTGTCGATCCGTGTGCAATTCAACTACGAATGCGGTGCAATTGAATTGGAAACCCTATTTAACAATTTAAGAATTAATTGCAACACTTGGAGATTTGATAATTTATTGCGATCAAAATGATAAATCGGTGGACACGGCAGACCGTTAATAGTATAGAATGTAGCTTCTTTTTTGTAGTTGTTGTTGTTGATTTGTTCTCAATCAATGCAGTGCATCTTTGGCGAATCTGATGTTGCTGATGATGATGCTGGCAATGACTGCGTTGTTGTTCATGATTCTCACCTGCTGCGTCACAATGTTTTCTATGCTAGTGTACCCAACAATGGGTGATACAGAAACGGGTGATAATAGACGTGAGTGATGGGAATAAAATCAATTTTCAATATATTTGATTCGACTGAAATTATTTCTTAGAGGAATATTTTTCGATTTCCATTGCGCTATACAGCGCAGGGGTTTTCTGCAATTAGAAAAAATGTAAACCTGAATTTGAACTCACGTTAGCGGACGATTGTTTAGAAGTTTAAAGAAGAAGCCATAGTGTTCTAGGCCATCGACCGCCTAGTCTCTACAGAAAAAAATCCAAATCGATTGCCATTAAAAATTCACAGTCTGAATTAAATTTTTGTTTGATTTTGCACCTAGAAAGGAATTGATAATATCAATAAAAATTCGATTAACAACGTATTATATTAAGTAAAAAATTAATTGATTTATGGGGGATAATTCTAATAAATATCCAATTAAACAAAGCATAAACTTTGTTCGCGTGTATTAAAAATTATTTAATTGTGTCAATTAAACGGTTTATCACATATTAACCATAATTACGATAAATAATTTAATTGAAACAATTATAAAATTTATTGAATTTGTAGTTCATAAAAATTGATTTTTGCAACGAAGTTCCTTATCGCACGTTGCGGGATGGTGGCTAAATGAAAAAATTTTAAAAAAATTTTTTTTAACAACTTTATTACAACCCATTATTATCAACTATATTGGGTACTTTTGGTTTGATTTGGTTTAAAGGGAAGTTTTCTAGGTGGAGCCTGTGTATTACATATTGTAGTTTTGAACTCAATAAAAAGTAAATTTAGAAAAGGCAAAGTGTAAGACTGGCAAATCCATGGAGTACACCCCTGAGCATGGAATTACATTTGGCAGTACACTTACTCTTACACTCGTAATTTTGGTTTGGTTTGTGTCTAGACTAACATATCGGGGGATATTTCTTGTTTAATGGGAACTTTTATAGGTGTAGCCTGTTTATTACATATTGTAGTTTTGAACCGTATAGAAAGTAAATTTAGAAAAACCAAAGTGAAAGAAGTTAAAAAGAAAACATTTTCTTACATAAGTGCGTTTTCTTAAAAAAAGTAAATTTTCGCAAAAAATTCATATTCATATTCTTAAACAGAGTACCTTTTCTTAAAAAAAATAGCTTATCGTAACGAAGTACCTTTGCTTAAAAAAGTAAATTTTCTTACAAAAAGTACCTTTTTATAAAAAAAGGAATTTTTTTAAATTAGTAACTTTACTTAAAAAAGTACATCATCTTACAACAAATTGCCTTTCCTTAAAATGCTACCTTTTTTTAAAGCGTATCTTTTTTGTAAAACAAAATAACTTTTCTTGCGATAAGTACCTACTCCTAAAAATGCACCTGGTCTTTCGTCAAAAAAAGCTTTTGTTTAAGAAAAAATACCTTCTCTTACAAAAAATACCTTTTCTTGCAAAAATTCATTTTCTGAAAAGTACCCTTTCTTAAAAATAAAATAATACCTTTCCTTTTCTTTTCTTCAGATAAGTAGCCTTTCTGAAAATAAGTAAATTTCCTTAAAAAATATCCTTTTCCTAAAAAGAGTACCACTTCTTTAAAAAGTACCTGTTCTTAAAAAATGTACTTCTATGTTTAAAAAGCATACTCTTAGGCTTTTTCTTACAGAAAGCACTTCTTATTAAAAATGGTTCGTTTTCTTAAAAAAACCAAACAATGGTACTTTTCGGGAAAATATAATACACATTCTTACAAAAGCGACCTAAAAATATAATTTTTTTAAAAAAATACATTCAATTTTTCAATTACAATTCAATTACATTCTCAATTTTGCTTCAAAATTGTATTAAAGATTTCTTCCGTGCTTGTTAGAAGGGGAATGTGTTTAAATCGTAATGTACCGCATCCCATAGTGCTGCAAATCACTAGCGCCTAATCCTCTATTTCTGAATGAAAAAATCGTTATATTCTTCTGGATCAACAACAATGAGGGTCGCCTGTCACATGGAAGACGTCCACCATGAAACTGTTCTATAGAGTACAGAGATCAGCTTGCAACGTCATAACAGAGTCAATGAGGACGTGTCCAGCTGAAGCACTTAATACAATGTTTCATATTATACCAATCGACGTTTACATCACAGCTGGTGCGGCCTGGAGTGCCACCCAAGTAAACGCTCTTGGACTCTGGAAGAGCAACGCATGTGGATATGCGAGTATACTACAGACAACCCAAGAGAATTCAATATGACCACCGATTACTGCACCCCCTCATTGGCGTTCGATAACCTATTCGATGTCCAGTTTCCCAGAAGAATAAAGTGGGATAAAGGGGAACCAAAGTACCAAAGTATTTACGGACGGATCCAAAATCAAGGAAGTCTGCGCCGAACTTATACTACAACGGAGAACAGACCGCATTGGAATATTTGTAGATAGCCAAGCGGCTCTCCTATAACTTAAATCTAACAATCTAACAAACTCGTTAGTGAATATAGGGAAAACTAGTCGAGTTAGGTCAATGTGGTTCCTTCTTGGATACCAGGCCACAAGGGTCTTCTAGTGAACGAAATGGCAGACAAACTAGCCAGCAGTTTCCGCCGAATTCCATATGGTGTTAGTCGCAACGCATATAGGGTCGGTCAAAAGAGGTATTTTTCTGCATTATCTAGAACGAGCAAAGGCCAGATTGGATAGGATGCAAACGTTCCGCATATCCAGAAACACATGGCCAGAATATTACATTCACCGGACTAACTCCCTGATTAACCAGAATCGGGGGAACATATCACGGCTAATTGCCGTGCTGACCGAGTACTAGCCAATCGGTAATCACGCAAGATGGCTGAAGGTTCCATATAATAACCACTGCCATGTCTGCGAAGACTCAGAAGAGGAGGAGATGGTGGAATATATCCTGTGTAGTTGTCACGCTCTAATGAATAGACGCCTAGAGACGCAGGAAACAACCTCACTGAGATACGCGTGATAGATCTAGTGGATCTAATGAGGTATCTACGATTAATAGGTTGGATATAGACCCTGTACATTAGACTATGCGGTGTGATGTGGTATGCAAAACAGTGTCTCAAGACACTGATTGATGCTACATAGTATCTTTAGCAATCATGTAAACCAACCAAACAACCAGGACATATAGTGTCTTAAGAAGAGAGCCAAGGTTCGATCCTGTAATTACATCATAAAACTCTGCGCTTATATCGCTAGCATACGGTTAGAGAAGTAGCTAGAAATAAGATCCAGAATGTATGTACATAGATGTTTGCATTACTATCGGAGCACTTCTCACTTGCATCCAATCTGCAGAGTTGAAGGCATTCTTCATGTCCAGTGTGAGTACCACCCAGTACTTCTCAGAAACTCCCCTCTGATGCTGTATTAGCCACTTGTTGTATTGCATTAATCGTAGATCTAGACTTCCAGAAGCCGTACTTGCGATCGAAGCGGGCTCCTCTGCTTCTCTGCCCACTAAGTGCAGTAGACATATGGGCCAAAACGACGGCAGTTTGTCAGGTGGCTTGTTAGGTGGTTTGTTTATTTTTGGGACGAATACCAACTGCTGTAGCTCCTATTTATCTGGGATAACACTTTCTCCAAGGCAGGTTTGAAATGTATTGAGGAAGATGGGCGGTCTCCAAATGATCTCAGCCTTCAGCGCCATGTTTGTTATCCCAAGCTAGCCCGGAGAACTTTTGATTTTCCTGCAAGTTAGATAGAAGTGGCTGTCACTATTTACATACTTAGTCCAATGAGAACCGTTGTGATATCACGGTGCGCCATATTCCGTCTCCTTCGTTGAACCTGTATATTGACCTGATATATCTAAGGGGCTTTCAAGCCATATGATACCTAATCCTGATATTTCAGGGTTTGACTAAAGAAGTGACGTATGCTAGTCCATAGGGAACAAAGCAGTACTCTTCAAAACGGTTCTAAGACGATTCAGCGTAACTCCTTGAATGTTTGGTCTGTTCGGTCTAAGATGGAGTTAGATTCCAAGTATTGTCTCCTACCCACACAAAGACCCGGCAGTTCTATATGAGATGTTCGACGCTCTCGTCGACCTTTTCATTCCCACACCTTCTGCAGTAATTATGAAATGAAATTTAAAGTCGAGACTCGTGTCTGCCTATTAAACAGTACCCAGAGATGACAGCTTTTATTATAGAGATATCCTGTCTATGACTGGATAACAATTTTAGCGTATGATTTAGGTCATAACATGATCAGTATTGCTTGGTGATCCTGCATTTTGTGCCTCTAGACCAGCTATCATTCGCATGTGTGAAAGCTTCGCTTTCCAATAAAAGCTTGTAGGCAACAAGTGGCTCAATATCCCGTGGAACAGTGATGCTCATCCGCTTTATGGTTCCTGCGCTCGTCATCCATATATGGTGAATATCGAACTGTTTGGACATCTTGTTTGGAGATGCGCGGCAGTTGGGTGCTGTTCTGGGAATCAAGAATATAACGGCTCCGCCATCTAACGTCTTTTTTTCAACTAGTGCTTATTTCGTGAATGGTAACAATTAGCTCATGTCTGATTTGACAGATAATTAGTTTTATCCTTCCGCTGAATGAATATGGTTGTGTATACGCTTGAACAACGCTGGGAAATATTGCGACATTACTTTGAAAATCATGGTAATGTTGCAGATGCCGATTTTGCCAAAAGCTCATTTTGATCTTGGCGGGTATGTAAACAAGCAAAATTGTCGAATTTGGGGCACAGAAAACCCGCACGCATACATTGAAAAGCCGATGCACCCAAAACGACTCACTGTTTGGTGCGGATTTTGGTCCAGAGGCATAATTGGGCCATTTTCTTCGAAAATGAGCAAGGAGTAGCCGTTACAGTCAATGGTGATCGTTATCGGGCCATGTTGAAAGAATTTTTGTTCACAAAAATTGAAGAGGAGGATATTGGCAACATTTGGTTTCAACAGAACGGCGCTACGTGCCACACAGCCGAAGCTACACTCAATGTTTTGCGCCCTGTTTTTGAAGATCGTATTATCAGCCGCAGAGCTGATGTCCTTTGGCCACCTCGGAGCTGCGATTTGACACCGTTGGACTATTATTTGTGGGGTGCCCTCAAAGATAAGTGTTACGCCGACAAGCCAGAGACAATTGGCGCTTTAAAGGACAATATTCGTGAAGCCATTGGTGAAATACAGCTGCACACAATCGATAATGTGCTTAAAAATTGGACCGGCCATTTGAATGAAATTATTTTCCATTATTAACCGGAAGGATTTTACTTTCAAATAAATAAAGAAATTTGGGAAAATATTCAGTAGTTTTTTTTATAGCATTTTCAAAAAAAAAAAGTTATTTGGCGGACCCTTTCGATTGCAGAGATTTTATTGCAGCTTAGCAGATGTTGATACCCGGGCGGTGAATACGTTTCATCCCAGCTAAAGTGAAACTTCTCCGATTACCATGATATCTGTCTGAAAGACGCTACAATGGACTGGTAGCTTTGACAGAAGATCTAGACCAACGTCTTTAGATGGCACCAGGCACGTAAGGCGGGGGGGCCGGGGGCCTGGCCAGTGATATTTGTCCTCTTTTTCAACCTAAATATTAAGCTGGGCACCCCGAAAAAAAATTATGCGTACGGTACTGGCTGACACATTGTTACTTTTCATTTCCCGACAAGTGACCTGAGGTGACCTGTGTCTCTTCGATATCCTTACGACTACACTGTATGCCGTTCCCCATGGGTTTATGTCTACTTTCGAGAATATCCTTTCTTGATTTTTTAAGGTTTTCTTCAGCTTTCACGCATCATAGAATGTTAAAATTTGGTCTTTTACGGGTCTGGTCTTTCATCTCACTTTCAGACAGTCTTTTCTCAACAATCATATTTCTTCATTCCATCAGGAGCGTAGGCCACCACTCGTGCACGTAGTCCTTCTTGTCATTGCGGCATCGTAAGTAGAAACCAACAGATTATCCAAATTCTTGGAGAACTGGTTCGCTGACCTATTTCCTGCCATAACTCCATGGAGTGACCCGGCATCATATATGAAGAAATAAAGCAGTATAATGGGAGGATAGACAAGTAGGAGCACGCTAGAAAATTCTTTAGTTTTTTGTTGTTTGGATGTAACGAGCGTCGCAATTATAATATACTTGTGTGCAAACACATTGTGTTTGCTATTCAATATTACATGTTGGAGACACAGTGATTAATACGTTATTATATATTATATAAAGGGTTTTTCAACAGAGACGTTACAAAAGTGAATCGATAGGGACTGCAAACGACGCCATATTTTTCCCCACTCTTTTGACATTTCTCTTCAGTAAGGTTTGTCATTTCATCATGGAAAGATATACGAGCCAACAACGAGTTGAAATTATTAAAATTTACTACCGAAATTTGGAGTCAGTGGCCTCAACTTTAAGAGGCCAACCTTAAGAGGCCTCAACAATCAGCGATGAGCAAAATATGCGTTATTGGTCAATAAGCAAAATATGCGTTATTGGTCAGACAGCAATCCACACGTAATCCATGAGTCATCATTGCATCCCGAAAAAATTACGGTTTGGTGCGGTTTATGGGCCGGCGGCGTCATTGGGCCGTACTTCTTCCGTGATGAACAAGACCGGCACATTACTGTGAATGCGAATCGCTACCGTTCAATGATAGCCGAATATTTTTGGCCCCAATTGGATAATATGGACTTGGAGGACATGTGGTTCCAACAGGACGGAGCCACAAGCCACACGGCGAATGCCACAATCAATTTATTGGGAATCAAGTTTGGTGAACGTGTTATCTCACGAAATAGCCCAGTCGATTGGCCGCCTCGGTCGTGCGATTTGACGCCGTTAGATTATTTCCTGTGGGGCTACGTCAAGTCTATGGTCTATGCCAATAAGCCAGCGACGATTGATGAACTTCGTACGAATATCGAACGTGAAATTGCAGCAGTATCGGACGATTTATGCTTGAAAACCGTCGAAAATTGGGTTCAGCGTCTGGACTTCTGCAACCGTGCCCGTGGTGGCCATGCAAAAGAAATCGAGTTCCATACATAATGGCATCGAACGTACTTTCACAGGAATAAAGAATTTCATTGGTATCTAAAACCGGTTTTGTTTTATTTAAAAAAAGTTTTGTAGCGCTCTTATTGAAAAACCCGTTATATGGCCGCCGGTGGTGCAATGGGTAGTGTGCGCGCCTCTTGTACTTGAGATCCTGGGTTCGATCCCTGCTATGACCACCTTAAAATTTCTTTCGACGGCGGTCACCTCGCATAGTGACGGTGACACTATCGAGTATTTAGCCATGAAAATGCTTCTCAAAAATACCGTTCGGAACCGGTGTAAAAGTGTAGGTGCCAATCAGTGAGCATAAAACTAGAAAGCGCACAGCTCACTGGTTGTGAGAAGCTCTCTCCGATTCGTTCATGGGATGTAATGGGAAACCATTTATTTTTTTATATATGTGGTTGCGACCCAAATATATGTGTTTGTGATATAAATACAGCTGTGTTTGTTGCACTGTTTATACTCTCTCGAGAATAAGAGAATAAAAGAGAAACAACGACAGAGTCTATATTGTAAGTGTGTTTCGGTATTCTTGCATTATTCCCTCAGTCAGTCATACATAAATATTCCCGAATGTGCATGTAAATTGCAGATGAAGTTTCTTGTATTCAATCGTCAATGGTTCATCGGGCAGGATATCAAAAGCTGTTGATCAGTGAAAAAAGTATAAACAAAGGCTCGGACGGTTAAATGGTTTGTGATGTTGCTTTGGTTCTGTGTATGTGTTTCGTATATACATATGTATGAATGTGTGCCAACAAAGTGAGAAACGATTTGGAGGAAAGGCACTGGGAAGGGCAACCACGTGATTTATAAATGTGGATTTATATTGATAAAATTAATTATAATAAATAATACAAATATATTGAAATCAAAAAATAATTCGTTTGTAATTATTATTATGTTTGGGAGGAAATATGCACATGGTTCCACGTAAAAGCATTCATGTTTGCTGGTAAACATGCTATTGTTTGCATTTAAATACAAGTGTGTTTGGGACTTGCGAACATATGAATCTTTGAAGTGTGTTCCAAACATATACATGGTTCCTGCAGGACATGTTTGCGAGAATATGTTACAGAGGCCGTTTTTTTCAGCGTGAGGAAACCACAGAATATATCCTATGGAATTGCCCATATCAAGCAGCGTGGATTGTGGACTGATTACGATATTTACGCTCTATGTCGATTAAAGGATTTTTGGGCATAACAACAAAGTCCACGATCCAAGTTGTGGCCTAAAAATATACATATATGTATATGGTTTAATATATTTGGTTTCCTAAATCTCTCTCTATTATTTGTACAATAGTCAATAGACCCCCGAGTGCAGTGTCTTACCAAAAACATTTAGTTAGTTAGTTCATCCTAGTCAACTTTGTTTTTCAAAGAATACAAAAACTGTCACTCACGTGTGGATACCCTTTCCATTCGAGAATTATGAACAACTACAACAATGTTGTATGGTCGCGACAACAGCAACAACTAAAACAAATGGAAAAATTATACATTTAATATAAAGAAAAACATGTAAACGAGTCTATAGAAGAACAACGAAGAAACTCCATAGGAGCTTGTTTGAATTGACCTCGACCTGTCTCAAGATGACTCTTTGGAAACGTATTTTTCTTCTTCTTCTGAGATGATGCCAATAATAGCAAAAACAACAAAACATACCTGCATACATATGTAACTTTGGTGGCCAGTACCAAAGTGATCGAGCGTTGTCTTGAATACACGTAGATCCACTGTTAGGTAACCATCGTTTAGTTGAGAATTGAAATGGAAATTTGAGAAGATTCTTAGCGATTTTGTTAGTCTGGCAAACTATGGGTCTGTCGTTCGATCGACCGGTCGCATTATTTATAGACATGCAAACAAGTTACAACGACAGCCCACATTGACAACAACAAACTTCAGCGACCGACAGCTGTACAAACATATACGATCAGCGTTGCCACAGGGCCAGAGAGGCACTGACAACAGCCAATGGAGCAAAGGAATCGGAAGGCGCGTTTAAGTCGACTATAAACATATGTACATATATAAAGTCGAATTCATAACGAAAAGTTAGTCACCGGTTAACATTTGACTAACGAGTTCTAATTTATAACACTTCAACTAAACTGTATGCAATGAGTGAATACGAAGCAAACGTATATATGCTAAGTTTTGACGAACAACCCCGTATTCAGTTCTGATAAAGTTTTCGTTCCCATTAAAAGTAAGAATATAAAAAATAACGAAATTTCGTGAACCGCTCTCTTTTAATTTTTTTGATACTCAGCTCTTTGCGAAAATTTCGTAATCCATTACAGGACTGTTATACCAAAGCTATTTCGTACGGAAACAATTGTTGGATAATTAATATTATAATTATTACTGTTTGATAATTATTATTATATTATATATAAATTTTAATTGTTTCGTATTGAAATTTTGATATTTCGACTATTTTGATAAACAAAAGTAACATAACGTTAAAATTAAAATGGAATACGAAGAGGAATTATTCATGAAATATTCGCAAAGTAAACCACAGATAGGTGGTAGCTCTCTGCAACAAAATCTCGTTCAGAGATAAACGACAAAATTTATTACGAAAAATTCGAAAGAACTGACCTAACATCAATCATTATTGTCAGGGTTGCATTTGGCTAAGACAGACATGTTCATATTACAGTCAGACAGCAGATAGGAATCTGTTATGAATCAACGCTTGACAAACGAGTAACTACGCCATAGAGCCATAAGCCATTGTGGCCGTCGGTGGTGCAATGGTATAGAACGTGGGTTCGATCCCTGCTCTGACCTCCTTACATTTATTTCGACGACGGTCACCTCGCTTAGTGACGGCGACACAATCGAGTACTTAGCCATGAAAAAGCGTCTCAAAAGACCGTTCGGAACCGGTGTAAGACTATAGGTCCCAAAAGGTTAGTATAAAACTTGTAGGTGCGCAGTTCATTGCTTGTCTCCCCAATCCCTTCATGGGATGTAATGGGAACCATTTTTTTCCTAAGCCATAGAGGAAATTGTAATAGAGAATTTTATACTCTCAATAATTTAAACTTCATAAGTTTGGTTGTACGTAAGAGTTGGATGTTTCAAGGCATTGATTCAATAATACCAGATAGAGGCAATAGTACACAACCTCCAACACAGCAACAACAACCGCATTTCATGTTTGTGTTGCAAAATAGTTGTGTTAAATACAATACAAATGTATGCCAACGATAAAAGTCAACAAAAAAGTGCAAAATACATTTAAATTCCGCAATTCCATACCAAAACGAAATGAAAAAGTTAAGTCAACAGTTGAGTTACACCTGGTGTAAATAAGTTTTCGTCGAATATCTCTCATGTGCACAAACCTACGACGAAGGCTGTGAAATGAACCGCCAGATGAGAGAAATAGATTCTCTATTCTAATTTCCTCTATGGACTAAGCCTTAAAAATAATCTAGTTAGACACTTGATGTACGGAGCGTACATCCAGTGGAGGTACAGTAAACAGTTTACGGTACAATTTGTTGCCAGGATTGGAATCTGGCCCGAATTTTGTTTATTCCCAGTCTCTTCAATACCGTTAGATGCAAAAAAATGTCTGTCCTTATAGGGTTATTCTTTCATAAATGTCACCAATAACACCATAAGTATCAAACTAAATTACTTACTTATTTACTTAGATGGCCACAAACAACCCTGAGGAATCAAGGTCCCTACAAAATGAGGATAACATGTTGATCCAACCAGCTCGATCTTCTGCTTTTCTCCTCCAGTTAGTGACACTACGCTCTCGCAGTTGGTAACACTACGCTCTTTCCAGCGAAGTCTTTGTCGTCCTTTTTTTCGCTGCATTTCGAGTACATCTTCGAATACGCACTAGTTAATTCTGCTCAATTCTACTGACATGGCCTAGCCAGCGTAAACGCACTATTTTGATGCGCAAAGTGCGCGATGTTATACAAGTACAGCCCGTCGTCGTCGATATTCGCAGTTTTTCATTATAAGCCCGGTATTCAGATTTTATGACATTTTCATTGCCGAAAGTTCGTTTCGAACCGAATATTTTGCTCCGTTTTCATTTGCTTGGTACTCAGTTCTTCGTGAAAATTTCGTAGGATTTAAGATTTCATTCGAAAAATCATGTGAATGAATTTTGGTACATTTTCGCTAAACTAAATTTCCTGTGTCATATGTCCTGCTTAATTCCCATCCTCCTGTATCTGATCCTGCTTCACCTGTTCCTGTGACACCTGTTCTTGCTTTGCCTGTTCCTGCTCACCTGTTTCAACAGTTCCTGCTTCATCAGTTATTGCTTTATCTATCCTTATTCATCTGTTCCTGCTTAATCTATTTCTGCGCCATCTGTTCTCACTGTTCTCGCTTCATCTGTTCCTTCTTCATCAGTTCCTGCTTCATCTGTCCTGCTACAGCTGTTCCTGTATCATCTTTTCTTGCTTCATTTGTTCCTGCTCCACCTATTTCATCTGTTCCAGCTTTATATGCCCTGCTTCATCTGCTCCTGCTTCATTCTCTTCCTGCTGCATCTGTTATTGTGACACCTGTTCGTGCTTTGTCTGTTCCTGCTTCACCTGTTTCAACAGTTCCTACTTTATCTATTCCTGCTCCATCTGTTCTTGCTTCTTCTGTTCCTGTGTCATCTGTTCTTGCTTTATCTGTTCCTGCTTCTCCTGCATGATAAGTTTCTGCTTCATTTGTTCCTACTTTATCTATTCTTCCTTCATCTGTTCCTGCTTCGTCAGTTGCTTCTTCATCTGTTCCTGCTTAATCTGTTTCCGTGTCATCTGTTCTTCATTCATCTGTTCCTAATTCCTCAGTCCTGCTAAATCTGTTCCTGCTTTATCTGTACCTGTGTCATCTGTTGTTGCTTCATCTGTTCCTGCTCCACATACATCATCAGTACCTGCTTTTCAATCCTATTCCATTCATTTCATTAATTTCTTCCTAATTAGTCTTTATGCATAATAATTCTGTTACTATCGTCCAATGCAATCAAGTTCCCTGTTCAATCGATTATCTCCCGCATGAATTTATTACAACTTGTTGTTTAATCGTGTTCCTGATTGCTGTTTTACCACTGTTTCTGTTCTTTCAAATTAATTATTATACTTTAATTTTGTATTTAGTTTTTAACTGAAATATGTAAAATTATATTTTTCCAGCTGTTTTTAGCTCAATAAAGAAATAAACATAATCAAATACAGGGCTGTAACACCAAAGCTATTTCGTACGAAAACAATTGTGTGGGACCGGAATTTTGTCATTTCTATAATTTTAACAACCAAGAGTAACACCACGTCCGCTAAAAATAAAATGGAATGCGTAGAGGAATTGTAAATAAAATTGTTGCCAGATAAATCAAAGACAGGTGGTAACTCTACACAACAAAATTTTCCGTTTAGAGACAAATGACAAAATTTCTTACGAAAATGTCGCAGTGATGTTTCATCTGCATTCGATATGATCCAGGCTTCTGCGCCATAAAGAAAAACAGGTTCTATGAGAGTCTGATATAGTTGGATCTTCGTTTCTCGAGAGAGAGTCACAACCCTGAACTGCTTGCTTAGCCAGAAATAACACCTGTTTGCAAGCACGATACTCCGTTTGATTTTCAGGCTGAAGTTTGATTTTCATTGCTCACGGCAGATCCGAGGCAAGTAAATTCGTCCACTACCTCCTCGACATTACAACGGCTATGAATGTTCACCCTTTCACCAAATCAGGTGGATGTTCTGCTTTTCGAAATCACTAATTTTGTCCTGTACTCGTTTAGTGCCAAACCCTCTTTTGCTGAATCCTTCTCAATTCTTGAAGGTACTGCAGCAACTTCTCGCAGATTTCGCAAAATGTTGTCTAAATCATCAGCATATGCGAGCAGCATGTGACTTTTGCTGCTGATCGTTTTATTCGTGTTGACAGCAGCTTTTCTCACGATGACATCAATCAATATCGCATGATAAGGTGTCGTCTGAGGCCTCGCCTCGTACTAAATGGTTCAGTGAAATCTTTATCAGTCTCTACTGAGGATTTCGTGTCGTTCAGTGTCACTCTACTAAGACGTGTCAGGAATGCCAAGCTCCAAACATAGCCTGCTACAGTTTTCCCCATATTGGGCTGTCAGAGGCAGCCTTCCCCTTCGTGGGTCTCCCAGGATTTGCCATAGTGTGAATATGCGGTCGATAGTTGATCCTCCAGGTCCAAAGCCACACTGATAAGGTCCAATCAGGTCTGCAACAAACGGCTTCAGTCTCTCACACATTACGCTCTAGAAGATCTTGTATGCGATGGCTAAACGGCTTACTCCACGATAGGTTGCAAATATCGCCTTTTTTGAAACAGGGCACAGTATGCTAAGACTCCAATCATCGGGCATGCATGCGTCCAGCCAGATATTGCATATAAGCTGATGCATGCACCTTTCCAACTCATAGCCGCCAGCCTTAAACATCTCAGCTGGTAGTTCTTAAACCGGGAAATTGCAGTTCTAGCCTCGCTTTGGTTATGAGGGTGGCAGTCGACCCCATCGTTCCATATTTTCCCAACACCCTCATCCATATTGAAGCCCTCTAGGATAAGTAAGACGAAGAAGTGATCTCTCCATATTCGCAACATACCTACATATCTGTGGCAAGATACCTGTCCTTATATCAACTAAAGTGGGGCACTGATCCAAGGCCGTTAGTTTGACTATGTACTTTTCGGTAGAATTTTCGGCTCACATTCTTCCTTCGGCAAGACTCAATTTGCTCACACTCGCGCTTTCTCTACCAATTTTTCCCCCTTAAGCAAACGGGATTCCTTTCACCAATTCTCCTCATACCGTTCTGTCGTGGCTCGCGTCGCAACTGACTGAAGGATTGCCATACGTGCACCGTTCTTTTCATCGCCTGCGATGCGCCACTCTTAATCATACCATTACTAAAATTACCTCGAGGGGTCAGGGACCTTACAAAGCGATGATAACATATTTCCCAACCAGTTCGATCTTTTGCCTTATCTCTCCAGTTGGCAATGCCAAATGTAAGCAGGGATCCGTCAACATGATCCCTCCAGCGAAGTCTTGGTCTACTTATTTTTCATCTTCTTTCGAGTTCGGTTTAGAAAACCGTTCGTGCTGGTTCGTCTTCATCCATTCTACTGACATGGCCTAGCCAGCGCAATTGCGTTATTTTGATCCGCTTAACTATGTCAATGTCGGGATATAGCTCATACAGCTCATGGTTCATGCGTCGCCGATACTTGCCGTTGTGCACTATAGGGGCATACATTTTTAGGAGTATTTTCCTCTCGAAGATTCCTAGAGATGCTTCGTCTTCTAGCGATAAAACCCAAGATTCTGCGCCATATAGCAAGACAGGTTGTATGAGAGACTGGTATAGTTAGACTTCTGTTACTCGGGAGAGGGCTTTATCTCTAAAGTACTTGCTTAGCACAAAATAACATCTATTTCATCAAAAGCGACCTCATAACTTAAAATGGACAACTTTGTCACGCCCATTTTTTACCTCACATCCATAAGCTGGTCGACAGTCCCGTTGGTCGACAATATATCTCCCGCAAATCACAACCGATCTTAATGAAATTTAATACTTTAATATTTAGAAATTTGTTTAGTAATTTAGGCTACACGTATGGCAATGCTTCAGTCAGTTGCAACACGAGCTGCGACAAAGTGGTATAAGAAGAAACGGAAAGAGGTGAACCGCTTATTTAAAAAAAATTGGCAGTGCAGAAAAGGAAAGGGTAATGTGTGAAAGACTAAAGCCAAATGCTGCATACTCGATAGGATCTTATAAGTGTAGTTTTTCACTTGGCAAATCCAAATCGTGCAGATATTCTCATCAACACCTACCATAACTTAGCTCGATACTGAGAAAACTTTACGTAAATATATCTTAACTTGGCACCCTTCTGCCTAATGACACTGACCGACACCAATCCATCACAGAAGGTTGGTAAAGATCTTAATGTACCATTTAATACCAAGCGAGGGCTCATGCAAAACGACACCCAATCATGGGATCTCTTCAACATCTTAATGGAGATGTTAATTATTAATAAGGAACACGAATAAAACCATCAGCAGCAAGACTCACATGTTGTTTGCAGATTAGGCGGAATATACGACAAGTTACTGTTATATTTTTGAAAATCGTGATAGAATCAGCAATAGTGGGGTTTGGCAGTAAATGAGGACAGGACAAAGTTAATGGTTTCAATGAGCAAAGTCTTCACTCGTCTGGAGCAAAGCGTGAACGTTGATAACCATTATAACTTCAAGGTAGTGGATACATTTGTTTACCACGGGACTGCCGTAAACAAAATCAGTAATTTCAGCCATGAGATCGAGCGTTAAATTGCGTTTATATACGCGCTACACCCTGTATCATATTCTTCCAAACACATTCAGCAGGAACAATGTATAGTTGTGGAACAACCTCCAAATATTCATATATTTCCAAGTCCTAAAATCACTTACATGTAAATGCAAACATTAGCATCTTTACTTGTAAATATGTATACTTTTACGTTGAGCCACGTGCGTGTTTCATCCCAAACATCCATATAACGGGTTTTTCATTAAGAGCGCTACAAAACTTTTTTTAAATAAAACAAAACCGGTTTTAGATACCAATGAAATTCTTTATTCCTGTGAAAGTACGTTCGATGCCATTATGTATGGAACTCGATTTCTTTTGCATGGCCACCACGGGCATGCTTGCAGAAGTCCAGACGCTGAACCCAACTTCCGACGGTCTTCAAGCATAAATCGGCCGATACTGCTGCAATTTCACGTTCGATATTCGTACGAAGTTCATCAATCGTCGCTGGCTTGTTGGCATAGACCATAGACTTGACGTAGCCCCACAGGAAATAATCTAACGACGTAAAATCGCACGACCGAGGCGGCCAATCGACGGGGCCATTTCGTGAGATAACACGTTCACCAAACTTGGTTTCCAATAAATTGATTGTGGCATTCGCTGTGTGGCTTGTGGCGCCGTCCTGTTGGAACCACATGTCCTCCAAGTCCATATTATCCAGTAAAGTGCCGGTGCCGAAGTACGGCCCAATGACGTCGCCGGCCCATAAACCGCACCAAACCGTAATTTTTTCGGGATGCAATAATGACTCATGGATTACGTGTGGATTGGTGTCTGACCAATAAAGCATATTTTGCTTATTGACGAAGCCATTCAGCCAGAAATGAGTCTCATCGCTGAAGACCATAAATTGGACGTAGCGCTCTTAAAGTTGAGGCCACTGACTCCAAATTTCGGTAGTAAATTTTAATAATTTCGACTCGTTGTTGGCTCGTATATCTTTCCATGATGAACTGGCAAACCTTACTGAAGAGAAATGTCAAAAGAGCGGGAAAAAATATGGCGTCGTTTGCTGTCCCTATCGATTTACTTTTGTAGCGTCCCTGTTGAAAACCCCTTTACTTAAAGGGCTCTGGGGACGATCAACAAAACCCATCAACGCTTTAGTTGTGTGCGTGCGCTGTCTTCGTGTCTTGCCCGCAAACGTAAAACTGAAAACCATCAACCCTCATTTTTATTTTGCTTTTGTCAAGTTCGGTCATAATATGTCGTCGTCGGAAGATGATATGTTGTTGGTAGCGTGTACAGCAATTTGTTTTTGTTTAAATTAGCAAATTTCATTTTTTCCCGCCGAAAATTCGTCCGCAATGTATTAATCTTTTTTTTTACATCGTCCACAGTTCCTTTTGGGTATTGTCCAAAAGCATTTCATATTGTTTCCCTTTTTCATCTCTGTTGCAATAAGCCTCTACTTTTATGTTCCACAAAGCTTCAAGGCAGTGGTATGTTTCGATGAAACGCATTAAAAATTTTTGTTCATCCGCACACTTTTTCATCCTCACTCGTTCACTACAAAACACAAATGATGTCATCGTTGACAAACATGATGGGGACGATCAACTAAAAACCATCAACTCAAAATATCAAAAAGTTTAGATATTCATCAACCAGAGCCGACAACGCGTATGTGTAGCCGACAAAAGCCGACTGCACGCACACAATTAAAGCGTTGATGAGTTTTGTTGATCGTCCCCTGAGCCTTTAAGTCGAAGCGTGTTTACTACCAAATGAACGATTGATTACTGAATCTATGAATCTAAAGCAGGGTCTATAATAAAGAGAAGCAAGCTCAAAAATGTGTGTGTAGTGGTGAGTGTATTTTGAGTGCACTGGGAGAAATTTCGTGCTACATATGTTGTATAATATTTTTATATAAAAATATAACACAAGTATCAGTAATTATTTGATTGTATGAAAATATGAATGCGTTTGAATATATGAACGTATGAATAAGTTAAATAAGTTGAAGAAAATACCTAAATTATCTTCACAAATAACTATGTATTTTATTTAAGCATTTTTCGAATATACATATTTAAATTACAATACATAAATATATTTAGATTACTAACACTGTGTGTAATTTTTTAAGTCATGGCAAAATAACCATATACGGACACCACTACGTGATAAAAGACCCGTGTTTCCCAATTTTTCCCAAAGTCATGCACTTTTTTTTTTATGGGCCGCCAAAGATTTGGGGCCTCGGTATCATTTTCGTAAAAATGTGATCATTTTCTCAGGCTCATATCTTGCAAACCGTTCAGAATTTCATTCACTCTCTGAGGCAAAGTTGTAGCTCTTGTCATAAAGAACAAAAATTGCGAACACATAAAATCAAAAAAACTTCACCTTCCAGATCAAAATTGCAAAAAACTTAAAAAATTCGATTTTTTTTACCTTTTTTCCCGTGTTCAGGTCCATAGGTAGCAAACCGTTCAAAATTCAAGGAAACAATCAACTACAAAAATTTACCTAAGATCTCAATAAACAAATTTCTAGAACATATAAACTTCCTGGGAATTATTCTTAACACCGTTTTTTAATTTCATTTGTTTTTTATTTACTTCAACATTGAGATACTATGCTATCTATTACAAAAATATTAAAAAAAAAGTATTCGTATTATGTTTATAATGTTGATGGCCCTGGACTTGCAAATCGCGCTCTCTTAAGTTGTGGATCCAAATCGTCGTCCGAATCTGACTCTGATTCAGCAATTATGGTGTCCACAGGCACGTTGCTTCCAGACTGCCCTCCATCATCAGCTCTTTCTTCTTCAAATACTTCATTAACATCATACAGGGTGATCTTGTGACTCCACCAACATACCTCTGCAAGCAATGCGTCGAGGTTTTTGCCTTTGTACCGTTTTTCCATGGGCATTGTGGTTTGGTGAAACCGTTCTCCTTGCTCATCGGATTCGGTAGGGAGTTGTTTGATAAAATCGTCAAAATGAAGAAAATGCAGCTTTAATGTCATCGATGCGCCGATTATCTCAAAATAATGCAGCATTTGTTTCACCATTCTCTTGCTTCCGGTTCCGCGTCTCGATCCCCTCCCAAGACTCTGGTGCATACACGCCGAAGGTAAATCCATGCCATTGAATGATTTTCATCAAGCGATGAATCAAAGTTGCTCTTGAATAGCTTTCTAATGTCAGGGCCATTAAGTACGCCTGTTAAATGAAAACAAAAAATAAAGACAGAAAAGAAAACATTAACATAGTGTAAATAGTACAATTAGGTGAACAAAAATTCGTTTTAAATTTACTACAACACCTTTTTAAATTTTGTCATCGCTACGCTTTGGGAAAACGCTTTTCAAATAGTCGAATGCGTTTGGACAATTTACAACGGCCACTTCGATGAATTTTTTAACAATTCCCAATTTTATGTGGAGCGGTGGCAGCAAGATGTCTTGAGTATTGTCAATTAAAGGTGCATTCTTCAGTCTATGTTGTTGTATTTGTTCATCCACACTTCCTCTTGGCCTCAACGAGTTACATTGGAATTGATTCAGAGGTGAGCGTGAATCCCAATTACAAAGAAAACAAAAGAATTTTGGGAAGCCGCCCTTATCGATGATCCCTTGCAAAATGTTGATAACCTTCAAATCACAGCAAATCGTCCATTTATTTTCGTAATATTTGATTTTTTCCATTATATCTTTCAATGTTTCATAGCTTTCTTTCATGTTCGACACATGCAACAACACTGCTTTCAAGCTTGAAACAGAACCATCAATAAATAATCTCCACTCACTAGCGATGTAGTTCATTCCCATTTTTACCACCAAAGCTTTTATATCGTTGCAGTAAGCGAACGAATTGTCATCATTTAGAGAACAGAGCATCTGAAGTTCAGCTTGTCGTTTGCGGTACGCCGTAGAGTTAACGTTAGCATGTGTGAGTTTTCTTTGCTTTAAAAAAGCTGTCAAAAATATTGCAAGTCGCTGCGATAATCCCAATATGGCCACAATGAAATCCATTTCCATTTGTGTTATTAGTTGTGGTCCATCTCTTCCCTGTTGGGGCTCATAATCGGTATCAAATGGATCTTCATAAGTAACACCACTTTCTGTACTCATTGCTGTAAATTCTGTAGTACGATCTGGAGTTGGCGGCCTTGGTGATACAAAATTTTCAGGTGCAAGCACTGGTAGTGTGGCTGTTGCAGTTGCTTTATAAATTTTGTTCTTCTCAGAATGTCGATTTAGACGACATGTGCAATTTACGCATGCATAGCAACTGGTTGCATCATGATCACCTGGGCGATTAATCCAGTTTACCGGCTTACAATACTTCATAGTACCTCTGCCTCCACTCAACCATGCCATGAGATTGTTATAACATTGGCGACACACTGTATTAGGTGTGTAATTTTCACCGGTCAAGTCCACTTCGTCGAAAAACAATGTATATGCTCTTTGAATTCACTAGTTAAAAGATTCTTTTCCTTCTGAAATCATGTAGATGTTTTTTTTCTGGTTTGATGACCGCAAACGTAGCAAAATAAATCAATATTTTCACACTGCATATTGAAATTGTCAGTTGCCAATGTTGTGTGCGAATTATACTGTAGCACTTTCACTTTTTTTACTTTCACTTTCACTTTATAACTTTCACCGCTGAGCTCTCGTTGACATCGCGCTGTGTAATGCCTCGATGTGAGCGTCGTGTCGCTTTTATATTGTGTGCTGCGTCCCTTGTTGCGTGTGCTGAGCTTACTGCATTGCCTGTGCTGCTGCTGTCGGTGCATGATCGCGTGATACCTAAGCGCTACCTACACGGTGTTAACCCTTGGACAAACACATGGTTCTAGCCAGGCATATTTCATTTTTTGCTACCTATGGACCTGAACAGGAGAAAAAGGAAAAAAAAAAAATGTTCTAGAAATTTGTTTATTGAGATCTTAGCTAAATTTTTGTAGTTGATTGTTTCCCTGAATTTTGAACGGTTTGCTACCTATGGACCTGAACACGGGAAAAAAGGTAAAAAAAATCGAATTTTTTAAAGTTTTTTGCGATTTTGATCTGGAAGGTGAAGTTTTTTTGATTTTATATGTTTGCAATTTTTGTTCTTTATGACAAGAGCTACAACTTTGTCTCAGAGAGTAATTCTGAACGGTTTGCAAGATATGAGCCTGAGAAAATTATCACATTTTACGAAAATGATACCGAGGCCCCCATAAAAAAAAAGTGCATGACTTTGGGAAAAATTGGGAGACACGGGTCTTTTTTTTTAGTCTTTTATCACGTAGTGGTGTCCGTATATGGTTATTTTTTTTCGTGTTGCACTGTGTTATTTAAAATTACAAAAACAAAAAAAGTTTTTCCCACTCTAGTTTACACATTTTAATGTACACAAACAATAAATGTTCCAAGTGTACCGAAAATATTGCAAATGCTGAAAAAGAACCATGAGTTCTGTTTTCTCATTAAAGCTAGAGAGCTGGCATACAAAATTAATGTATTTTATTTTTGTTTTGTCAAAGCACAAAGCGACACCGACCTGCTTCATTGAAAGCTAGCATACAACTGAATGAAAATTATAGTTTTTACGCTCTTTGTACTGAGTTTCGTTAACAGTCGTGTTGTGTACGTGTAAATAGCCGCTCGTGGTCGGGCACTGGGGCAATAGCATGATGACCACTGATCTAAAGCGAAACAGATCAGTCAACATAAGAAATACTCAATTTATTTATACACACATTCAGAAATATTTATGAATCAAAGAGAACAATCTTTTTTTGTCATTATTTTATCATTTTTCTCTCGACAGAGCATATTGACAACAAAATGAAGTAAACTGCACCAAACATAGCTGTATTTGTATCACAAACAAAGCTGTATTTGGATCACAAATACATATATTAGAATATATTATTCATTGTGTCTCCAACATGAAGTATTGAATAGCAAACTCAAGTAAAGTATACTATATTTGACAAAAACGATGTAATAAGTAAACAGTCAAAATTTCTCTTCACTCTAATGCCAACAAACAAAACGAGTGAAACCTTAATCATTCTTTGCTCTCTCTCTCTCTCTCTTACTCTCTTCATTGAATAATTCAATACACCAGCAGCTTTTTGATAGTGTTATTGTATATAACTATTCAAATTCCAACCATGTTGAAGTAAAATTACATAAACTATGCAAAAAGTATGAAATAGTCAAGTATGTATGGCGCGAGAGAGAAATGCGCTTGAGTGAATTGTTACCACTTTTTGATTCTCTTTTACGAGGGTTGCCAAATTGCGCCAATTTTGAGGCAAGCTATACATACACACACGCTATATTTGCATCCAAACATGTAAAAAAAAACATATTTTTCAGTGTGTAAATGTCTTATTTCGGGCTTAGAAAGCACTTTGGAGATAAGTCCCACTATCGAGAACAAATATCCGGATATATCAAATATATCCAGATATATATGTATATATAAAGCAACCTGTGTTGGATTATGAAGCATAATTTTGGGTTCTAACGCAATCGGAAGAAATTAATGGACCAGGTGGACGGGTCCCTGTCGAAGCTTGGAGTTACCAACTGGAGAAAATAGAAAAAATATCAAGGGTGTTGGAGCAATATGAGATCTTCGTTTCCATGTTTTGTTTCAGATATTTACAATATAAATCGATGGCCAATATGCCCACACAAGTTCTAACACTAATTTTAAAATACATTTTTAATACATAAACACCCATATCTTTTGCACCCCTTGAGAAAAGTGATACACATCAGCGGATTTATTTTTCACCTATTTTACTTTAGCATCGCAAAAAATTCGTTAAAGCCGCCTTAAATTTTTTTAAAAACAATCAATGTTTCGAATCAAAGATATGTTCATTACACTGTCAGACTCTCCCTTTCATCAATTACTAAATGATAAATCAATGAGTTTGATATTTTTCCAATCAGGTGCTTTGTAACTCTTTTAAATTTCGATAAATTACTTAGAAGTTGTTTGAGGAATGCTTATATTTCCAAATTTATTTTTACATTGACACTCTTAGTTTAAGCCAAAGTTTCAGCTCTTACATGTAACATACACCCCAAACAAACCAGCAACTCCTATGGTCCATCATAGCGCCCACTCGCAATGATATAACAATATTTGTGATGCTTCTTTAGTAATTGCACTTATGGGCAATTCAGCTGCCAAGCAGCAGCTTTGCTCTGCAAACTTAAGCTTCTCAAGTTACAGCGCATGATCAGCCTCATCAAAGATGCAAAACTAACAAAACTGCAAATGCATCGTTAGCCTGATTTAAATGCATTCTTAATATCGCGTATTAAACTTTGTCAACTTGGACACGTTCGTGTATATATATCCACTTGTTCATTAGATTGGCAATACTATGATGCACTTGATTCTTAGTCTGTCCATCACCTCGTTCATCTTCATTCGAATTCAAACGATGTTTTAATACGGCAACATTAAAATTGATCGAGCGATAGCTGACTATGGCCACGGGGGAAAAACGTAACATCATAAACATGTTTTAATATCATTAGAATCTTGTCAGCTGCCGGAGAACGTTTCTGTTTCAGACGTTTAGTTGGTTATTTTTATGATTCAAATTTACCGTATTAATTGGTTCTGCCTCATCAAATGCAAACAAAAATTTTGATTTTAATGGTCACTTATTTCGAATGTGGGATTTTAATATTAAATGCCCAGTTTTTATCATTGAAAGAATTACTAATGGTTGACACAAAAAAGTTGTCCGTGGAGATCCTTTTGTTGTCGGGATATCTTATAAAGAATATTCGAAATGGCTTTTTCTACCCTGCTACTTACCTTAATGGACTATTATACAGCCTCATGAGGTCAAATGACTTACACATATTAATTAAACAAACAACTAAATACATTAAACTAATTTTAACATATTACTTCAACTGGTTCTATCCTTCGCGTTTGCACGCCAGTTGGTAACACCAAGGATACGGAAGGATTTTTCGGCCTGGTCTTTAACTAGGAGTCTTGGTCGTCCTCCCTTCCTGCTTCCTTCGGGTACGTTATCGAAAATCTTGCGCGCTGGTTCATCTTCATCCATCCTCATAACATGGCCTAGCCACAGCAACTGGCATAATTTGCTTCGCCTAAAGATGTCCACGTCAGAATATAAATCATATAGCTCTTGATTCCAGCGACATCGGTACTCGCCGATTTCTCTAACAGGACCATATACTTTATGGAGAATTTTCCTCTCCAGTACTCCCAGGTGTTTTTCATCCGCTTGCGGTATGACCCAAGTTTCGGAGCCATATGCCAGGACTGGTGAAATGAGACTCTCATACAGCTGGAATTTTGTCCGTCGAGAGAGGGCTTTGTTCCTAAACTGCTTGCGGAGCCCAAGATAGCATCTATTTGCAAGCACAATTCTCCTATTCATCTTCAGGCTGATGAATCCAAGGTAGACAACTTCATCTACCACTTCAAAATTAAATCGGTTGTCATCGTTCAAGTGCGGATCAAGTCGAGAGGTTTCTCTAGTAGTTGACACCATTAATTTTGTCTTGCCCTCATTAACAGCAAGACCTATATTCGCTGATTCTATATCGATTCTTGAAAATACTGCAGTAACCTTTCGCAAATTTCGCTCAATGATGTCTATGTCGTCAGCATACACCAGTAACATATGGCTTTTCGTGTTAATGGTCTTATTCGTATTTACTGAAGCTTTTCTCATTATTATCTCCATTAAGATGTTGAAGAGATTGCACGACAGTGTGGCGCCTTGTATCAATCCTCGCTTGATAAAGAATGGTTCGGTAAGGTCTTTCCCCGCGTTCACTGCTGATTTGGTGTTGGTCAGCGTCATTCTACAGAGGCGGATCAGTTTTGCCGGAATCCCAAGTTCAGACACAGCTTCGTACAATTTTCCCCGTATGGGGCTATCGAAAGCAGCTTTGTAGTCGACAAAATGATGGTACGTATCGATTTGCTTTTCGTGGGTCTTTTCCAGGATTTGGCGTAGCGTGAATATTTGGTCAGTCGTGGACTTGTCTGGTCTAAAACCTCACTGATAACGTCCAATCAGGTTATCAATAATTGGCTTTAGTCTTTCACATAATACGATGGACGAGATTTTATACGCGGTGGATAAAAGGCTGATACCGCGATATTTGGAACATACACATGGATCATCCGTTTTGAATACAGGACATAATACACTGAGACTCCAATACACTCAGAGAACTAATTGTTTGAAAAGAAGTCGTAGCAACCGTAAATTCGGCAGTTACCACCGAATTGAGGTTACCACAACCGAATTGAGGTTGCCACGACCAGATTGAGGTTGTTACGACCGAATTTAGTCTCCACAACCGAAATTCGGTTGAAGCAACCTAGTTTCAAAATTGATTCGGTTGTGGCAACTGAATATTCAATTATATTCGCTCAGTCAACTAAATTTTTTAAATTTTTTAAAATTTCGGAATTTCAAATTAATTCGGATGCAACAACCGAAATTGGTACCTAATTCGGTTGGGGTAACCGAATCTGGCCTTAACCAACCTCAATTCGGTTGTAGTAACAGAATTTGACATCGATTCGGTCGTAACTATCGAATTTGGTTCAACTCGGACGCAATAACCGAATCTAGCCTTAATTCGGTTGCAACGACCGAATTTGGCGTCAATTCGGTTGCTTCTATAGGTACAATAGGTACAGCTTCTATAGGTACAACCGAATACATTTTCAATTCGGTTATCAAAACATACATAATTCTATGTAATTAAAATCTGACGTTTAAAATTGTATTATCAAATATTATTTTAAAAAGGTAAGTAACATATATTTTGTATTAAACCGTCTTATTTTGCAGATGTTATTTAAGCAGATATATATGCGGTGTCTGGATACAAAAGGGCTTTGGACCTAGAGCAACCGATACAACACGTCAGAATTAGTACGGTGTCCCATGATGGCCGTGACTTCAATAAGGGTTGGAAGAGGCATGTAAATGCAATTTATTATTCTACTTATATAGATTACCCCATATATATGACTTTATTTTCTCGCTTTTGAATTCATTTATAGAAATACAAGAAAATAAATCATCAAAACCACAACCTCTAATTTGTCTGTGACAACCTCTAATGAGGTTGTGCCAAACTCTAATTCGGCTGTGGCAACCTCTAATGAGGTTGAGTCAACCTCTAATGAGGTTGTGTCAACATCTAATGATGTTGTGTCAACCTCTAATGAAGTTGTGTCAACCTCTGTTGAGGTTGTGTTAACCTCTGATGAGGTTGTGTCAAACTCTGATGAGGCGGTGCCAACTTCTAATTCGGTTGCGACAACCTCTTAACTCGGTTACGGCTAATTCGGCTGTCTCAACCGAATTTTTCTGTGAGTGTAGTCAGGCATAGATTCCCCAAACCATATACTGCATATAAGTTGATGCATGTGTGCTAGCAGTCCTTCGCCACCGGCCTTACAAAGCTCGGCGGGTAGCCCATCCACTCCAGCGACCTTGATATTTTTAAGCCTGTAGATTGCCGTTCTAATCTCGCCTTGGCTGGGGGGGTACAATCTACACTGTCTTCCACAATCATCACCTCCTGATCTTCTGTAGAAGAATCTAAGCGCAGTAGTGTGGAAAAGCGGTATCTCCTTATTCTAAGCATACTCTACTTATCGGTCATCAGATTTATCGTCTTTGCAGGAGGGCAGCCCATTATTGGATCCGTTATTCGATCGTCTTTCCCTCTGGAAAAATATTCCGGGTTCATTGTTCATCCAGCAAATTTCGGTATTTTCACTCTATCTCTGCTCCCACTGCCATTTTTTTCTCCTAAATAGTTGGTTTTTCGCCCTTCTCAGCCTCTTGTACCGCTCACTCGCAGCACGCGTTGTAACTGACTGTTTCCTTGTCATACGTGCAGCGTCTTTTTCATCAGTTGCAAGGCCTGTCAACCCTGATACATAGAAAAGAAAGAAATTTTTGGAAAGTTTGTTTTCGAATTGCCTACACTGTTTCCAAGCCTCTCTAACCTGACCAACTGCTTGTGAACGGGAATTACTTACTTATCCGGTCTCGAACAACCCCGAGGGGTCAGGGACCTTACAAAACGAAGATAACATATTTCACCTACCAGTTCGATCTTTTGCTTTATCTCTCCAGTTTATAACACCAAGTGTACCCACAGATTCGTCAACCTGATCCCTCCAGCGGAGTCTTCGTCTTCCTATTTTTCGTCATTCTTCGACTTCGGTTTCGTAAACCCTTCGTGCTGGTTCGTCTTCATCCGTTCTACTGGCATGGCCTAGCCAGCGCAATCGCGTTATTTTGATCTGCTTAACTATGTCGATATCGGGATAAGGTTCATACAGTTCATGGCTAATGCGTCGCCGATACTCGGCGTTGTGCACAATAGGGCCATAAATCAAATTCATCTGCTTGCGATAAGACCCAGGATTCTGCGCCATAAAGCAACGCAGGTTGTATGAGAGTCAGGTATAGCTGCACTTTTGCTACTCGAAAGAGGGCTTTATCTCTAAAGTGGTTCCTTAGCCCAAAACAACAGCAATTTCCAAGCACAATTCTCCGCTTGATATCAAGGCTGACGTTGTTGTTTTTGATTACGGCAGATCCGAGGTATATAAATTCATCCACCACCTCGAAATTACAACGGTTATCCATGTTCTCGCTTTGTTCTAATCGCATGGAGGCCCTGATAGTTGAAACCATTAATTTTGTCTTGTCCCCGTTTACTTTCAGACCCACTTTTGCTGATTCTTCTCTAATTTGGCGCATCAGCATACGGGAGCAGCATGTGACTTTTGCTGCTGATGGTTTTATTTATATTAACTGCAGCTTTTCTCATAATGATCTCCATTAAGATGTTAAAGAGATCGCATGATAGGGTGTCGCCATGCCTGAGGCTTCGCTTAATTTCGAAAGGTTCGGTAAGATCCTTACCAACTTTCACTACGGATTTGCTGTTCGTCAAGGTCATCCTGCAAAGGCGTATGAGTTTTACAGGAATACCAAACTCAGACATTGCTTCCTAGAGATTCTGCCGTAACGGGCTATCGAAGGCCGCCTTATAGTCGACAAATAGATGATAGGTGTCGATTTTTTTTCGTGGGACTTTTCCAGGATTTGGCATAGCGTGGAAATTTGGCCCGCGATTATTGGTTTTAGTCTTTTACACATATTTCAAGTAGTTTGCACAGAAACTCGGGTCACCTTTTTTATGGGGCATAGTACACTGAGACTCCAATACATTATCAGCTCATCGCCGCCAGCCTTAAATAACTCCGCCGGTAATCCATCTGCACCTGCGGCTATGTTGTTCTTAAGCCGGGCAATACCTGTTCTGACCTCGTCTTGTTTAGGAGGGGGTAATCGACGTCGTCGCCCAAATTTTGATCGATTGTCTCCTCGTCATTGGATATCTCAGGTACCAGTAGTGCAAAGAAACAAACTCTCCATATTCCCAACATGCTCTGCAAATCTGCGTTGAGACTTTTTGGCAGAATTTTCGGACTTCGTTCTTCCTTCTGTATGTCTCGATTTTCTCACTCTTACGCTTTCTCCACTGCCGATTCTTAAGTCTAAAGATACGGGCTACCTCCTTTCTTTTTTCCCTATACCGCTCAGATGAAGCAAGCGTTGCAATTGACTGAAGCATTGCCATACATGCAGCGTTCTTTCCATCGCGTGGTATGAGACACATTACATCGTACCATGGTTTGTTGCGAAGCGGGTTTTCCAACCAAGTACTGTTGGGGCAGTTGTTGTGCAGCCATGTCCTGTCCATCGCATTTCCTGTATATCGGTAATGCCAGCCTTATAACTTTCAGAGTTTACAGAGTTTTTACATTCCAAGTGCATATCCGTATATCGTGATCCTTATAACGTTTGCGAGGGGTCGTCAACAAATAGGGGTTGTTTATATTTTCTTTTTCGTTCTTGTATATTCACTGCCATTATGAAAGGTGGCGGGAGACAAACACAGTCCACCGGGTTTTTGCATTTTACCTACAGCCAGGATATTTGATTGCAGCCGCCCATTATGGATCAGACACTGACCACGATGCAATATGTCGAACCTGGATTTTCTTCTTTTGGTTTCTATCCGTCGTTGGCCCATATGTTTGGCTCATCCGCCTTCAAAGGACAAAATAATATGCCCGATAGTTTGATGGGCTTCCGTGACATCAGTCACCTACTAAACCTAAGACGTATGTATGTATCAGTGATCGCATCATCAATCTGGCTGCTCATTTGTTGCACCTTCTCACTCTAGCTGGCTAACGGAAGTTTCTGAAAAAGCCATTGCTGCGTGGAAGAAGTGAACTGCTTGGACTGCCCAATGAAGGTCACTCTCAAGTGGATGGCTATCAGAAACGTTCCACCTACACGGACAGTCCCATGTCCCGTTTAATAAATTACTCTCTGAAAATCCCACCAAATAGACAACATAACCTTTTTTTGGAGCAGTTCAGCTAGTGAAGTTTAAGTGCATTCATCTTGTTTGGACCAGGATCTATTTAGGTTGACATTGTTGTAAAATTTCCATTTTTCATCTCCAATGACAATGAGTTTCAAAAATAGATAATTTTTGTTGCGTTCGAGCAATAAATCGCAAGTGCTTATCTGCTTTGTTAAATGAATTTCCTTAAGCTCGTGCGGGACGCAAATATCAAGTTTTTTGCCAAGTCCAAGCCGTTTCAAATGGATTTCACCTTCAGTTTGTTGGGAACTTGTCGAATAGCGATAATGGCTTTGATTTCGCCCTCATCAACCTCATTTGGCCTACCACTCCTGTGGCCATTCTTGATCGTGAAATTTCCAGAACGCAATTTGGCATGTAAGTTCTGTTAAAGCATCCAAACCATACACGTCATTTTATTACATGTTTTTGACTCCCTTTCTCTCATCCGTTTTGTATATGGTTTATATTTGCCATTAAATGCCATCATTTTCGCTGTATTAGTAACTGGTTCGTTGCATCAACGCATTTTGTTCGTCAATTTAAAATGTACAATAAGTTCGATCAACACCCATAATAAATAAATAAGGAATTCACAAGGTAAGCTACAACTGCATAAAAAAATGGTTTCCCATTTCATTATATGAAGGGATTGGGGAGAGCTCCACACAACCAGTGAGCTGTGCACGTTCTAGTTTTACACTCGCTGATTGGGACCTACAGTTTTACACCGGATCCGTAAAGTACTGGATAGTTTCGTTATCACTTAGCAAGGTGACCGCCGGCGAATGAAATGTTAGGTGGCCGGAGCAGTGATCACACCCACGTGATCAAGTACAAGAGCCCCGCACGCTGCCATTTCACCACCTACAACCGAATTAAACCAGTGTAATCACCAAATGCGCAGTGGAAGCACATCTCCCATTCTTTGGAAACCGCTGCAAGGACTGAAGTTGGCTATCAAAAACCGCAGAAGGATAAGCTATGGTACGACGATGAATGTCGCATTACAACTGATGGAAACGACGCTGCACGTATGGCAATGAAACAGTCAGTTACAACGCATGGTGCGAATCAGCAGTACAAGAGTGGGAGCACAGAGATTGAAAAACCCCGAAATGTGCAGGATGATGAATCCCAAAACTTTTTTCAGAGGGTAAGAAGATCGAATAACGGGCCTAATAATGGGCTGCCCTCCTCCAACGACGAGAATGGAAATCTGGTGACTGAGAAGCAGTGTGTGCTCAAAATGTGGAGAGACCACTTTTCAACACTACTCCACTCAGATTCTTCCACAAGATCAGGAGTTAATGATAGCGGAAGACAGTGTAGCTTGTACAACAACCAAGACGAGATTGTAAAGGCGAACCACATGCATCGACTTATATCCGGCTATATAGCTGGGTGAATCGATGCCTGCCGATTGGAGTCTCAGTGTATTATGTCCTGTATTCAAAAAGGGTGATCCGTGAGTCTGTTCCAACTATCGCGGTATCAGTCTTATATCCATCGCGTGTAAAGTCTTGTCAAGCGTATTATGTGAAAGACTAAAGCCAAATATTGAAAACCTAATTGGACCTTATCAGTGTGGTTTTAGACCAGACAAGTCCACAGATATTGACTCTACGCCAAATCCTGGAAAGACTCACAAAAAGCAAATTGATACATACCACCTTTTTGTCGATTACAAAGCTGCATCGATAGACCCATACGGGGAAAACTGTACGAAGCTATGTGGGAACTTGGGGACCAACACTAAATCAGCACTGGCAGTGGAGAAAGACCTCACTGAACCATTCTGTTCCAAACGAGGACTTAGACATGGCGACACAATTTCGTGCAATCGCTTCAACATCTTAATGGAGATAATAATGAGAAAGGCTGCAGTAAATACGAACAAGACCGTTAACATGAAATGCCATATGTTGCTGGCGTATGCTGAAGACATAGACATAATTGGGCGAAATTTGCGAGAGGTTACTGCAGTATTTTCAAGAATCAAAAAGGAATCAGCGAAGGTGGGTCTTGCTGTTAATGAGGTCAAGACGAAATTTATGGTGCAACGACTAGTGAAACCTCTCGACTTGGTCCGCACTTGAACGTTGACAACCGATTTAATTTTGAAGTGGTAGATGAATTTGTCTACCTTGGATCCGCCGTGAACAAGAACAACAACATCAGCCTGGAGATAAATAGGAGAATTGAGCTGGCAAATAGATGCTATTTTGGGCTCAGCAAGCAGTTTAGGAACAAAGCCCTCTCTCGACGGACAAAAGTCCAGCTATATCAGACTCTCATTTTACCTGTCTTGACATATGGCTCCGAAACTTAAGTCATATCGCAAGTGGATGAAAAACACCTGGAAGTATTCGAGAGAAAAATTCTCCGTAAAATATATGGTCCTGTACGGAAAGCGGCGGGTACCGACGTCGCTGGAACCAAGAGCTATTTAATTTATATTCTGACGTGGACATAGCTAAGCGCATCAAATTGGGCCAATTGTGTTGGCTAGCCCATGTTATAAGAATGGATGAAGATGAACCAGCGCGAAAGGTTTTCAATAACGTACCCGAGGGAAGCAGGAAAAGAGGACGACTAAGACTCCGCTGGAAAGACCAGGCAGAAGAATCCCTCCATATCCTTGGTGTTACCAACTGGCGAGAAAAGGCGAAGGATAGAGCCAGTTGGAAGAATATGTTGAAATTTGTTTAATTTGTTTGTTCAATTAGGTGACGCCCATGGACATAGCGCCCGTTATGACGCGTCACCGTTTAATTAATATGCGTAAGATGTCTGACCTCACGAGGTTGTAAAATAGTCAATAAAAGATAAAAATAATTACCAAACTCTTACAATTTTTTTATAATTTCACACCCTTTTCTCTAAAATTAACTATAAATTTAATAACTGCACCAATGAAAATTAAATTTTTGCAGCAACGAAATTAACCATTGTCTAAAAAAAATAGTATGTAATTTGTTGTTGCACCAACCACGAAAACTTCGGGTGTGCTGAACTTGTCATTGTAGTATATTTCATCTCTGCAATTTGACAGCTTATTTGGATCTACGTTATATGTTTTTGATGTGTTAACATCTATAGGCACGGCTGGGCAATCTATCAAAGTGAACACATGCAGACAACACACAGCGTTAGCTTCACATACGTGGTTGTTGTACAACAATAGTCTCTGCTTGAAAATAAGTATAATGGTATTGATGTAGCGGCAGCGAACAAAGAAGCAAGTCGTCATCGCCAAAGAGTATTGAATAGTATAGAGAACTCATGGAACGAATTGTATGACTCAAAAGCACTGGCGAATGATTCAAGACGTATTATTCTCTTTTTGTCATAACTTGGTCCATTCATAATTTTGATGTGTAACATTGATACCTTTTGAAACATTTATGTTTTTTATTGTTTTATGTAATAGCATTGTCGAAATGGTGCATTTATATTGAAATATTCTATAAAGAGAATAAGACTCGTTTATACTCTTTTACTCAGACTCTCTACATGATAGCGGAAAAAAGAGTACAAGAAGCTCTCTATACTATTCAATATTTTTTGTCGTCACTCTGTTTATGATAAAACAAAAACAATTATTTCAGTGAACTAAATATTGCTTTATTTATTTTAACAATATTAAATCTAATGTTAGCAAAAGAGCCATCAGCACAAAAACTATCCTTTTTTTATTTTCCAATGTAACATTTACTAATGTGTTCATAGAAATCGAACAGGTACGTACCGTGTAACAAAAAGGTGTTAACACATCGCCCGAGAGTTCGAACACTCATTGATGTTTTTTTATAGAAGATTTTGCTTAAGAGTTATTATCCCTACTTGCGACGCAATTGAAGGATGAGTTCGAAATGATCGTTTATTCTTGAAACAACCTCGAAGATCATACGTCAAAACGGCCCGTGACTATTTTTGTGCGTGGATATTTGAATTCATTGATCTATGTAGATAAGTCAAAATCGACTCCAACTCGGAATTTTATACTGAATACGGTATCCGTGAATTTGGACTGTCATGAATTTCTGATACCATTCAGTGGTGTGAATATGCACGATATATTTTGTAATCCTTAATAAAACAACTTTCAGGTCGTTTCTAACATGATGTGTTTTTTTAGCTGCTCAATATTGAATATGAAAACTTAATATTCCAACAAATATTCAAAATCGTGTATATTCGCAAAGATGGTAGAAATACGGTAGATTATTCACCGTCTTCACCAGGTGGCAAAGGATGTTTCCGTACGACCATTTTTCGGATACGACGCAAAAGTGCTCAAAAATTATTTGTATTTCGATTCTGTTGTTTTAATTTGAAATAAACTACATATAACACTGTGACACAAATGAAAGGAATTTGTATCGGGCCTCAACCAAACCAAAAAATTGCGAAAGTACTTGAACATGGTATCACAAAACCCTGCTCGGTTTTGCCCCTAAACGTAGCACTTTTTTTTTACAGGTCGAAGAAAATTTTGGAGGTGGGTCAGGGCCCTTTTTCATATTTTACTTTAATAAATCGTAAACAGCTTGAAATATTGCATTACAACCTTTGACAATGTTGTAGCTATTTTCCCATTTCACAATTCCCTCTGATATATTTCTAAGGAAAAATATACTGTTAATCGATTATTTCACAAAACGTCATGAAAAATTGCACATATTTTATATGTTTGACATTTCTTGCCTAATGGTAAAAGAAATTGCGGTAGCTGTCTTCAAAAGAATTGTAGCTTATAAATTTCTTGATAACTTTTTTAAATACACTAATCAACAAAAATTATATTTAGAGCTCCATAATTGGTGTAAAAATTCTGCGTTTAACCATATTCTTTAAATATTCACGTATATGTATTCATTATTAAACAAATTACAAATTGATATCTTCTACAAAGTTATAGTGCTTAATATACTTAACAATATTGCCAAATACACTAATGAACAGAAATGTCATTTTGGGTTCCAAACTGATTGTACCAATCCAGAAATTTAAAATTTTTTAAAATGTTCGCTTATAATTTCTACACTATGAACACAGGAATGTTATCAGGATATTTATAAGCTACAATTCTTTTGAAGACAGCTACCGTCATTTCTTTACCGTTAGGCAAGAAATGTCAAACATATAAAATATGTGCAATTTTTCATGAAATTTCGTGAAATACTCGATTAACAGTGTATTTTTCCTTAGAAATATATTAGAGGGAATTGTGAAATGGGAAAGTAGCTACAATATTGTCAAAGATTGTAATGCAATATTTCAAGCTGTTTAGGATTTATTAAAATAAAATCTGAAATTGGGCCCTGACCCACCTCCAAAATTTTCTTCGACCTGTAAAAAAAAATTGTTACGTATAGGGGCAAAACCGAGCGGGGTTTTGTGATACCACGTCCAAGTACTTTCACAATTTTTTGCTTTGGTTGAGGACCGATACCCACTGTTGCACAGTGTAATTGAAGGCATATTGCTTTTGTTATTTCTTGCCGACGTATTAGACAAGAAAGGATGGCTAAATAATTTTTTCAATAGTTTTTGTTTTCAGGGAAATTTATCCATTTCCACCATTCCTGGGTCATATAGAAAATGTCCCTTGACTTTCAAACCCACTACATCTAGGGTTTTCTATAATATTTGACAGTCGTCAACGGATATTTTCTCAGTTGTATATGAAAAAGTTGCAACACTGTGTAAACCATGAAATTTAATGTATAGATTATAATTGTGATTTATGTTGTCCTTAATTCGCACTGGTCAACAGATCTCACTCTCAGTTGGCCAACAAAAAAATATTCATTTAAATTTGATTGCACGAGTAACAAGTCTTAACATATCGATAATTTGATCATTATAGAACAAGGTCTCTTGACCAGCATCTTTGGATAACGTAAAGAAATGAAATCAAATGCAAATGCATTTAATCATTCTCGTTCTCATCGTTCGTTGTGTACGATGTAGTCGAACAATTCAAAATCTTGAATGTGAATTGAATTCCCAAAACGAAACTAAATCATATTTTTCTGCAACCAAAATGGATGATGTTGTTTGCTTTACTTAGTGGCGAATTGTCTTCAAGCATGTTCGATGGTCATGTCGCTTGACCACTGTATCGAAAGCGACAAATGTGCAAATTGTATGTACTTTTGACGGAATGAAGCGAAGTTTTAATAACCCTACATAGCTGCAGTGGGAATTAAAATTTGGCAGGGGATCAATGAGCACCATCAATGAAATTGGCACATAAATTTGCAATAAATGAATTGGGTTGTGGAAAATATAGGAAATATAAAATAGAAGTATAATCCACAATTTCTCAACCCAAAAAGTCGGTGATTAGTTATTTCACTATGTTATGCTTCATCAGGCTGTTACAGTGATCACATGATGGGTTGTCAACTTTGCTAAGGATGTGGCATATATCAGTTAACATAATTATGAAAACAAGTTTTAGCATGGATACCGCCGAATTTGGAACTTCTAAAATTGTTTCCGTCAAACAGTTCCAAATCCATATTTTCCCCATTACCCTGAGGGTAATGGGTTATCGTAATGGGTAATTCCCCATTTTCGTGGGTAGCTACCCATTATTTACCCCAACGTTCAATATACATTCTCCACGACGATATGTATGGGTTACACATGAGGGGGGGGGGGGGGTAAATCCGAACTCTGGGTTATTCAATAACACCATATCCGACGCTATGTACCTTCATCCGTTTGAATTTAGACTGATTGATACCTCAGTTTCGCTACAAATCGGCTATTTATACCATTTCAACCGTTTCCAGAATAACCTCGTAGTAATGTTGACTGTTCTCGAATCCTCTATATCGACTTAATGATTTGTGGGGAGATGTCATCTGTTCTCGATTGTTTGAAATTGATCTTGCGATATCATGAAAAATACGGCATACTTTTAGGTATAATCAAGCTGCAATATCCACCACAAACTGTTTGTCAAATAACACTAGGTCACAAATAACAAAATTTTCTCTGTTATTTGATTCTAGCATACTTTTTCTCATTGATTTTGACCTACTAAACACGAAAATGAGTTTTAAAAATGTTTCTGTTGATTGGTTTTCGAGATACAAATTTTTGAACTTTTTTTTTAAATTTTTGGAGGTACACTTACAATTTTGAGCATATCTTTCGTCTTCTTTGACGTATTTGATCCTACTATCGGGTGAGTAGTTTTGATGTTGGCGGCTTAAAAAGGTTAAAAAATTCCTTTTTTTTAGTAAAAATGTGGCAGAAAAATTCATATAAAACTTCATATAAAATATAAAACGCGATGCTAACAGCGATTTTGGTTTTTTTACGTATAGCTGGCATTTTTCCAAAGAAAATAAGCACTTACTTAACAAAATCTGACAACAAATGGCGGACTTATAATTTTTTTGGTAAAACACCGAAATTCCGCTATTTCACGATATTTTGATTTTCATTATTTGCACAGCTAACCTACTAGGAGGGATCGAAAAAGCAAGTTTTTTATAATCCTTTTGGAATAGAACGGAACAGTTGCTCCTATACATAAGTTACTTCTGTTCAAAATTTCACCACCCTGGGTTAATGTCTTCTGTTCTGGCAAGGGACGTGAAATTTCAAAAATTTAGTGAAATCAGCAATTTTTTTTTTTGGAAATTTTTTTTCAAATGTTACAGCACTTAGCAGTTTTGATAAAATTTTTAAATTAATATTAATAACACAAATATTTCATAATTGTAAAAAACCTATTTACAATATCGTAGGGACGTTTCGTCGATGTTTTTAAGAAAATGGTATAATGAAAATGCAGAACATAGAAACACAGGTGCATTTTACGATACGAATTTTGGCAAACCCACTTTACATGTACAAAATTGTTTGGAAAAAACGTTTACGTAATTTTTATGATTCTCAGAATTAAAAAAAATAAGTAATTCACAAATAGTTATTTAATTTTTATGATTGTGGTTGTAGAGTAATATACGCTTCTGAATGTGCGTGGACGCTCTTCGTGTTCCTTTATGACTGCTACTCCGTTCACAGTCAATTAAAGGGAATTACACTTTTTTATTGATGTGTGTTTTCCCGATGGCTACCTGTATCGGATTTTTTTACAGAAATACCCCCCACATTTGTGAGTGGTCATTATTTGGAAACTTTTCCACAATTTGAAACGCACACTTGCTGAATCAGGTATATAGCCAGGTATAGTATTTATAGGTGTTCATTTATCGTTTTTTGTCATTCAACAAGTGTCTACGAACGCGAGTAGTGCGAGTAAAAAGTGAAACCAATTGAATTTAAGTGCATATAATACCTACCCAACAAGTAGGACAATGAGTAAAAGACTACGTGTGTTCGAGTGTTTGAACAATCCAGACAATTTCTGCAATGTTTGTGGCGAGTTTATAAAGAATAATCACGCACACACGTTTACTCCAGCAGTGCAATTGCACTATTTGAATTATTTTGGTATTTCACCAAATATCACAGAATCATGGACACCTAAGTCGCTATGTGATCTTTGCTATATAATCCTAACCAACTGGGCAGCTGGCGGAAGGTAAGAATTTTTATTTAAACACATTAAGCAAAGCAAATATAGTAATTTATTTTAATTTTAGGCGCCATATGAAATTCGATACACCAATGATGTGGAAAAAGCCGCTATGCCATTCCACAGACTGTTATTTTTGCCTCACCACAAACAGTGGGGTAGGGAGATTTTTAAAATGGAACTACGCTCAAGTGGGATCGTTTGCACTTCCAGTACCACATTCGAATGATGTACCATATCCAGTGTGCCCTGGTGCATCTCTTCAAAAAGCAGATTCGTCAGATCAAGAGTCCGAGTCAAGTGCAAGCGAATTTGGGGCGTGCAGAAAGCGAAAATTACTGTCACAGGCCGAACTAAACGATTGGGTGCGCGATTTTGGTCTCACTAAGGAGAAATCCGAACTTTTTGCGTCTCGGATGGTACAGTGTGGATTTGCGGATTCAGAAGTGAAAGTAACAGCGTACAGGAAGCGTCACCAGCAGTATGCAAAATTTTATACAAAGAAAGACCAAATATGTTTTTGCAGCGACATTTCCGGCTTGTTCTAAGAGCTTCACCAAATTCACAACCCCAATGAATGGAGGTTGTTTATTGACAGCAACAAAGAGAGCTTGAAGGCAGTTCTCTTACATAATGGGAATGAAAAGCCATCTCTTCCTATTGCTCATGCGGTTCATTCAAAGGAGAACTATGAAACTATGAACATTTTGCTGAAATGCATAGAGTATAGCAAATATAATTGGAAAATATGCGCCGACCTCAAAGTTGTGGCCATTCTGTGTGGACTCCAAGGAGGCTATACGCGACATTGCTGTTTTCTGTGCCTTTGGAATAGCCGCGCTGATGATCAGCATTATATTCAAAAAAAATGGCCGGAACGAACGAAACCTGTAGTTGGAGAAGCGAATGTTCAGCGCAAACCACTAATAGAAAACCGTGAAAATATAATACTTCCGCCGCTGCACATAAAAATGGGTTTGATAAAAAATTTTGCCAAAAAATTGGAGAAAGAAGGTGAAGCTTTTGCCTATTTACGGTCAATTTTCCTTTACCTTTCGCTGGCAAAAATTAAAGAAGGAGTCTTCGCAGGACCCGATATAAAAAAAATGTTGAAAGATGAAACATTCCCGAAGCTGTTATCACCCATCGAAGCCGCAGCATGGAATTCCTTCAGGCTTGTTGTGGAAAACTTTTTAGGAAACAACAAAAGCCATAATTATAAGGACATAGTTGAGGATCTGGTAAAGAACTATGAAGCAATGGGTAGGTTTTTTTTGAAACAAATGTTAATTTAAATAGCGTTTTAATTCTCGTTTTTTTTCATTTTTGGGTAGGAGTGCACATGTCACTTAAAATACACTTTCTGCATTCTCATTTGGATTTTTTCCCTGAGAATTTAGGAGACGTGAGCGACGAACACGGCGAGCGCTTTCATCAGGAATTGAAGGCTATGGAACGACGCTATCAGGGCATCTATGACACGGCTATGATGGGTGACTACATTTGGACCAATTGCAGCGAATACAAAAAACAAAGAAGAAGTCAGCTGTTTTTCCACGTGGCATAAAATGTACAGTTATATCTTTGTTTCTACTCATTTTTTATGGGCGTTGATTTGGTTAATTTCGTTAGTTTAGCTAACCTGGCACATCCATTTCTAATTGTGCCATACATTGAGTATGTAGTGCTCTAAATAAATTAAAAAATAATATACTAAGACTAATTTGTTTATTTTAAATTAAGTTCAAATGTATTTATTCGTTTGCGTTGGGTAGGTAAGCTGTGCAAATAATGAAAATCAAAATATCGTGAAATAGCGGAATTTCGGTGTTTTACCAAAAAAATTATAAGTCCGCCATTTGTTGTCAGATTTTGTTAAGTAAGTGCTTATTTTCGTTGTAAAAATGCCAGCTATACGTAAAAAAAACCAAAATCGCTGTTAGCATCGCGTTTTATATTTTATATGAATTTTTATATGAATTTTTCTGCCACATTTTTACTAAAAAAACGCAGTTTTTTAACCTTTTTAAGCCGCCAACATCAAAACTACTCACCCGATTTGAAAATTCTGAGAATGAGTTGTAGACGGCTCAATTTGCTTTAATTTGAGTAGTAGTAGGATCAAATACGTCAAAGAAGACGAAAGATATGCTCAAAATTGTAAGTGTACCTCCAAAAATTTAAAAAAAAAAGATCAAAAATTTGTATCTCGAAAACCAATCGACAGAAAAATTTTTAAAACTCATTTTCGTGTTCAGTAGGTCAAAATCAATGAGAAAAACTATGCTAGAACCAAATAACAAAACGACTGTTGGCTAGTGTAATCTAATGTTACAAATTTAGTTGTTTTTAGATCCTCGTCATATTTAAAGTTGTTATTTCCTTTTAAGGCTAAGAGATCATATTTTCTCCGGTTAGAGAAAAAAATGTAAATGCCGCGGGTGGGATTCGAACTCACATTCGCTGGATGTTATTTTTACATAAATGTTACTAAAGTCAAACATGTAAAGCGTTTATACGAGTAGTAACAATATGGTAGCAAGTAAATATTTAAAACAATTCCCATTAAATTGAGTTTTGCTTATACTTAAAAGTTGTGATAAAGTACGCCATATGTTTGTGGAGAAGGGGGCTGAGATAACTATTGATACAGCTCAAGTAACCACCGAATCAAAATATTTCTGACGTCGGTGATGTAATGGTTAGTATGCGGGGCTCTTGTACCTGGGAACGTGGGTTCTGTCCCTGCTCGCACCTCCTTACATTCCCTTCGACGACGGTCACTTTGCTTACTGACACTATCAACAAAATTAGCCATGTAAACGCTTTTAAAGTGCACAGTTCTTTGATTGTTGCTAGTTCTCCCCCGACTCTTCTCGGAATGCATTGGGCAACCATGTGTTTATATATTTTGTTAACTCTTGAAACTCTCTCCCAATCCCTTCACAGGATGTAGTGAAAAACTAAAGTTGTTACACAACCCCATTATCTTTATGATTCTACAACAATCGGCAATAGGGTGTTTACTCTTTTAATACGACTTCAAACAAAGTCAAAACAAAACGTCATTGGATGAGAGACAAAAGTGTTCGTCTGTGTTCCGCTGCACACATTTTGGTGTCTTGCAATATTTTTGCCACCATTAATCAATCGGAACAGATTCACTTTTGTTTGCGCGGTTTGCGCTATGAAGTAGAATTGAGTTAAACACAAACCGATTCGTATTGGACGGGCTAGACATTGTGTCCGGCTAGCTGATCAGAAGACCATGGAATGCGTTACAAATGCAAACCAATTGGATTTTTGATTTTTTTGTCTTTGTCTTCTTCTTCATTTTCTGCTTGTTTTATGAGGAGCATAATTCATAAATTACTTCACTGTTATAAGGGCATTATTATTGCCATTATTATTATTATTATTATTAAGTATTATCATTGTTATTATTGTATTATTCAGATTAAGATTTAGATTCAGACTCATACTCAAATTCAGATACAGCTTCGAAGACTCTGGTGTACATTGTTGCTATCTTTGTGAGAATTGAATTGAAAATTCATAGATTTCAAAATTTAAATCTACAAAATTGATTGTATGATTGAAGCGTTAATCTCGTTTTCTACACCGATTTTTTTTTTAGTTTTTTTTTCTCAGCGCTGACAAACAAAACGAATCGATTTAAGAAATTGATTTAAAAGTTTCCAACATGATTTACCAAACCGATACGTTACCATATTGTATTTCCCAGTGTTATTATTCTCTCCTCATTCTCTCTCTGTGTGTGTGTCTCAATATTTCTGACGTTTTATTAGCATCAAATGATAACAATGGACAAACAAACGTTTTCATTCAATTTCGAACATACGCAGTCAGGAAGTTTTGAATGAAATCTACGATTACGAAAATTAAAAACAACAAATGTGAAACATTTAAATTTTATATTCCCACAGTTTTAAAAGATCTTATGACAAGTGATGCATTTAAAAATCGATAATGTTCACTCAGGGAAAAAACACGATATTTTTAATTTTCGCACAACAGTTGTTATTTAACGCCTTTTTATTGTATTTCGACTTTTAGGGAAAGGCAAATCCTTACACGAAGACATATTCACAATTTGACTTTTGCAAGGGTATTTCGAACAAGAATACGTTATCTTATAAAGAATTAAAAAGACTTGTTCTGTCATCCCTCTCTTTCAAAGTAATAAATGCTGGAACAACATGTGTTTGGAAAACAGTTCAAAGAGATTTATATGTTTGCAGAATAGTAGAAACTTATTAATGATTGTACGAAAATTGTAAGCTAATTGCAACATACTTATAATAAAATTTGAATGTAACAACACACTAGTTACTAAACACATAATACAATATTTTTTAAATTATATATTTAATAATTCGAAACAAACATAATATGTTTATAACTTGGCTTGATTCAATTGAACGACATTTCCAATTCTATGAGTCGAGTCCTTGATCTAGTTTTAGTGGATGATTCTAACAACTTTGAAATTTCTCGAATTGATCCGTTAATTTCTCCTGAGGATAGGTGCCATCCAACGCTGGGAATTAATTATACATATGATTCCATGCAGGTTGGTTGCAATCGCTCTTCGTCCTATGTTGGCCTATGCTTTTCGCGTGCGAACTTTATTCTTTGAATAATGCTGTTGAATTTGAAATCGCCCTGGATGATTTCTATAATATTATTAATGGCTATATTTCTAAGTCTGTACCCAAGAGGGCTATAATGGGTAATACTGGTCCCCCATGGTCCTCAAGGGCTCTAAACAGTCTTAAGAATGTAGGGAATAGATGTACGAAAAAGTATAAAAAATCTGGACTGCTAGCAGACTATGCTAGGTATATCGTTGCTAGGAGTAGATACAACTCTAAATCTCGTGAGAGTTACAGATTATATTTGAATAAGTTGAAGGCTAATTTTAAACGGAACCCCGAATCATTCTTTAGATTTGTTAACTTGAAGCGTAATTCCTCTTCCACACCTTGTAGGATCAAAATGAACGGTATTGATTATTCAGATGAGGAGTCTATTGCTAATTGTTTCGCCGATTTTTTCGCATCTATTTATTCCACCCAAGCCTATGATGTTTCCAAATCATACCCGTACACTGTCCGCTCTACCATTCCAGTTGATGCACCTGTCGTAAATTCTTCGTGGTTGCTAAATAACTTGATCAGATTGAAAGCCTCGAATAAAGCTGGTCCTGATGGTATCCCGGACTCTATTTTGAAATACTGCTCGAATTCTCTCAGCTTACCGTTGACTCTCTTATTTAACGCTTCGTTGAAGTTCGGTCATTTTCCTGCACAGTGGAAGAGCTCTTATATAATCCCTCTCCACAAATCTGGTAGTTTAGTAAATGTTGCAAATTATAGGGGAAGTGCAAAATTGAGTGCCATTCCTAAACTTTTTGAGAAGTTAGTTACAGAGGTAATTTCTCATCATGTTTCCTCTATTTTAGATCCATGTCAACATGGCTTTCGGTAGGGTCGTTCCACCGTGACTAATTTGCTTCAGTTTTCCTCTTCCATTATTGACGGCTTTATTAATCGATATCACACTGATGTGATTTTTACCGATTTTAGTAAGGCTTTTGATAAAGTTAACCACAATTTGTTATTATACAAACTAGGGGCAATGGGTTTTAATTGTAACATGCTGAATTGGATTAGTTCTTACTTAATGAACCGAGAACAGATGGCATCATTTGGCCGATCATTCTCAAGATCTATTTTTGTGTCATCTGGGGTGCCTCAGGGCAGTCATATTGGCCCGGTTCTATTCTTGTTATTCATTAACGACTTACCCGCCTCCATAATGCACTCTGAATTGTTAATGTACGCTGATGACGTGAAGATCTATTTTTCTTACAAGGATCCTTGTCAATATACTTTACTTCAGAGGGATTTGTCTACATTCCATTGATGGAGCTTAATTTTGCGAAATGTAAGCATATGCTGTTCTCTAGGTCATCATTCTTTTCGGCAAAATACATTTTAGGTGGCAATGTTCTTGAATCGGTGGATTCATTTGTTGATATTGGTGTTCTCTTGGACAGAAAATTGAATTTCAACTCCCACATAATTACGATGGTAAATAAGGCTTATGGCGTTCTGAACTTTATTAAACGTTGGGCAAAGGAATTTTCAGATCCCTACGTTACGAAAAATCTTTTTACTTCACTAGTCCGCCCTATTCTCGAATACGGATCTGTTGTTTGGCACCCCCAGTACAATTTCTATGTTAGTATGGTTGAATCGGTCCAGACACAGTTTCTCATTTTTGTCTGAGAAACCTTCAATGGAACCCGAACCATAATCTTCCTTCGTATAGCAGCAGTAGACTAGCATTGATCAGATTGCCGACTCTTAGTAGTAGACGTACCATGATAAACTCTATTACAGTTTTGAAGATAATTGATGGATGTATATGTTCTGAATTTCTGTTATCTAAGATTTTCATAAATGTCCCATTGAGACCCACGAGGTGCTATAATATAAACTCATTCACATCAAGTTTCAGTGTTCGAATTATGCGTCCTTTGATCCAGTTAGGAGAATGTGTCGTGACTTTAATGAGCTATATCAGTTTATTGATTTCACTGGTAGTTGGGAAACTACAAAGTCTAGGATAATTTTTCATTTGAACAGATTGCATTAGTGCTATATATTCCTTTACTTTACTTTTATTGACTATATTACAACCTCATGAGGTCAGACGTCTTACACATATTAATTAAACAAACAAATTAAACAAATTTCAACATATTCTTCCAACTGGCTCTATCCTTCGCCTTTTCTCGCCAGTTGGTAACACCAAGGATACGGAGGGATTCTTCTGCCTGGTCTTTCCAGTGGAGTCTTGGTCGTCCTCTTTTCCTGCTTCCATCGGGTACGTTATCAAAAATCTTTCGCGCTGGCTCATCTTCATCCATTCTGATAACATGGCATAGCCAACGCAATTGGCACACTTTGATTCGTCTAGCTATGTCCACGTCAGAATAGAGACTATATAGCTCTGCCTTCCAGCGACGTCGGTACTCGCCGTTTTCCCTAACAGGCCCATATATTTTACGGAGAATTTTTCTCTCGAAAACTCCCAGGTGTTTTTCATCCGCTTGCGATATGACCCAAGTTTCGGAGCCATATGTCAAGACAGGTAAAATGAGAGTCTGATATAGCTTGACTTTTGTCCGTCGAGAGACGGCTTTGTTCCTAAACTGCTTGCTGAGCCCAAAATGGCATCCATTTGCAATCACAATTCTCCTATCTATCTCCAGGCTGACGTTGTTGTCCTTGTTCACGGCGGATCCAAGGTAGACAAATTCATCTACCACTTCAAATTAACTCGGTTGTCACCATAAATTTTGTCTTGTCCTCAATAACAGCAAGACCCACCTTCGCTTATTCTTTTTCGATTCTTGAAAATACTCCAGTAACCTGTCGTAAATTTCGCCCAATGATGTCTATGTCGTTAGCATATGCCTGAAAACATATGGCTTTTCATGTTAATGGTCTTGTTCGTATTTACTGCAGCTTTTCTCATTATTATCTCCATTAAGATGTTGAAGCGATTGCACGAAAGTGTATCACCTTGTCTCAGTCCTCGCTTGGTACAGAATGATTCAGTGAGATCTTTCCCCACCTTCACTGCGGATTTGGTGCTGGTCAGAGTCATTCTACAGAGGCGGGTCAGTTTTGCCGGAATCCCAAGTTCACACATAGCTACGTACAGTTTTCCACGTATGGGGCTATTGAAAGCAGCTTTGTAATAGAAAAAAAGGTATGTATGGATTTGTTTTTCGTGGGTCTTTTCCAGGATTTGGCGTAGCGTGAATATTTGGTATGTCGTGGACTTGCCTGGTCTAAAACCACACTGATAAGGTCCAATCAGGTTTTCAATAATTGGCTTTAGTCTTTCACATAATACGCTCGACAAGACCTTATACGCGATGGATAAAAGACTGATACCGCGATAGTTGGAACAGACACACGGATCACCCTTTTTGAATACAGGACATAATACACTGAGACTCCAGTCGTCGGGCATAGATTCCCCCAGCCATATACCGCATATCAGTTGATGCATATGGGCTATCAGTCCTTCGCCACCTGCCTTAAAAAGTTCAGCGGGTAGGCCATCCGCACCCGCGGCTTTATTATTCTTCAGGCGGGAGATCGCCGTTCTAATCTCGTCTTGGTTGGGGGGGTACAATCTATACTATCTTCCACTATCATTACCTCCTGATCTTCAGTGGAAGAATCTGAGTGGAGTAGTGCTGAAAAGTGGTCTCTCCACATTTTGAGCACACACTGCTTCTCAGTCACCAGATTTCCATTCTCGTCCTTGCAGGAGGGCAGCCCATTATTAGGCCCGTTGGTCGATCTTCTTACCCTCTGGAAAAACTTTCGCGATTCACCATTCATCCTGCACATTTCGGTTCTTTCACTCTCTCTCTGCTCCCACTGCCATTTTTTCGCGTAAATAATTTGTTTTCCTCCCTTCTCAGCCTCTTGTACCGCTCACTCGCAGCACGCGGTGTAACTGACTGTTTCGTTGCCATACGTGCAGCGTCTTTTTCATCAGTTGCAATGCGACATTCTTCGTCGTACCATGGCTTATCCTTCTGCGGTTTTTGATAGCCAAGTTCAGTCATTGCAGCGATTTCCAAAGAATGGGAGATGTGCCTCCACTGCGCATCTGGGTCTTCGGAAGGGGGGGGGTATTCTGCTCCAGCAGGAGAGAGAGTTTCTGTAGATAGGACATTGATGTCTCCGGTATTCGTAGCTTGTCTCCGCCCTGCTCAATCTCGTGCGAACTTTCGCAGCCACCAGGTAATGATCCGAGTCGACACTGGCACCTCGAATCACACGTACATCCATTACACTAGAAGAGTGCCTGCCATCTATTACCAAGTGATCAATCTGGTTCTTCGCCCGTTGATCAGGAGATATCCAGGTCGCCTTATGAATGTCCTTATGCTGGAAATGTGTGCTACTAACTACCATGTTCTTTGCAGCGGCGAAGTCTATCGGTCTTATTCCATTATCGGAGGTGGTATCATATAGACTGTGATTGCCGATGGTTGGTCGAAAGACACTTCCCTTTCCTAATTTGGCATTAAAATCGCCTAGAATAATCTTAATGTCGTGGTCAAGGCAGCGTTCATATACTTCCTCCAGGCGCTCATAAAATGTTTCTTTGACCTCATCATCTTTATCCTCTGTCGGTGCGTGCACACAAATTATTCCTTTACATATGTAAATTTACTTTATCCTTACTTTATAATTTGGTTTTCGTTTTGCTCGTAATTATTATATATTACGAAGACTGCTATATTAATATCTCGTGATGTACTTTTATACTTATTTATGTTAGTGTAATACCAACTGGTGAAGAATTTCTGTAGTGGTTGCAACGTGTGAACTTATGATACTTGCTCTCCCGTTTTAGACCGGTCTATAATGTGTACGCTGTCCTCACGTTATGGGGACGTGACCCTCTTGGTCGGTAGGGGCGGGTAAGAGCGGCGATGAGTTCGCTCGATTAAAAAAAAAAAAAAATATTGTAATCACTTCTTTGTAATCTAATATATTATATTTGCCGGTGTATACATTCTCGCATCAAACCTAATATGTTTACGACACCCAAGATATAGTTGTGTCAGTAGACATATTGTGTTTGCGGGTGGATGCATTATAATTTGCACAAAAGTTATGTGTTTGTGATAAACAAATTGTATCGTTGGAGGCAAAATTAAACAAAATCACTGTGTCACAAAACCATGCGACAGAAGTGAGACTGCAAGAGTCTAGTTGACATTGGTTTCGCATTTTTTATCCGATAACAGGGAATATTTATTCGTATGTGTAGCTGAAGGTATTTTGCTCCTGAATTTCTTTAAATTGTTCTCGAGTTTTCCACAGGCTTCATAACTATTTGACTTACAATTTCATTGATAGTTCCCCCAAAAAAGGAATAAAAAGGGATTTCATTCTCTTAAAACTAGAAACTAATACTATACTTAAAACTGAAAATGTATATACAAAACGAAATTAAATGGAATTCAAAATATTTACAAAATTATAGAAAAAGGGAAAAAAATAAAATAAAATAAAATGACAAAATAAAATAAAATTAAATTTCGGAAAAATTATTGGGAATTTCAGCGCAGTATTCACCATGTATACGTCTATTCTCTCGAAATCTATTCCGTCATAAATGGCCCGACACGTTGGGCTTCGCCAGTTTCCATCCGTGTTCAAAAGGGGGCTCAACCCCAAGCATGAAGTCAAAATCTTCCTCTCCCAGATCCTCAATCTCTCCATCTGGCTAGAGCAGATGTGGTCTTATCACCTGCCTATATATGAGAAGTTTCACACTAATGTCCAGTCCACTCCTGGATCTCAGAACAGCGAAGTACGCCATAAAGATGCGCTTCACCTTCCCCAGGATATGAGATACTTCACGTTGTCAGTAATCCGAATGGGGGAGTCACCCAGATTCAGCACTGGGACATAGCCCCTGCAATTTTTGAAAAGGTATACCCTTGAATATTAGTCCCGTTGACTTGTTGACATTCAGTCGAATGGCCCATCTCCGGAAATATTTGTCAAGGGTATCCAACTACCCATTCAGCCGAGTATTGATAGTTTTCACCCAGGCCCCAGACGATGCGACCAGGATGTCAGCGGCGTAAATCTATATGAAATCCCCCTCGGAAGGAGACTTAACATCAGCGATAAAAATGGGTCGAAGGATGGAGCCCTGTGGTACCCCTGCAGCAACTGTCATCTCCTCAGAGAGCACATCCCCAACTCTCACCCTGAAGTTTCACTCCTTCAGGTAGCTGGAGACCATCCTGCAGTCATGTTTGTCGAAGTCAAGTCTCAACATTTTGTACAGTATGGCATTTTGCCACACTGTGTCGAATGCCTTCACACAATCGAGGCTCGCAGCGACCATAATGTGTCTATCATGGAGATTCCGCGCCACATGATCCGAAAAAAACTGATAGGCAGTATGAGGTGCTGTGACCACCCCTGAAACCGAACTGCACATCACCATTGTGGATTCTCCCGCGCATACCTTTAGCAATAAAAAATTACAGTAACTTTCCCAGTGGTGATAGCACCGATATGGGTCTGTACCAGTTCAAAGCCCTAGAGTCAGCGCCCGGCTTTAATATTGGGACAACTAAGGCCTTTTTCCACTGCTTAGGGAAGTATCCTAAATTTATAAAGTGGTTAAAAAGTGTGGCGATAGCCACCCAAGCTGCATTACCAGTTCTGAGTAGGACAATGTCCAGTATCCCATCTAATCCAGACGATCTCCTGTTCGGTCTGCATCTGAGGGCGTTAACAATATCTACGGGCCTTATCAGCCATTTCGGGCCTCGGCCTGAGACTTCTGTAACGCTCACTCCATTCGCCATGACAGTTTGACCGAACTCAATCAAGGGCCCGCAATCAGCCAGGGTGGACACCGTTGTCGCAACATGCTCCGCAAAGGTGGGTTCGACTATGTCCCCATTTGCGCAATGAACCGCAGAAAAACCCCGTGGAATCTCGTTTGCCTTTCCCTCATCATCTAGGACAGGGAGTCCATTTGCATCCGCGATGTCACCCACGTTGTTCCTTGTGAGCAATACAGCAGCCCATTTGACCTTCCGATACGTCTTCTCCTTTACTTGAATATTACTCAGGTAGCGCATCCGCCGATTTGCCTCCAATTCAGCTATGGCCCCCTCAATAACCCGACTGAGGCCACTGATATCGTCCCTAAACGTCCTCTTACGCTGGGGATCAGCAGTCCTGAACATCCTGCTACTCGCCCTCTTCCTCTCCCTTATATAGTAGAATAACTCGGAAGTGATCTTTGACCCTGAAGTGTTCTTTGACCAATCGGCCGCTGGGATATTGATTCATCCAAAGCCTGTTTGAAAGATGCCGACATTCTTGACAACACAAAGGACAATATCCTGAACTAACGTATTTCCGCAAAGGTGAAGGTCAATGTCCGGAAGCTGTCGTGTCAACACAGAGTTGAATTTCCTCCTATCCATTCTGTCAAAATCAAGGTATGTCGGTGGTCGTCGTTCCACGATATCTTCGCCATTGACCCTACACTCGATCGCCATGTGGTCAGACTCATAGTCATGGACTCTGACTAGGCCCAGGCGAGCGCCATCCCTTGAGAGTCCAGCGGAGGCCAGGAATATGTCCACATAAATGGCTGAAGTCCCAGTGAACTCAAAATGCCAAAAGCCTCAGGTATTTATACTACTTGTGCTTCTCACCGCATGGGGCTCTACTAGCTTCTAGATTGTTCTTCCCGATTCCAGAACCTGTAGTATAAAATTTTTAAAAATAACATTCCAGCAGCCGACTCGTCAACTGAATTGTAGTACGAGTATACTTTCAGGCGCAGCATTAATCGCCCTGTTATTTACATAAAGTTAGTCAGGTCATTAAGAGTAATTAAAAGCTTTTGCTTATTTGCCGCTTCCATGTGTCTGAAGGACGTTTACTATTATGCGAGTCCCAATCTATGGTTTGTCTGGCAATATCATCTGTCGAATTTTTCAGTGTATGACCTATTCACCTCCACTTACGTCTCCGGATTTCTTTATGTGTCTGTTTTTCATGGGTTTCTGACCACAGAAGGGTATTAGATATGGTCCTAGGCCTGCATATTGCGGGTGGACGCATTCCATGATTCACACCCATAGAGCAGGATAGACTTCACTTTGGAGTTAAAAATGCTTAGTTTTGTCCTCCGCGATATAAATGACGACTTCCACACCGTATTCAGCATGACGAACGCCTTTCTGAACGTATTCCCACAGTGAATGATGAGTAAGAAGAGGACAGCAGTTTTCCATACAATTCTTCCCATAGTTTTAGTTGTTCATCTTTTGATGTTATAATCTCCCTTGATCATTTTTTAATGGTTTTCTACTACAAAGTACGTTGTTACTTTCAAGTTTCTTGGCTGCGCGATGTAGATCTATGGTGCGATATGTTTTAAAAGCAGCCTGAGCTTCTTTAGCAATGTTGTTGATCCACCTTCGCTTGTCGCGTTGATAGCTTCGTTTTACTTTACGAGCAAAACGGTTGTCATTTACCTGATTCACAGCTTTACTAGGGCGCGTTTTACAAGTATTAGGGCTGCTTTGGTTACCTTCCTGTCAAGTACAAGTCTCCAGGTGGCATCACTAATCTATTCTTTACGCACGTTGTTCTTAAAACCGACATGACGTTCAGCTGCTTCAACAAACGTGACTTGCTTTCTCCCAACTGATATTTGAGCTATTATTAGTACCGACTCTTTCAAAGGATCTGAGTAGGCTTGGGCAATGGCTACTTCCTTAAGATTGCCCACATTTCTGTAAACGTTGATGTTTATTCCTTAAAAGATATGGTTTCCCATTACGTCCCATGAAGGATTTGGGGAGAGCTTCTCTCACCAAGTGAGCTGTGCACTTTCTAGATTAATACTCACTGATTGGGACCCACAATTTTACACCGGTTTCGAACGGTATTTTTGAGAAGGTTGTTCATGGTTAAATACTCGATAGTGTCGCCGTCACTCTGTGAGGTGACCGCCGCCGAATGAAATTGAGGATGGTCAGAGCAGATAGAAGAGGGGCGCACATAAACCATTGGACCACCGACGGCCAGTGATAGGTGCAATTTTAATGCGGAGAGTTCCGAGTGCCATGTGGTGGTCTGTTGCGATGTCAGCCTTTCTTTTATTACGTACGTCGAAAAGAGATCTTCGATCTCCCTAATCCCTTCATGGGATGTAAAGGAAAACTATTTTTTTTACTGCTTATACTTTGATTCCATCTTCTGATCTGGACATACCCATGTCACTTTATGTACTTTACTCTGCGATGGAAAAATAGAGTTCCACCGATTACCAAATTATTTGTTGTGCAAGTTTCGAACAATAGTTCGTTATTCTCCGTTAATTTCCCCAATCCATGCTTTCCCATTGTGCTCTCTGAGCTTGTATTGTCTGCACCTACTACAGCATTGAAGCCGCCGATCATTATTAAAATATCTCCGCAGGAAAATGTCGCAGAATTCTTCCTTAATGGCAGTTTTAGTTGGTGCATAGGCATGTCAAATTACGAGCCCTTGTGCAAAGTCTGGCCATATCAATCCTGTCAGAGTAAGGCTTCCAGTCAATTAGAGCTCTCTTTGCTTCTCTGGAAAGTAAAATTTCAACACCATTGGATCGGGGTTCGTCGCTTCTCATCTCAGAATAAAGAAGGTTAAGACCATCATTCGTCTTCAATTCACCAGACCCACTCCATCGAATTTCGGACACTCCTAGCATGATTAGTTTCTAACTGGCAAATTCTCGGCACAGTTGAACCAGACAAGATGGTTCCACAAACGTCCTAACATTCCAGTTTCCAAATTTAGTCCTTGTTTTCATTCCAAAATTCGTCATCGTTAAATCGGGTTTATTAGAATTTCTTCTTGTTCGGTTTCAGTACTCAATGTTGTTTCTCCAGAATTTGTGAAAATCTAGTCGATAGATGACTTTCCAGGCTGATCAGGACTGCAACAAACGACTTGAGTCTTTCACACATTACGAGAGGACATTGTATGCAATGGATACAAAGCTTATTCCACGATAGTTGGTACATATACTCGGGTCTCTTTTTTTTAAACAGGCCACAGTATGCTAGGATTCCTCTCGTCGGGCATGCATTCGTCTAGTCAGATTTTGCACATGATAAAACAGCTCAGCCGATACTCCATCAGCATCAGCGGCTTTGTTGTTCTTAAGCCGAAATATTTCTGTTCTATCTTCATTTTGGCTAGAAGGGGGCAGTCGACGCCATCGACGCCATACTTGCACATTTGTGACAAGATTCCCGTCCTTATCTCTAGAAAAAATGGGCCCTGATCCTTGCCGTTGGTTTGGCTTTGGACTTTTCGGTAGAATTTACGGGCCTCATCTTTTTTCAATCTGTAGGATTCAATTTTCTCACTTTCGCGCTTCTCCACATAATTTTTTTCTTCTTAAACAAACGGGTTTCGTCTGTTTCGAACTTATGGAAGCCATAAATAAAAGATTTAATTACAACTCGGTTGCTGTAACCGAAAGAACAGTTGGTGGAACCGTTTTTCGTTTCTCGCAAACGTTTTTCAGTTCTAATTTTTCATAACTCGTTTACTGCAAACGTTTTTCTGTTGTCGCAAAAGTTATTTTTATTTTGGAGTAACTAGAACTCGGTTGCTGTAACCGAAACAACAGTTGGCTGCACCGTTTTTCGTTTCTCGCAAACGTTTTTTTCAGCTTATATTTTTCATAACTGGTTTGTTGTAATCATTTTTCGGTTCTCCCAAACGAAATGATATGTATGGATTAACAGAAGTTCGTTTTTCCCAACTACCGTCCCCAAACGAACTTCAGTTATATGAGATATCTTTTGAGAGGAACGAGTTTTTTCTTTGCGTGTGGGGTTGAACCTTGATACCTTTTTTGCCAACTATAAATCCACCACCAACTTCATGCTTTTTCTCACTGCAGCTGTTATATATGTCATAGTTGTTCTTCCTTTTCCTGTCGATCGCATCTATTGGATAGCAGTTGTATCAGCCTCACAATTATCGAGGACATCTGCCAGCTGGATAGTGGCACCGGATCTGTATAGTGATCTAATATTCCAAGTTCATATCCGTATATGTTGGTCCTTAGAACGTTTGCGGGGGTCGTAAAAAAATAGGGGGATTTATGTTTCTCATTTTCATTTTGAATTGTCATTGCTCATATAACGGCGGCAGAAGGCAAGCCCAGTCCACCGTGGTTTTTCATTTAAGCTACTGGCAGGTTGATGATATTTCAGTGGTCCAATATGGATCAGACACTGACCAGAATGGAGTGTGTCGAAACTGGGTTTTTGTTTCTTTTGACCCGCCGTTGGCCAGCAGTATTGGAGTTCGAAGAGTTTCAGTGATAGGGTCACTTATTTAACCTGAGACGCATCAGTCAGTGATCGAATAACCAATCAGGCTGTTCATTCGTTTCGCCTTCTCGCTATTGCTATCTATAAAGTCATTGCCCATGACATACTACGAGGAAGTATTTCTGGAATTTCTCGCAACTCCAAAATGAGTGGCTATCAGAAACTTCCCACATTCACGATCAGTCCCATGCTTGTACACGCTAAAAAAATCTGTCGCTTTTTGTTGTTTGGATGCAACTAGAACATGTGTTTGGAGCTTGACGCAAATATAATTTACTTGTGCCCAAACGCATTGTGTTTGCTACTCAATATTACACGTTTGAGACACAATGATTAATATGTTACAACATATGTGTTTGCGACCTAAATATATCTGTGTTTGTGATACAAATACACCCGTGTTTGTTTCACTGTTCATGCTCTCTCGAGAACAAGAGAATAAAAGAGCGGCAACGAGTGTGTATATCTTGTAAGTGTTTTCTGTATTTTTCGCATTATTCTCTCAGTGAGTGATTCATAAATATTCCTGAATGTGCGTGATGTATTGCGTTTTAATTTCATGTATTCAGTCGTTAATGGTTCATTGGACAGAGGATATCAAGAGCGCTTGATCAGTGAAAGAAGAATAAGAAGAAGAAGAAGACGGTTAAATGGTTTGTGATGTTGCTTTGGTATGTGTTTCGCATATATTTATGTGTGCTACCAAAGTGAGAAACGATTTTGAGGAAAGAAACTGGAGAGGGCAATAACGTGCATCCCTTTTGCTGCCCGAGCCTCTGCTGAAAAAATCGGAACGGAGGACCATTTGTGAAATATAATAAAAAAAAAACACAAATAATTAATACACGCTTGTTTTGAATGAACTAGATTTGTATATAAGTATATTGTCCGTGTACCAAAGCATAGTGATAACCAACGCATAGTTGAAACCTTCTGAAGACAAAAACGTGAGACAACAAAGAAAGGAGAAACAACAGAGTATCAGATTCAAAACAAAACAAGTAATGCATCCAATGCAAGTAAATGTAAAAATCAGCTAAATCTTTTAATTGTTTGTATTAATTATTTATATAAGTAAATGTGGATATATATGGATAAAATTAATTATAATAAATAAAGAAAGAAAGAATAATTCGTTTCTAAATATTATGTTTGTGAGAAAATACGCATGTTTCCACATAAGTATATGGAGGTTTGGGGGAAACACGCGAATGCTTCCACGTAATTATATGAATGTTTGGGATGAAGCACGGATATGTTTCCACGTAAATGCATACATATTTTTCAGTAAACATGCTAATGTTTGCATTTAAATACACCTGAGTTTGGGACTTGCAAACATATAAATGTTTAAAGTGTGTTCCAAACATATACATGGTTCCTGCAGAATATGTTGGGGAGTATATGATACAGAGGCCGTTTTTTTTTTCATTGTGTATTTGTTTGTATCAAAATTTAATGTTTTTTTTCTCTTTTCATACCCACTGTGCAACTGACAACCATGAAAAATTTAAAATCATTGCATAAATATCCGAATGTGCGTGATTTTTCTTATGATTTATGCAATGGTATTTTTTTCAGTATCAAATATCTAATAGTATTTTAATTACAAGCATTTAAAGTATTGATGTACTATTGTTTAAACTAATGCCTTCAGTACATGCTAAATTTATTTATGATAATCTAACAATAATATAAATTTTATTAATTGAAAACTAATCAGATTTTATTGGAAATCATGCAATGAAAATGTGAGTTGTACAAATTGAACTTCAAGTTTGGGCGCAGTCAAGACACCTTTAAATATTAATGAGTCATTCAAAACATTATCAACATAGTTTATTGCAGGTTTTTCCTGTATATATAAACTACGATCATAGGTGGTGCAATGATAAGCGTGCGCGATATTAGTACATAAGAACGTGAGTTCAATTCCCGCACAATGTTAACTAACATTTATTTATGGAGCGGTATCATTAATCATTAATTAGCTATGAAACCCCACCTCAAAAACTATTCGCAATCGGTGTAACAGTGTAGGACTCAATCACTGGGGTTAAAAATATAAATGGCGCTGTTCGCTGATTTTGTGAAGCTCTCCCTTGTCCCTTCATGGAATGTGATGCATACACAAGTTTTATTTATTCTAAAGGGTTTTTTTGTGGCCGTCGCTGGTGCAATGGTTAGTCTGCGCGGCTCTTGTACATGAGATCTTGGGTTCGAACCTTGCTCTGACCACCTTAAAATTTCTTTCGGCGGCGGTCACCTCGCATAGTGACGGCGACACTGTCGAGTATATAGCCATGAAAAATCTTATCAACATACCGTTCGGAATCGGTGTAAAACTGTAGGTCCCAATCAGTGAGTGAAAACTGGAAAGCGCACAGCTCAGTGAATGTGAGAAGTTCTCCCCTGTCCCTTCATGGGATGCAATGGGAAACCATAACATAACAAAGGGGTTTTTAATAGACCACCTCCCATTTCTTTCGACGACGATCGCCTCGCTTAGAAACGTTGACTCTGTCGAGTAATTTGCCAAGAAAAAGCTTCACAAAAACCCCGTTTGGAATCGGTGTAAAACTGTAGGTCCCAATCAGTGGTTGTAAAACTACAAGCGCACAGCTGTCTGATTGTAAGAATCTCTCCCAGTCTCTTCAAGAGATGAAATTGGAAACTATTTTATATGCCTATGCACAGAGGCGGATTTAGGTTGGTTGTGGCCCAGGGCGCAGAATAAATATTGGGCCCTTAAAAATAATCAAAAAATAACCACATTTTTGTTGAAATAATCCAAAATTTTATAAACCTTAAAAACGTACTTTAATTACTTTAAGTACTTATTAAAATACAGAAAATTTTGGCGTGGAATACGCCTTACCTTACGGTATAGGGAGTCATGTCAGATTGTTATTGTTGTAATCTTTATTTTATATGAGGAAACGGCGAGATAACTTTTTTTAAAATTTTTTTTGTAGGTAAATGAAGATGTTATCTTTCGTTTGATATACATTTCATATTGGTTGATATCTTCCTAATATTTAAATTTCTCAAATGAAAATTGTTTAAACACATACACTCAAACATATGTGTGGTGTTTGGTTGAGTGTTTGAGTTTGTAGCGTGAACACAAACTATGCTGATGTTTCAGTGTGGACACAAACTTTCTGCTGTTGTTTTGATTGATGAAATATTGAAATTTCGTATATTTACTTATGTATTTAAGTGAAACAAAATGTTAAATGTGAATTTGAATTTAACATGGATATATAATTATAAAAAATATATGAAAAAATTAATTCATACATTTTTATGGTAAATGAAAGTGCTGCCAAGTAAGCAAAATAACAATGCTGCTTGATGCTGTTTGACAGCAGCTGACAGTTGAGTTTAGTAAATTAAAATAAAAACTACTAATCAAAATGGCACCTACACGAAATACAAGAAAGCAACAACAACAACAACAAAAAAGTAACTATCAAATAAATAAATTAATTTGCTTATGTTATTTATCATTTATTGTTATATATGTTTTCTGTCTTATCGGATGGCGTATTCTACGTTAAACTTAATGGCCGTGTCTCTGACACAGCCTGTAGGGACAGGCCGTGGCCGAAGGCCTCGGACAACTGTCTGCTGTTTTTTTTTCTATCTTTTTGGCTTGCAAACTTGTAAATTATATCATTAAAATCAATAATTTTAAGTAAATCACTACCTATATGCAATACAGCAATAGTATTGAGTCTTTCTTTCTGTCATTGAATTTCTTAAATAATTCTTTACTCTTTTAAGACAAGAAATGATCCTTCTCCAGAATCGTTTGAGATTGGCATGGTATAAAATATTTTTAAAATAATTTCCACATTTGGTTTCATAGTTTCTTTCATATCTATGGCTTTTTTATCTAAACTCCTAGCTGAGCCGGCAGACTTCGCCCTGCCGACAAAATTAGTCAGTGATGTCATAGCCACTAATGAATTCACACATTTTATATTTGGGAAAACCAAACCATCACAAAAGTGTGCGTAAAACGCATATGGGTAGGCATTTTTCGATGTTTTGTAGTTCTACCTTATCAATATATCTTGGATGGACAATTGACGCGTTGCAGTTTGCTGAGCTTTTAGTTTTTATTTGAATGCAAGGCGAGACAGACGTGTAAGTAAACAGTGATAAAATAAACAAAAACTGCAACTTTTTTTAGAACAAACTTTATGGGTAAAACCAAAATCATAAAGTAGGAAATTTAAACAGATAAGTCCTTATGGAAGCTATAAGTAAAAGTCTTAATGTAAAAGTAATGATTCGAGCAACTGTATTCGTGCAAGTATGACTTTAAAAAACCATCATACTGGAAGATCTTTAACTCTCGTTATGTCCTCTACATTTAATTTCAAGGAATTTTATTGTGGATACAAATCTTCGTAAAATGTTTCTCCAAAACCTTTCGTTTTGCATTACAATTTACGCATTTTGTGCATTGACGCAATTTGAAACCATGGAGGGCTTGTAGAGTGTCCACATTGAGGCGACATGCTGCTTTGATTTTTTATGGCCGGACACAGTAGCTCCAAGATGTTTCCAATTTTGAAACCCAGTTGTCAACTTGGATTTTGAGCCCAAAAATAATTTTCATGGATAGCAATATATATTTTGGATGTTTCGGAAAAAATTATCCACGTTATTTCTTCACATTCTTCACTCAACGTTTTCCTATAGGAATGCAATCACCGTGTTTATATATCGATTTAATTTGACTAAAATGGCCAATATTTATTAGTTTATTACAAATGAGAAATTCAACCATTTTTATTCTTAATACATTAGGCCAGAGAAAATGTATTTTAATTTTATTTGGTTGGTTGGTTGGTTGAAAAGGCTACAAGACAGCACGCTGTCTAGCACACTTAGGCTATACAAGCCCATTGTGATACCTGCAGTTTCCTCCATAGCAACTATCGACTAGTCGTCCAGCCAATTTGCCCTTTCAATAAATTTGTCTATAAGACCTACAGGAATATCCTGTAGGGCTACGGTGCCAACTAGATGTGTTCCGAATATCCTACTTCTACTTCAGAGCAGGGCAATCCAAGAGAAGGTGTTTCGTCGTTACCTCGTGGAGAGTGGAGTTTCTATGTCCCAGTCTGAGGGCGTGTTTTCCTACAAGACAATGTCCCGTAAGTGTTCCTATCATTGTGGATACCCTGCCTCTCGGCAAGTTAAGTAGTTGCCTAGTCCTCTTACTGTACACCTGTGGCCAGAGGACCCTGGCTTGTTTGCAAGTTGAAGTAAGTCTCCACTTGTCCTTGAACATATTATGGCCCATTGCCTGATCTGCAAACGGCAGGTAGAGATTGGCATACTAACACCTTCTTTTGCCGGAAGAACCTGTGCCGTAGTGCCCTGTCTAGCTAACGCATCCGCTACGCAATTGCCTGGAATGTCGCTGTGTCCCGGTACTCAGATGAGCTTGATGTCAAAATACTCTGCCATCACCCTAAGTCATGAGTGGCATTCTTTCGCCGTGAGGGACGTAGCAAACATGGCTTCCAGGGATTTTATGGCAGCCTGGCTGTCTGTGTAGACACATATTCTCCGGAAGGTTGTGACACTACTTTTCGGTAGTTCAGCTACCTCCAGTATGGTGGTAATTTTCCGCCTGAAATACACTACAGTGATCAGGCAGCTTGAAGGAGATATTTATATTTAGGTGCGGTGAATGGACCCCATAGCCCACTTTCTCGTCCAACTTTGATCCATCCGTGAAAAATCTGATACTACTGGTATCACCTTTCAGTGACTTTTCCCAGGTATTCCTGTTCGGAATAGAAGAATAGAGTTGATCCGGTGTAGTAATTTAGTGTATCCGGAATGTCCCGATATCAAAACGCCACAATCTCTGATTCTCACCAGGGATGTAACGGCTGCCGATTCGGCCATGATATCAGGAGTAAAGATGTTCAGTATAGCGCTAAGTGCAGTACCTGACGTCGTGCGCATTGCCCCATTAACGCTAATCAGTGCTGATCTTTGAATTTTCATCAAGGAATTCAGAATATATTTCTTTTGGAGGGACCTCCACCAAACTACGATACCATAGAGAAGTATTGGTTTGACTATTGCCGTATAAATCCACATTAATTTTATTTCCAATGAAATATTTTGCGACTTATTATCGATATTTTCCATCAGCATATCTTGCCTGCCTTTGTCTACAGTTATTTCACTTATGCTTTCTTCTAAACCAAGAGCTTCAGCAAACTCATTTTGTCGGCTGGTGGAAGCTGTAAGTGCATCTGTTTTTTTGTGTCCACGGAATTACCTAGAGTGATCATAAATTTATCTATGATCCCTTCTATTGGTTGATAACTTCTTCATATTGTTTTTTTACTTTTCTTTTTTCAGCGTCAGATAAATGGCGTTTCATTGTTCATATTATGTTTCAAAAACAAAGATTGCAGATAAATAAATAAGTTTTTAAACATTGCCTTCTGAAACATGTTATTTAAAATTCACGAGAATGACTTGTAACGATATTTTTATCATGCAGTTTTAATTGTTAAACTCGTGGTATAGTTTGTAAATAATTCACCGTGAGGAAAGTTGCAATACAATTGGGAGGACAATTTTTAATTGATTTAAAGTCTTAAAAACAAATTTATTTCGAATGCCACCTGATACTAATTATTTGTAATGATATAAATATAAGTATTTAATTTTATAATTCAAAATTAATAAAGATAAACATCGTTACAACAGGTGGACTATAGATTGGCTTCACAAAAATAGTGGGCGTTCAAAGTTCATGAAAATTAAATTTTCAATAAATAAGTTCCATTCTAGTTTTCTGGACCATTATAGGTAAATTTTTTTGCAGCATTTGATAAAGATTGGTCCTTGTTTTAATATATAGTGGATATTTTGATAGAAAAATAAACACTTTAATTTTTATATGTAGAAGAAAAACTTGATTTCTGGACCCTTTTTGTATGACTTAGCTCATTATAGGAATATTGATAAAGTCACGGGGCCCCCAAAACTGCGGGGCCCCGGGCGCGCGCCCGGTGCGCCCCCCCTTTAATCCGCCTCTGCCTATGCATGAGTAATATCAGTTATTGCATTCAAATATAATACTACTCATACGTTCAGTGGTATTAATATTAATCATGAGTGCCGTAAGCTTATCTGTGATTCCAGAGACTTGTAAAGGATGTGGACACTAATTCTTACTCCCGTCAAAAAATATGCTAAGAGGTTCTATGTATGTGTACATCAATAATACGGTCAATTCTCCAGTACGGTCCTATAGTATAGTGAATCGTGACGACTAACACGCATGACCATGTCCAACTACTTATATAATCAATTCTAATGATTGTCGTGTGCAAATGCTTACTTACTTTACTTTACTCTTACTTTACTTTACTTTCGTTGACTATTTTAGAACCTCATGAGGTCAGATGTCTTACACACATTAATTAAACCAACAAATTAAACAAATTTCAACATATTCCTCCAACTGGCTCTATCCTTCGCCTATTCTCTCCAGTTGGTAACACGAAGGATACGGAGGGATTCTTCTGCCTGATTTTTTCAGAGGAGTCTTAGTCGTCGTATACGTTATCGGAAATCTTTCGCGCTGGTTCATCTTCATCCATTTTGATAACATGGCCTAGCCAACGCAATTGGCCCAATTTTTGTCGCAAATTATTAAATTATTATTGTCAACCGGACCATATATTTTACGGAGAATTTTTCTCTCGTATACTCCCCGGTGTTTTTCATCCGCTTGCGATATGACCCAAGTTTCAGAGCCATATGTCAAGACAGGTAAAATGAGAGTCTGATATAGCTTGACTTTTGTCCGTCGAGAGACGGCTTTGTTCCTAAACTGCTTGCTGAGCCCAAAATGGCATCCATTTGCAAGCACAATTCTCCTATTTATCTCCAGGCTGACGTTATTGTCGTTGATTACGGCGGATCCAAGGTAGACAAATTCATCTACCACTTCAATTTAAATCGGTTGTCAACGTTCAAGTGCTGATCAACTCGCTAGGTTTGTCTAGTCATTGACACCATCAATTTTGTCTTGTCCTCATTAACAGCAAGACCCACCTTCGCTGATTCTTTTTCGATTCTTGAAAATACTTCAGTAACCTGTCGTAAATTTCGCCCAATGATATGGCTTTTCATGTTAATGGTCTTGTTCGTATTTACTGCAGCTTTTCTCATTATTATCTCCATTAAAATGTTGAAGCGATTGCACGAAAGTGTGTCACCTTGTCTCAGTCCTCGCTTGGTACAGACTGATTCAGTGAGATCTTTCCCCACCTTCACTGCGGATTTGATGCTTGTCAGCGTCATTCTACAGAGGCGGGTCAGTTTTGCCGGAATCCCAAGTTCACACATAGCTACGTACAGTTTTCCACGTATGGGGAATAGACAAAAAGGTATGTATGGATTTTTTTTCGTGGGTCTTTTCCAGGATTTGGCGTAGCGTGAATATTTGGTATGTCGTGGACTTGCCTGGTCTAAACCCACACTGATATGGTCAAATCAGATTTGCAGTAATTGACTTTAGTTTTTCACATAATACTCTCGACAAGACCTTATACGCGATGGATAAAAATCTGACACTGCCATAGTTGGAACAGACACTTGGATCACCCATTTTGAATACAGGACTTTATACACTGAGACTTCAATCGTCAGGCATAGATTCCCCCAGCCATATACCGCATATAAGTCGATGCATGTGGGCTAGCAGTCCAACGCCACCTGCCTTAAAAAGTTCAGCGGGTAGACCATCTGCACCAGCGGATTTATTATTCTTAAGCCGGGAGATCGCCGATCTAATCTCGTCTTGGTTGGGGGGGTACAATCTACACTATCTTCCACTATCATTACCTCCTGATCTTCAGTAGAAGAATCTGAGTGGAGTAGTGCTGAAAAGTGGTCTCTGCATATTTTGAGTACACACTGCTTATCAGTCACCAGATTCCCATTCTCGTCCTTGCCTGAGGGCAGCCCATTATTAGGCCCGTTATTCGATCTTCTTACCCTCTGGAGAAATTTTCGCGATTCACCATTCATCCTGCATAATTCGGTCTTTTTCCTCTCCCTCTGCTCCTACTGCCATTTTTTCCGCCTAAATAGCTGGTTTTCCTCCCTTGTCAGCTTCTTGTACCGCTCACTCGCAGCACGCGTTGTAACTGACTGTGTCGTTGCCATACGTGCAGCGTATTTTTCATCAGTTGCGATGCGGCATTCTTCGTCGTACCATGGCTTATACTTCTGCGGTTGTTGATAGTGTTACCAATTTCCTTATTCGTCTTTTTGCGCTGTTTTATTCCCAATAATAAAACAAGGTTCATTTTAAATTGCGATAATTACAACAGTTTAACTTCCTTTTACTTTACTTATATAGTACAATAGTTCACTTTATTTACACCAATTTACAATAACTCTTATGTTTTACTATCAAATAGCGTTGCTTACTTTTCGGCGGTTAATCACAAACTGAACTCTCCGTTCCAAAGATCTCCGGTATTTATACGAACTCACCATACTCAAATGTAGTTATCTCTAGCGAATTTAAAAACCTTCTAGTCGTTGTTATCGAGAATTATCGCAACTGAGGCGAATTCATGCTACTGGATTAGCGAGCTGGTATGTTGTTACAATGCATACTTTCAGGCGCAGCATTAATCGCCCTGTTATTTACATAATGTCGGTCTGGTCATTAAGAGTAAGTAAAAGCTTTTACTTAGTCGTAACAATAGCAAAGTTCAGTCCTCTACAAACCGGAACTCTACAAACCGTGAACTTGTAATTCGGACGTTCTGAAAACTATGCTGAATATAATTCCACAGACTTGTATTTAGTTGAGAATACCGAACAGCTCCCATCTCACCATGAGCCCAGGCTAACTAATTTATACCCAGGGTAAATTACGAAACGTTATTTTGAAGAGCCTTCAATTATAGTCAGGATTGGTGCAGATCCATTTGAGCACGGATTTTCACATGGTATACATTGATAGTTCCGTATATGATGTTTAAGGGTTATTACTGTCTACCCGGTGTTGACAGCGTATTATGGCTATTAATGAGGTATAAGGTATTCTGCTCGATGAGAGCGTATTTGGAGGCATATGCATGTTTTTGTCCTCCATTCTATTAGGTCTGTACATAAAGCACTTGGTCGACTTCCCATGAATAATTTAAAGTGCGTTCCCTTTATGCTGTACCTGCTGCAGTGGGTGTCCATACCATCAAGTGGATCTTCTGTCACCTTACTACGTCTTAAAATGCAAAGAGTCTTCCTTAAGTAGGACTACAAGGGATGTTTCGAGATTGATAGCAATAGTACCGCTAGAATTACACTTCAATTTCCTGAAATTCAATTATCCAAGAATCCGGCATAATCCACAATTAACTTGAAGCAATAATTTCCTGGTCGACCTCAAATGAAGTTTCTGTCTCATAAACTTCGCTATTAATCCAAATCTCACGAAATCTAAAGATCCGGTTGAAAGTTGATATTTTTACAATTTCCAGTATTAGATTCACATGAGTTTATTGACATTGATTTAATAACTCCATGCGGGATTTTTGTTGGCAAATGCCAATAAAAGATGGTTGTTAACAAATACAATTTAAGGCAACAAATTTATATGTTAAACAAATGTGGTAAATTAATTGAAATTGTAAAAGACAAACAGAAAACACAACACTAATCAGAAGTTATTACATGCGGTTAAAAGATTTAAAATAATTTACAGCCACTTGTTCACAATTTGTTTAAATTGGCAAACACATAGATAGAGAGAGAGAGAGAGAGATGGAGTCGCTGTCAGTCGGTGGTATCGATTACAAACCTGTCTGCCAGTCACCCACTAGAATCCAATTTCAAACCTCAACTTCATTCGATTGATATGTAATAATTGAAAGTTCTAATGCCATGAGAAAATCGACTCAGTAGTCCGGTAGAGCAGATTATGACTATCATGATGATGACGAAGAACCTGTCGCTTCAATATGGAATTTCCCAAATTAAATTCATCACAAATTTAGTAACCGCCTTGCAAAATCATTGTGATAATATCCAAAACATTTACAACAATTGAATGAATTGAGATTAAGTAACTTAACAATTGTGGATGTTGGTGAACGCTCCTTAATCGTAACAACAATGTATTCCATAGATTCATCTTCATCATCATCATTATCATCATCATCCTCTCCCATCACATTTACACAGATATTATATTAAAACCACCATGTAGTCATTGAAACAAAAATTCAAATTTTTATTTGAACTTCTTTAGTTTTCAACGACAAAAGATGATGACAATCAAGTTTGTTACATGCGATCATCTCACCCAACTACAAACTATCAAAGAAGGATTTCGATGATGTAATATTTTGTGACCAGGGATGGTTATATGTCGTCAAGGCTTGCGCGGTATAAACTCTTTGGATTGTCTTCAAATTCGATAATCTGTCTGGCCGTCGCTTTGTCTCTTTGTCATACTCTATTAGTTAATAATGTAATAACAACCAAACAATTGTTTTTAAATGATTATTAGTTCATGTCAAAAGTTTAATTGTTATTAACCCTGTAAGCAGGAGTTTTCAAATAATCGTTTGATGTGAGAAAATGGGTTATTAATTTGCAATTAATGGTGGGATTGATCACGACAGCTAAAAAGCTAATGCTTCTTCTACAAATTTAAAAATGTGTAAATATTTAAAATTTGTTTCGTCCTGTACTCTTTGAAAAGGGCCGTTGCTTCCATACCTAAGGTTAGGTTAGATTATGTAGAAATTTCTGATAGCTTCCGTACCTAAGGTTAGGTAAGGTAGAAGTGATGGGCAGCTTCCATACCTTTCAATACTATTTGCTACAATGGAAGAAGTTCCAATGGTCTTTCGAAATGTTGGCCTGGTACCTACAAAATTTCCAGACAGCCTACCCAATACAAGTTTTTCGAGCTCCCTTTTGCAACAGACATAAAATATACCATAAAAACCCTTGATCACAAACTAATGTCTTGTAACATCCTGGCACTTCGAGAGTACTAACATCACCTTATCCCCAAACACTTCTAATAAACCCAATTTAGAGAAAGATACAACGATATGCTGAGAAGACTTCGACATGGAATCTTTTAACTTTGTCCAGTTTAATAGCAAATGTAGTGTAAATGTGTGCTACACAAGTCTATCAGTCCACACATATTAAATAAAAAAATCGTTTCCCATTACATCCCATGAAGGGATTGGGAAGAGATTCTCACAATGAGTAACCTGTCTTGTCACCTGTAGTTGTACACTCACTGATTGGGACCTACAGTTTTACACCGATTCGAAACGGTAATTGAGAAGACTTTCCATTACTAAGCGAGGTAACCGTTGTCGAAAGAAATGTAAGGTTGTCTGGGCAGAGCAGGGATCGAGCCCACGTTCACATATACAAGAGCCGCGCACACTAACCATTGCACCACTAACGACGGTACAGACATATTAAATAGGGATTAGGGAGAGCTCCTCACAAGCAGTGAGCTATGCGCGTTTTAGTTTCACACCTGATAGGGTCCTACAGTTTTGCACGGGTTCCGAACGGTATTTTGAGAAGCACAGACATATGAGTCCAGTTAAATTTGAAAACTCAATCCGATATCAACTAATATAATAAATATGTTCGAATTTCCTACTATCTAATGGTTAGCAAGCGCATATCTTGTGCATAGGAACGCGGGATCATCTCGCATGCAGACCATCCATCATTTCCTTTTGCAACGGCCATCTAGCATAAATTCTCAAAATCTGAATTAAAATCAGACACGTTCTCAATAACTATTAGGAATCGCTGTTGCAGTGTATGTAAAAATCATTGAGTCTAATAAAATAAAAAGCACAACTCACTGTTGCGAGAAGATCTCCCCTATCGACTATTATCGACTTTAGTTCGGGTTGACGCTTGAACAAAAATACCTGCCGACGTATAAGTAATACTAATAATTTTATCTAAAAAATACAACTCATACGTTCTGTGGCATTAATATTAATCATGCGCCCCGTAATTTTTTCTGTAAATACAGTAAAGGATTTTGACACAAACTCTAAATATTACGCAGGTCGTAAGACAAATTTCATTTTAGATATTACTCAATGCAAGTCTCTGAAGATTGTAAGAAGATCTCCCCTATCCAATATTGTCGACATTAACGCGGACTGTCGCTTCAAAAACAAAAACCAAGCGAAGTATAAGTAATACTAATGATTTTATTTAAATATAATACCACTCATACGCTCCGTGACATTAATATCAATCATGCGGCCCCTACATTTTTCTGTAAATACAATAAATGATTTTGACACAAACTCTGAATATTACGCAGGTCGTAAGACAATTTTTTTAGATTGTACTCAATGTAAGTCTCTGAAGGTAAGAAGATCTCCCCTATCGAATATTATCGACATTAACTCGGACTGACGCTTGAAATACAAATACCTTCCGACGTATAAGTAATATTAATAATTTTACTTAAACATAATACAACTAATACGTTCCGTACAAAAAAGGATTTTGACATTAACTTAGAATATTATGCCGGTCGCAAGACAAATTTCATTTAAATTGTTCTCAATGCAAGTCTCTGAAGATTGTAAGAAGATCTCCCCTATCCAATATTGTCGACATTAACTCGGACTGACGCTTGAAAAACAAATACCTGCCGACGTATAAGTAATACTAATAATTTGATTTAATATAATACAACTCATACGTTCCGTGGCATTAATATTAATCATGCGTCCCCTAAATTTGCTTGTAAATACAATAAAGGATTTTGACACAAACTGTGAATATTACGCAAGTCGTAAGACAAATTCTATTTTAGATTGTACTCAATGCCATTCCCTGAGGATTGAAAGAAGATCTCCCCTATCCAATATTGTCGACATTAACTCGGACTGACGCTTGACAAACAACTACCTGGCGACGTATAACTAATACTAATAATTTGATTAAAATACAATACAACTCATACGTTCCGTAGCATTAATATTAGTCATGCGTTCCATACGTTTTTCTGTAAATACAATAAAGGATTTTGACACTAACTCAGAATATTACGCCGGTCACAAGACATATTTGGTTTGAGTTTAATGCCAATACCTGAGAAAGAACGGAAAGCGAAATTTCATGCACAATAAATTGTAAACCAGTATATCATTACGCTCGCCGAAATAGGTCCAAAACTAAAATTAACTAATTACACCACAAAATAGCATGAAACATATACGGAAGCTGCGCGAAAAAACAAAACACACACTGAAAGGCCCCTAATTCCATACAGACGGCTTTTTTCACCATGATCTTCTATTTTTCCAAATTCAAAACGACCGGCAGCTCGACTAGGATAGCCTCCCCTATTTAAATGGTATCTTAGGCATGATGAAATTCATTCGTATCAGCCTTTTAACTTGGGTTCTACGTTTGCCTTAATACTTAATAATACTCAAATGATTCTCAGTCAGTCAAATTAGGGCGCATTTGTTTGATGTCGTTTGCTGAAAGAGCACAATCATGCCCATATGTAATAAGAGCACTTGAGTGGTTTATTATGCCCGCGGCCATTGACAATTCGGGTGGTTCTCCTCTTAATTCTAACAGAGAAAAAACGCGGCAAAGGATCAATTTTGAACATTCAACTCTATATTCAACTCTCCAACATTCTCATATTCCTACAATGTCTATCAGAATTCAATATTCGAATTCAACATTTAGTTCGTGCACGTTCGTATTGCCTCGTTTTCTGGATATCTTGCAAAGCCATCACTGCCAACAATACGTGTCAATGAATAAATAAATAAATGGTTTCCGATTACATCCCATAAATTAATTAGGGAGAGCTTCTCACAACCAGTGAGCTGTGCGCTTTCTAGTTTTTTATACTCACTGATTGGGACCTACAGTTTTTACACCGATTCCGAACGGTATTTTGAGAAGCTTTTTCATGGCTAAATACTCCATAGTGTCGCCGTCACTATGCGAGGTGAGCGCCGCGAAAAAGATTTAAGGTGGTCAGAGCAGGGATCGAATCCAGGATCTCAATAGCTCACTTTAAACTCACAGTCTGAATTTTATGTGTACCTTGGGTATGTCCAATGTTATCAGTGATTTTATCTTTTATCTTGAAAATATTCGTACTTCTTTCTTGTTGATCCACATCAGCACGCTTGTTTAGTTCGATTTGGATACCCTGTCTTAAAACTCTACATGCCAATTCAGAACTTTTAGAGTGCAATCACAGATATTGACTGCTATTGGATTTTTATTTTACATTTTTCTATTACACACCATGATTCCTTATTCGAGATCCATAATCCGTGATCCATAATCCATGATACACGATCCATGACTCTTGATCCATGATACATGATACATAATTCACGATCCACGATCCATGACTCATAACCCTTTATCTATGATCCATGACCCATGATTCATTATTCATGATCCATGATCCATAATCCAAGACGTGATACATGATCCATGATCCATGATCGACGATCCACGATCCATTATCCATGATACATGCTCCATGATTCATGATCTATAATCCATAATCCATGATCCAAGATCCATGATGCATTGTCCATAATCCATGATCCATAATCCATGACTGATGATCCATTATCCATGATTCATTATCCATGGTCCATGATCAATGATCAATGATCCAGGATCCATGATCAATTAACCATGACCCATGACCTCTGATCCATGATCCAATATTCATTATCCATGATCCATGATCCATGATTCGTTATCCAAGACGCATGATCCGTGACGTAATGATCCAAGATCCATTATCTATTATTCATGATCCGTGATTCATGATCCATGATCCATGATCGACGATCCACGATCCATGATACATGTTCCATGATTCATGATCCATAATCCATGATCCAAGATCCATGATCCATGATGCATTATCCATAATCTATGATCCATAATCCATGACTCATGATCCATTATCCATGATTCATTATCCATGGTCCATGATCCATGATCAATGATCCAGGATCCATGATCAATTAACCATGACCCATGCCCTCTGAACCATGATCCATTATTCATTATCAATGATCCATCATTCATGATCCATGGTCCATGATCCATGATTCGTGATCCATGATTCATTATCCATGATCCAAAAATCCATGATCCACGATCAATAATCCATGATCCATTTACCATGATCTATTTTCAATGATCTATGATCCATGATCCATGATCCGCGAGACCTAATAAAGACTGAGAAAGATCAACCATTTCCAGAAGGAATCAGAATATAGCAGAATGAATAAGTGGCTCATGTGACTCTTTATTCGGGGACTTCGGGAAGAGAAGTGAAAAAGGGCAGGAAATCGAGATCATGCAATACCAAGTTTGGGAGATCTTAGGGGAACGTGTTGAATAACATTAAGGCATCTTATAAACAACACGATGACTTGTTGACAATAAAGAAAATTCCTAACTACAAACGCGGCATACCAGGCAGATCTGCTGGAGTAAGTGGATGCCCAGAAATGGGTCGTATGACGATCATAGGAAATGCAATCCAAATTTTCTGAAACATTCGATTCGATAAGTTATACCTAGTATTAATTTCTGTTTTTTATGACGATTTGAGGTTTCTTCCAAAGTTGCTAATGGCATTAAGGAAAAATTTGTTATGAAGCATGTAACATCAAAATCGAACGTCTTCGTTTCATTCGCTTCTATCGTGTCTTTCCAATATTTGGTTGTTGTTGTTTTACTGGCAATTCTTCAGTTTCTTCAGTGTTCCAAACCGTTGCTGGTTATGGCGGTGGCGGCGTCTTGTGTTTGCGGCCCCCAATTGCTTAGTTAATGATTTAACTTTTTAGACTGAATTTTTTGAAATTTCATTCATTGCCCCGGCAAACGATCGACGCGACGACGGTTGCTCCTCAAACGGAGACTCACTCTAATGTTTCGAGGCGATGATCTGTGTTTGATTTAGTGTAAATAAAACATAGAAATAGTCAAGAAACCAAACCAAATTGAACCCGAACCCAAATTCAAACCAAAGCTATGAAAACGTCAAAACGTTTGGAGGAAAAATATTTACGTGTATTGGCAGGCATTTTAGTTTTAAGGTTTGTCCCACTGCATAGTTTTCAAGTACCCTGAAATAACGTAAGATGATGATCATGATAATGACGATGATGATGTTCGACATCATCATAAAGAGGATGGGGTTGGTTGGTTGGTGGCGGCTAAGACGTTGTATAAAAAAGGCATTTAAACAATTCAAAGGCGTGATTAGACACGCTGAATAGTTTTTGTTTTTATTTCCATCTCCCTAAAATAGTGTTTCTCATGGCAAACTATCGTATGCATCTCAATGTGAGCGAGCGTGTTCATATCATTGTCGCAACGACAATATAAGGATTGACTCTATCTATTTTTGGGGGATTTTCTGGGTATTGCCAAGGAATGTTATGGATTTTTGTTTCTCGGTGACTGGTCTGTGATACCAACAAAATAAAACTTTACTTTAATTATCGATAATGCACAGTGATTTTTAGGGAAGAAAAAGCTAAACCATTTGGGGTGCAAAGGTTAGCGTGCGACAGTTGGTTCAGCCACCGCGTTGGTTCAGCCACCGCTTCGACTACATTTAATAACTATCGGTGATGATCACCTGGCTTTGTATTGGCGGCAGAATATGGAAAATTAAGAGAAGATACATTCCCTTCGTGGAATGTAATGGGAATATACGTTTATTTCAAGAGCAATGAGAAAGGGATTCCTGAAACAAATAAGTTCCTGGTATAGAGGTTCGAAAATTATAGATCATATGGCCATGGGGTCTACTCTAGGGAACTAGGGATGTCCCTTTCTCGTAGACTACCTGATACCTACTACGCGTGTATCACGCGGAAATTTTCACCATTAGAGAAGTGACCGATTGGGTAAGGGATAATAAGGGAATCAGTGTTTCTGAATTTAACATCTTGCCTAGGCCTAGTTCTCTTAACGAAATGGCCCAACAATGCGATATTTACTCGATGAAAAATCATTCTCTTTTTCTTGTTTGGATGCAAATATAATTATGTTTGCTATTCAATATTACATATTAGCGACACAATTAATAGGTCATAATATGTGTTTTTGTGACCCAAATGTGACTTTGTTTGTTGAAAACTGCTGAAAACAAAAACGTGACAGACAACAAAAAAAACAGCTGCAGATTTGCAATTCATGAAAACAATGCTTGCAAACATGTATATGGTTTCTGCAATATGTTGCTGGGTCACGTGGATGCCAGAACCCAATCACAGGCCGGGATTGACAGACTAGGGACTACCTTACAGGATCCATATGCACCTAGCTAAATGCAACGTACCTCGAATCAGTATTCCTGAATTCAGCATCAGCCCAGAACTGCCACAGATCTCTTAACGATATAGCCCAGCAGTACAATTTTCACCTCATGTGGCTGCTGTGGCCGTAGATGGTGTAATGGTTAGTGTGCGCGGCTCTTGTACATCAGAACATGGGTTCGATCCCTGCTCTGACCACCTTACGGCCATCTCTCTTAGTGATGGCGACACCATCGACTACCTTAGCCATGAAAAAGCTTCTCGAAATATCGTTCGGAACCGGGGTAAAACAGTAGGAGTGAAAAATGAGAAAGCTCACAGCTCACTGTATGTGAGAAGCTCGGGGAACTGGAGAGCGGATATGCTGACCAGGCTAGGGACTACCTTACAGGCTTCACATATGTTGGCGCGAATTGGCATGGCCCTAGCAAAATGTAATCATATCCTACGAGAGCGCTTCTATATGATGATGCAGGAGAGATGGCCGAGGACCATGCATTGGGTATGTTTAAGATAAATCTGATCCGAAGTAGGAGACCCATGAACATTATGTTTCTAAACAGGTCCAATGTATCAATGATTGGTTGGGTTTTGACGGGGCTCTGTCCGATCGGTAAACATGCGGCAGGACTAAAAATTATGTCAAAGAAGCTGTAACGATGAGGAATGAAGAATCAACTGAATATCGTCTCTACATGTATCCAGCACTAGCCGGCAGCAATAAGTCTAGTATGGGATCCCACCTACATAAGGACCTAAAAGAATTACCTCAGATAGGCAGAGAAGCTCACTCAGCAACTGGCACATAACGCACACCCGCCTCATGAGCCTGAAGTGCAGTGGGAGTAAGTACATTCCACACTCTATGAAAACTATTGCAGAACCCGTACTTGGTAATGAAAAACGGCTTGAAGTCAAACCATCATACGGGTAAGAGTATCCCATGGAAGGTGATGAAAAGAGCGCTGCACGTATGGCAATGCTACATCCAGTCACAATACGAGACGCAACGGAGCGGTATAAGGAGTAGAGAAGAGAGGAAACCCGTCTATTTGAGAGGTAAACACGGTTGTGGGGTCAGCGCGAGAGTGAGCAAATTGAATCTTACAGAAGGAAGAATAAGGCCCGTAAATTCTAGCGAAAAGTACAAGTCAAACCAACGGCCATGGATCAAGGCCCCTTTTTGTGGAGGTAATGACGGGAATCTGGTCGCAGATATGCAGAGTCTGTTGCAAATACGGAGAAATCACTTGTTTTACTTGTCCCAGGAGACTTCAATATAAATGAGAGGGTTCAGCAAATACAGGACAATTGCGTCGACTGTCCCCTCCAAGCCAAACTGAAGTTAGAACTGCAACTACCCAGCTTAAGAACAACAAAGCCGTTGAAGCTGATGGACTACCGGCTGAGCTGTTTAATGCTGTCGGCTATGAGTTGGAAAGGTGCATGCACAGGTCATATGCAAAATCTAGCAAGACGAATGCATGTCTGATGATTGGAGCCTTAGCAAAAAAGCCTGAGCCTGTTTTCTAAAAGGTAACCCGAGTAAATGGTCCAACAACCGTGGAATAAGGTTTTGATCGAATGCGTACAAGCTTCCCTGGAACGTAATGTACGAAAGACTAAAGCCGTTTGAAGCAAACCTGATCGGACCTTATTAGTGTGGCTTTAGGCCTGGGAAGTTAACTATCGACCAGATATTCAAACTACTACATATCATGGGGAAGCAACACGAAAAACAAACCGCCACCTACCACCACTTTGAAGATTATAAGGCTGCTTTCGTTAGTCCGATACGGGAAAACTGTACCAAATTATTTCGTCTCTTCATATTCTTGCTAAGCTGACATGCCTTTGTACAATGACATTGATCGACACCAAATCCTCAGTTCATATTGGTAAAGATCTCACCGAACCTTTTAGTACGAGGCTAGGCCTCCTATCATGAGATCTCTTCAACATTTTAATTGAGACCATCGTGAGAACAGCTGCAGTCAACACGAATAAAACTATCAGCAACAACTATCTCGCGTATGTTGATAATATAGACAGAGAATTGAAAAGGAGTCAGCATAAAGATGTCCACAAGGCTACTTGGGTATCCACTGATCAAAGAACTAAGAACCAAATTGATCACGTGGTAATTGATGGAAGGCACTCATACAGTGTAATGGACGTGCGAATGATCAGAGGAGCTAACATCGATTCTGATCACTACCTGGTAGCAGCAAAGGTTCGCACAAGATTAAGTAGAGCGATAATCGTAGGAAACCAGACGCAGAGAAAGCTAGACATCGGAAAGCTGCAATTACTAGAGGTAGCCACAGCCTAGTGAAGGAAGCTCTCGCAACTTTTGACACAGAACCCACCACCTCCCGATAACGATCCTGAAGCGCAGTGGAAACCCATTTCCGTCGTTATAAAAGCTGCCGCAACAACCGTACTTGGATTTGAAAAACCGCTTCGCAACAAACCAATGATAAAAATAGCACTGCGCGTATGACAATGCTTCCGCCAATTGCAACGCAAGCTGCGACTGAGCGGTATAGGGAGAAAAAATCCTATGAGTGTTCGAACTCACGGACGAAGTGTTAACACCTGTTTGTTACACGGTACCTGTTCGATTTCTATAAACACATTAGTAAATTATACATTGGAAAATAAAAAACAGCGTTCAATCAACCATTTAAATAATATTAATAAAAAAACAAAAAATAAAAAAAAATGGTTTCCCATTACATCCCATGAAGGAATCGGGGAGAGCTTCTCACAAACCAGTGAGCTGTGGGCTTTCTAGCTTTATACTCACTGATTGGGACCTACAGTTTTACACCGGTTCCGAACGGTATTTTTGAGAAGCATTTTCATGGCTAAATACTCGATTGTGTCGCCGTCACTATGCGAGGTGACCGCCGTCGAAGGAAATTTTAAGGTGGTCAGAGCAGGGATCGAACCTAGAATCTCAAGTACAAGAGGCGCGCCCACTACCCATTGCACCACCGACGGCCACATTTTTAATACTTACAATTATTTAAAGACCAGTGCAAGCAAATGTGTCATTATTTTCTTGCTTAAAACTTTTTGTTTTATTCCCACAAAAAACAAAGATAATGCAAAGCTACCGACAAAGATAATGCAAAGCTACCGACACATGACATTGTTATGTTCGTACATACACTACACAAGTTCACACAATTTTCATTGCTCTCTTGCTATCTCATTTTTATATACGTACAACCACGTCATTATTCTCTTTGCTCTGAGAGTGCTCCGCACCCACCAAAGACAAATTTTCGCTGACGCTACATCAGTGTGTGTTTTTTTTCCCAGTTTGACAATCTGTGTTTCGCAGTCGGACAAATCTGTGTTCTATATAGGGGTGGGTCACCCTTATCATTTACTTACTTACTTACTTATCCAGTCGCAGGCAACCCCGGGGGGTCTGGGACCTTACAAAACGAAGATAACATATTTCGCCAGCCAGTTCAATCTTTTGCTTTATTTCTCCAGTTGGCAATACCAAGTGTACGCAGTGATTCGTCAACCTGATCCCACCAGCGGAGTCTTGGTCTTCCTATTTTTCGTCTTCCTTCGAGTTTGGTTTCGAAAACCCTTCGCGCTGGTTCATCTTCACCCATTCTACTGACATGGCCTAGCCAGTGCAATCGCGTTACCTTGATTCGCTTAACTATGTCGCCGATACTCGCCGTTGTGCACTATAGGGCCATAAATTTTTCGGAGTATTTTTCTCTCGAAGACTCCTACAGATGTTTCGTCTGCTTGCGATAACAAATAACCCAAAATAACATCTATTCGCAAGCACAACTCTCCGGTTGATCTCAAGGCTGACGTTGTTGTTTTTGTTCACGGCAGATCCGAGGTATATAAATTCGTCCACTACCTCGAAGTTAAAACGGTTATCAACGTTCACGCTTTGGTCTAATCGCGTGGTGGCCCTGTTCGTTGAAACCATTAATTTTGTCTTGTCCTCATTCACCGTCAGACTCACTTTTGCTGACTCCTTCTCAATTCTCGAAAAAACCGCAGTAACTTCTCTAATTGCGCGCCCAATGATATCTATATCATCAGCATACGCGAGCAGCATGTGACTTTTGCTGCTGATGGTTTTATTCATGTTGACTGCAGCTTTTCTCATAATGATCTCCATTAAGATGTTAAAGAGATCGCCTTGCTTGAGGCCTCGCTTAGTTTCGAAAGGTTCGGTAAGATCCTTACCAACTTTCACTGCGGATTTGGTGTTCGTCAAGGTCATCCTGCAAAGGCGTATGAGTTTTGCAAGAATACCAAACTCAGACGTTGCTTCATAGAGTTTCTCCCGTATCGGACTATCGAAGGCCGCTTTATAATCGATAAATAGATGATAGGTGTCGATTTGTTTTTCGTGTGTCTTCTCCAGGATTTGGCGTAGCGTGAAAATCTAGTCAGTTGTCGATTTTCCAGGCCTAAAGCCACACTGGTATGGTCCAATCAGGTCAGCGATAATTGGTTTTAGTCTTTCGCACATTATACTAGATAGAACCTTATATAATATGGATAAAAGGTTTATTCCACGGTAGTTGGCCCAGATACTCGGGTCACCTTTATTAAATATGGGACATAGTACACTGAGACTCCAATCGCCGGGCATGCATTCATCTAACCAAATTTTGCTAATGAGCTGATGCATGCACCTTATCAGCTCATCGCCGCCAGCCTTAAACAGCTCCGCCGGTAATCGATCGGCTCCTGCGGCTTTGTTGTTCTAAAGCCGGGCAATAGCTGTTCTAACCTCGTCTTGGCAATCGAAGTCGTCGGCCATATTGTGATCGATTGGATATCACAGGTACCAGTAGCGCGGAAAATGATCTCTCCATATTTCCAACATGCATTTCGGTTCTTGTCTTTACGGAAGGTGGACCTGAACCTTATCCATTAGTTCCGTTTTTAACTTTTTGGTAGAATTTTTGGGCTTCGTTCTTCCTTCTGTATGTCTCATTTTCTCACTCTCGCGCTTTCTCCACTGCCGTTTCTTACGCCTAAAGAGACGGGTTACCTCCTTTTTGATGTGTTAACATCTACAGGCGCGGATAGGGACTAAATTCACAAAGTGAATACATCCAAACACAGTTTGTCCGACTGCGATCACACAGATTGTATAAAGCTAGAAAGCCCACAGCTCACTGGTTTGTGAGAAGCTCTCCCCGATTCCTTCATGGGATGTAATGGGAAACCATTTTTTTTTATTTTTTGTTTTTTTATTAATATTATTTAAATGGTTGATTGAACGCTGTTTTTTATTTTCCAATGTATAATTTACTAATGTGTTTATAGAAATCGAACAGGTACCGTGTAACAAACAGGTGTTAACACTTCGTCCGTGAGTTCGAACACTCATAGGATTTTTTCTCCCTATACCGCTCAGTCGCAGCTTGCGTTGCAATTGGCGGAAGCATTGTCATACGCGCAGTGCTATTTTTATCATTGGTTTGTTGCGAAGCGGTTTTTCAAATCCAAGTACGGTTGTTGCGGCAGCTTTTATAACGACGGAAATGGGTTTCCACTGCGCTTCAGGATCGTTATCGGGAGGTGGTGGGTTCTGTGTCAAAAGTTGCGAGAGCTTCCTTCACTAGGCTGTGGCTACCTCTAGTAATTGCAGCTTTCCGATGTCTAGCTTTCTCTGCGTCTGGTTTCCTACGATTATCGCTCTACTTAATCTTGTGCGAACCTTTGCTGCTACCAGGTAGTGATCAGAATCGATGTTAGCTCCTCTGATCACTCGTACGTCCATTACACTGGATGAGTGCCTTCCATCAATTACCACGTGATCAATTTGGTTCTTAGTTCTTTGATCAGGGGATACCCAAGTAGCCTTGTGGATGTCTTTACGCTGGAATCTTGTACCACTAATGACCATGTTTTTTGCCGCGGCAAAGTCAATCAGTCTCATACCGTTGTCGGAACTGTCAGCATGTAGACTGAAATTGCCAATAGTTGGATTAAACACATTCTCCCTTCCTACTTTGGCATTAAAATCTCCTAGTACAATCTTAATGTCATGACCAGGGCAGCGGTCATACGTTTCCTCTAGGAGCTCATAGAATATGTCTTTGACATCATCATCTTTCTCTTCTGTCGGGGCATTAACATAAATTAGGGAAATATAAAAATATTTCGCTTTTATGCAGATTGTGGCTAGTCGTTCACTCACAGGATTGAACCTGAGACTAGATGTCGCAGTCTTTTGCCAACTACAAATCCGCAACCAAATTCATGTTTATTTTCATGGCAACTGTAGTATATATCGCAGTTTCTTTTTCTTGTGCAGCCATGTCCTGTCCATCGCATTTCCTGGATAGCGGTAATGTCAGCCTTATAACTTTCGAGGACATCTGCCAGTTGGATACTTGTACCGGATCTATATAGAGTTCTTACATTCCAAGTGCATATCCGTAAATCATAGTCCTTATAACGTTTGCGGGGGTCGTCAACAAATAGGGGTTGTTTATGTTTTCTGTTTCGTTTTTGTATTTTCACTGCCATTATGAACGGTGGCGGGAGGCAAACCCAGTCCACCCTTATCATTTAGGGGTATGAAAAATGGATGTTGGCCGATTATTAGATCTATCCGATAAGCACACAAAATTTCATAAAAATCGGTCCAGCCGTTTCGGAGTAGTTTAACCGCAAACAATCTGTGTCGGAGTCGGAGTCGGACAATCTGTGTGATCGCAGTCGGACAAACTGTGTTTGGATGTATTCACTTTGTGAATTTAGTCCCTATCCGCGCCTGTAGATGTTAACACATCAAAAAGGAGGTAACCCGTCTCTTTAGGCGTAAGAAACGGCAGTGGAGAAAGCGCGAGAGTGAGAAAATGAGACATACAGAAGGAAGAACGAAGCCCAAAAATTCTACCAAAAAGTTAAAAACGGAACTAATGGATAAGGTTCAGGTCCACCTTCCGTAAAGACAAGAACCGAAATGCATGTTGGAAATATGGAGAGATCATTTTCCGCGCTACTGGTACCTGTGATATCCAATCGATCACAATATGGCCGACGACTTCGATTGCCAAGACGAGGTTAGAACAGCTATTGCCCGGCTTTAGAACAACAAAGCCGCAGGAGCCGATGGATTACCGGCGGAGCTGTTTAAGGCTGGCGTCGATGAGCTGATAAGGTGCTAGCACCAGCTCGTTAGCAAAATTTGGTTAGATGAATGCATGCCCGGCGAGTGGAGTCTCAGTGTACTATGTCCCATATTTAAAAAGGTGACCCGAGTCTCTGTGCCAACTACCGTGGAATAGGCCTTTTATCCATAGCATATAAAGACTAAGAGACTAAAACCAATTATCGCTGACCTGATTGGATCATACCAATGTGGCTTTAGGCCTAGAAAATCGACAACTAACCAGATTTTCACGCTACGCCAAACCATGGAGAAGATCCACGAAAAACAAATCCACACCTATCATCTATTTGTCGATTATACCCCGATACGGGAGAAACTCTACGAAGCTATTTCTGAGCTTGGTATTCCTGCAAAACTCATACGCTTTTGCAGGATGATCTTGACGAACACCAAATCTGCAGTGAAAGTTGGTAAGGCTCTAACCGAACCTCTCGAAACTAAGCGAGGCCTCAGACAAGGCGACACCCTATCATGCGATCTCTTTAACATCTTAATGGAGATCATTATGAGAAAAGATGCAGTCAATATGAATAAACCCATCAGCAGCAAAAGTCACATGCTGCTGGCGTATGCTGATGATATTGATATCATTGGGCGCACAGTTAGATACGTTACTGCGGGTTTTTCGAGAATTGAGAAGGAGTAAGCAAAAGTGGGTCTGGCGGTAAATGAGGACAAGACAAAATTAGTTTTGTGGCCGAATTTATCTACCTCGGATCTGCCTTAAATACGATAGAGCAATAACGTCGCCTAATTTTGCTTGCAAACAACAAAAAGCAAGCCGTTCAGAGATGAGACCCTTTCACCAGAAACGAAGATCCAACACTGTCAGAGTCTCATATAACCTGTCTTGCTTTGTGGCGCAGAATCCGTGGTCATATCGCATGCTGATGAAACATCACTGGACGTCTTCGAGAGAAAAATGCTCCGAAAAATATATGGTCCTATATTAGAGAACGGCGAGTATCGGCGCCAGATGAACCACGAGCTGTATGATTTGCCTACCGAGATCGAGTAGTTATGCGTATCAAAATAGCGCGTTTACTTCGGCTAGGCCATATCTGTAGAACGGATCAGAATGGGGCAGTGCGAAAGGTAATCGAAGACGTACTCGAAGGACATCGAAAAATAGCACGACCAAGACTGCGCTGGAGAGACCAGGTGGAAGATTGCCCGCAAGCGGATGATGTTACCAACCGGAGGAGAAGATCTGAAGATCGACCCGGTTAGATAAATATGGTATCATCACATTGTAAGGCCCTTGGGCCTTGTTTGAGGCCACCTAAGTAAGTACGTAAGTTAACGGTAGCAAAAAAATACTGAAGGCGATATTTACATTTGTCTCGTTATTCCAAATATGACGGCATTCTTGCTTACCATAATATTGCACCCCAGTACACCATTTCCTGGTAGAATATCAAGTTTGTAATTCCGTGATTTGTTCTACTGTTTTCAAATGTAACATAACCAGGTATGTAACAAAATCATGTATTCATCATTCATGATTTATAATTTAATTGCTGGCGTTAAGTATCTTCCCAACCACCCACTGTGCCATCAGCCATGGTGATGGCATCGATGTGATACAACGGAGAGATGAGTGAACACCAACCATCACCACCAGCAGCAGCACATATAGTATATAGCTCCGCGGTGCCTGCACTTAGTATTCTTGTGGAAGAGGTTAAAGTTTATGCAACGCTAAGACTTCAGACCAAACACGGAATCTGGAATTCCTTTCGTTTTCTGTCTCTCTGTCTGTAGATGTTTGCAGTTTTCGATGAAATGTAGGGGCATTCAATCATTCTGTCAATTGATATTCCATGAAATTTACATTTTGAATTGGCTTTTTTTGTTTCTGCGGTATTAAATCACCTGTAACTAAACTTTTGTTTCTTTTTTTTGTTGGTAATAGTTCTTTTATAGTATTAACTGGTTAATGCTGCGACTGTTGATGTTGACTTCTTCTTAGTTTAGTTGGCATCCTTCGATAAACAATTAAAACTAAAATTTGCAACATTTAATCAACATTGGACGACTCTCGCGTCGTATTAATGTCACAAGTCACACATTGTAATTTATTTAGATCATCATCACATGAATGGCTCCGATCCAATGGATTCGAATTCAATGTTATCGAATCGCATAGAAGCGTTGCTGCCACAGCACCAACATTGTGATCAGTTTTATAAGCAAAAAAGTGGTTCATCATTTAGAAAAAACTATCGAAAAACTTAAATCACCACCAAATGAAGTGAAACCAATTGTCTAACGATCAAATGATCGATCGCTTTTAGTCCGTCCATCATCTGTTCCAAGAGGCAAATTATAATGATGGTCCACTCGCTGTAACCTTCAATTGTCACCGGCAAAGTGACATGAAGAGTTGGCGGTTTTGTGTTTTTGGTTCATCTAATTGGGAGCATAATCAAATGGTCATCTTTTTTGCGTTGTTTATGGTGCAGTGGCCAATTTTGTATTGCTTTTCAAAAGATTTAAACTTGGAGAATGTATAATCAAACATTTGTTGGCGGTCTTAACCCAAAGTGTTAACGTAACAGAGGTACATGTGGGCCCGCTCATGATGCCTTATGAGCTATTTCTGGGCATGTACATAAATGGTTCTGGGCATGTATATCCTATTTAGTTCAACCATGTGTTAGACAAATCTGGACAAATCTGGATAGTCTGGACCGAGAGTGAAATGAGCCACAAATCATACAGTGCGCCGATCAGGATTCGCTGGCCCACTTCAGATAACAGTACTTTAAATGTAGTTGAATAATGGATTTAACATTGGAATGTCAGAGGAAGGTGTCAATCGCCACCCTCTGTTTTACCTATTAAAAGCCACTTCGTTGATGGCATTTACCGAAAGATGTATTCAAAACTGAAACCGGTTAATCGAATTTCGCTCGGTTAACCGTATGTCGGTTTTCTAAAAATTGCTACATTCGAAGAATCGGTTTCACCGGTTATTTGAAGTCTCTTAACCGGTTTTTTTTCGGTTTTTACACAACTGATATAACGCCGCAGAATTACGCACCTAAACTCTTTTTCATAGCTCAGTATGATTACTGATCCCATCAGATAGATACAAAAGACTTTGTCAACGAATTATTTCGACGATAATTTGCTGAAATTATTTGTCCAATGGCAATTGAAGTCATATCTGCTAACTCCGATTTATATGTAAGTTCCGGAACAATGGAATGTTAGCAGAAATGCATAAAAACCGCATTCGCACTTCAAAAAGGAGTACAAAACGTCAATAAATAAATAACGGGTAGGCCATGTAAAATTTGGAACTTGAACCCCCCATTACACATGACCAGTTTGAAACCAGACTACTTGTTAAAGACCAGACATTTACAAAATGGGTCAAATATTAGAAACTGTCTTCCAAAGTTCTGAGTCTTCAACACAAATGGTCGGAAATCTACTACATTGGTTAGTTGGTTGGTTGAAAAGGCTGCATGATAGCACGCTGTCTAGCACAATTAGACTAAAGAAGCCCATTGTGATACCTGCAGTTTCCTCCATAGCAACTATTGACTAGTCGTCTAGCCAATTTGCCCTTTCAATAAATTTGTCTATAAGACCTACAGGAATATCCTGTAGGGCTACGGTGCTAACTAAATATGTTCCGAATATCCTACTTCTCAGTCCTACCAGAGCAGGGCAATCCAAGAGAAGGTGTTTCGGCATTTCCTCGTCCTCTTCCATGCAGCATCTACAGAGAGTGGAGTTTCTATGCCCCAATCTTAGGGCGTGTTTTCCTACAAGACAATGTCCCGTAAGTGTTCCTATCATAGTGGATAACCTGCCTCTCGGCAAGTTAATTAGTTGCCTAGTCCTCTTCCTGTCCACCTGTGGCCAGAGGACCCTGGCTTGTTTGCAAGTTGAAGTAAGTCTCCACCTGTTTTTGAACATATTATCGGCCCACTGCCCGATCTGCAAGCGGCAGGTAGAGACTGGCATACTAACACCTTCTTTTCCGGAAGAACTTGTGCCGTAGTGCCCTGTCTAGCTAACGCATCCGCTACGCAATTGCCTGGAATGTCACTGTGTCCCGGTACCCAGATGAGCCTGATGTCAAACTACCCTAAGTGATGAGTGGCATTCTTTCACCGTCAGGGACGTAGGAAACATGGCTTCCAGGGATTTTATAGCAGCCTGGCTGTCTGTGTAGATACATATTCTCCGGAGGGTTGTGACACTACTTTTCAGTAGTTCAGCAACCTCCAGTATGGCGGTAATTTCCGCCTGAAATACACTACAGTGATCAGGCAGCTTGAAGGAGATATTTACATTTAGGTTCGGTGAATGGACCCCATAGCCTACTTGCTCGTCCAACTTTGATCCATTCGTGAAAAATCGTATACTACTGGTTCCCCTTCCAGTGACATTTCCCAGGTATTCCTGTTCGGAATAGAAGTCCTTAGATTTGTCGCTGGTAGAAGGTAGGGGATACAGTAGTCCGTTTTTACGGGAATAGAGTTGATCCGGTGTAGTAATTCAGTGTGTCCGTAATGCCCCGATATCAAAACGCCAAAATCTCTGATTCTCACCAGGGATGTAGCGGCTGCCGATTCGGCCATGATATCAGGAGTACAGATGTTCAGGATAGCACTAAGTGCAGTACCTGACGTCATGCCCATTACATCACTAACGCTAATCAGTGCTGATCTTTGAATTTTCATCAAGGAATTCAGAATATACTTCTTTTGGAGGGACCTCCACCAAACTACGAGAAGTATTGGTCTGACTATTACCATATAAATCCACATGGTGATCTTAGGAGACAGTCCCCAGCGCTTTCCTATCGCCCCTTTACAGCAGTAAAGAGCAACAGACGCCTATTTCACCCTCTCCTCAACATTCGGTTTCCAAGACAGTTTTCTGTCGAGAATTATCCCCCTTTTCCGTCAACTGTAATTGCAACCCATTAACTGACGGCAGTTCAAATGCGGGTATTTTATATTTCCGAGAGAACAAGATAAGCTCGGTTTTAAGTGGGTTAAGTGATTGTCCGTTGTTAGCGGTCCAGTTCGAAATTAGACTAAGTAGGTAGTAGATGATAGCAATATCATCGGCATAGGCAAAGACCTAGCATTCGGCTCTGTCCAATTCAAGAAGCAGTTCATTGACAGAAGTTAACCATAATAGTGGAGAGAGAACCCCCCCCTGCGGTGTCCCTCTGTTAACGTTCCTAGCAATTGTAACACCACCCCATTCAGCTTTGACGGATCTATCAACCAGAAGCTTCCCAATTATGAGTGTCACTCAGCTGTCGACTCCTAGATTCCGTAACGACCTAAGAATCGCCGAAGGTTGAATGTTATTAAAGGCTCCCTCAATGTCCAGGAAGGTCCCTAGATCAAAGACCTTATTCTCAAGAGAGTTTTATATTATGCTGACTATAGAGTGGAGAGCCGTCTCAGTTGACCTGCCCTTGATATAGGCATGCTGAGAACTCGATAGTAGATTCAAATCTACTACATAAATTCGATAGAAAGAGAGTGCCATCAACCCAGTTTGTGGAACAATTTGTGAAGCAATTTTGTCAATCTGTATCCTTAGTGGACAAAACTACTCGTGTACATACTCATCCAGTGCGTTCAGTGGAAAATATTGCCGCTGTAGCCGAAAGTATGTTCGAACAGCCGTCAACATCAATTCGCTCCCGTTCGCAAAACTGAACATTTCTCGCAGTTTTCTCCCAGAAGTTTGAGCGTTTTTACAGAAAAAATATGTTCCCGATGAAGCCCACAAACAAAATTGTCACATTTGGGGCTCGGAAAATCCGTACATCATCGAGGAGAAGCCAATGCATCCACAACTAGTGGCTGTTGGTTGCGGTTTGTAGCATGGCGGCATCTGCGGCCTATTTTTCTTCGAAAAAACGCAAGACCCGCCGACACCGTCAATGACGACCGTTACAGCCGAGCCGTGCTCAGCGATTTTGTGTTCCCAAAAATTGAAGACAGGACGGCAGTACGACCCACACAGCCAACTTCAAAATCAAGCATAACGCACCGTGTTCGAAAACCGACTAATCAGCCGAAACTCGTAAGTCCAATGGCCGCCACGCGGCTGCGATTGGAACCCGTTAGACTATTATTTCTGGAGCGCCATAAAATATAAGGGTTACGCAAACAATCCACAGTCGTTAGAGGCCTTACATTCGCCCAAACATTCGAAAATGTTCTGCAAAATTCAGTTGATAGAATGTGATACCGTAAAGCAAGTCATGGAAGTCATTCGAACGATGTTGTGTTCATTCAAAAATATCAATAAAATCATAATTTTGAAAGACTTTCTATTAGTATTTTTTTAAAGAGAAATTAAATTCCAAATTTTACATGACCTACTCTTTAGTTTCCCATTACATCCCATGAAGGTATAGGCTCACACACTCTACTTGGGACCTGCAGTTTTACACCGGTTCCGAATGATATTTTGACAAGCATTTTCATAGCAATTTACTCGATCGTCGATCTCAATTATAACAGACGAATTAAAAATTAGCGACGTGTATAAAGGGCATAGTTGTCCATTTTGTAATAGAAACCGAAACCGGTTAACCGAAATCGGTTTAACCGAAAACCAGTTTCGCCAACATCGGAATATTCGAAGAAACCGAAAACCGAAATTTTTGAAATACCAGTTTTTTGAATACACTAAGCCCAACACTTCGATAGTGCAGTGCCTTCCTTAGTTAGGAGGCCTCGGATAACTGAGAGGGGTTAGGGGCCTTACCAACCGAAGACCATATTTCTCCAACCGGCTCGATCTTAAGCTCTTCTTTTCCAATTAGTAATAAACTGTCGCTTCCTCAATTGCAGCCACTGCCAACAGCTGGGTCGTGAACACAGCCATAGCCCTAAATCCAATTTAGCTGCTGGATTCGTTGTCGTCAGTGTCAAGTAAAGGGTGATTTTTTTGCTAATTGAGTTTTGAAAATTGAAGACAGAATTGAAGACAGAATTCAAGACAGAAAATTGAACTCAGAAATAAACACCGAAAATTTGTACAAGTGAATGTAATATTCATAGAGTAATGTCATATAGAGCTGTCAATATTCTCATCTGAAATTTCCTTTCACACTATTCGTGGCATAGATTAATTTATACATAGATTTGTCAACTCGCTCCTCGGTTTAATGATTGAAGGGAAGTGAACTTGTGGAAGTTGCAATTTTGAACGTCAAGGGAAGAATTCTGTCGCTGAGGTTTTGATAAACACAGCTGAATTTGTTACTGTGAATGTTCATAATATGTAAATATATGAACATCGTGAATGCACAAAATAAAAAATGGAGGATTTTTTTCGATATTGCTGACAGAAGTTCGTTTCCTCATTGAATAAGCGCAAAGAGAAACGTCAGATGAGGCGGATAACAAGTATATACATATATAAATTAATCTATAGGGGCGTTTTTTTTCGTAACCTATATAAGTGGCCGTCGGTGGTGCAATGGTTAGTGTGCGCGCCTCTTGTACATGAGATCCTGGGTTCAAACCCTGCCCTGACCACCTTAAAAGAAAAATTTCTTTCGGCGGCGGTCACCTCGCATAGTGCCGGCGACACTATCGAGTATATAGCCATGAAAAAGCTTCTCAAAATACCGTTCGGAATCGGTGTAAAACTGTAGGTCCCAATCAGTGAGTGAAAACTTTAAAGCGTCTCTTCATGGGATGTAATGGGAAAACCACACATATGTATAAGTTAACATGAACTGTTACGAAAAAAACGCATAGACGTTGAGTATAACCAACTTGGCTTCATCCGATAATTCTTCCTTTGTATTTGTCAATTCGTTAATTTAAAAGTCGAACACAAAACAAAATTGTAAAAAATTCAATGTAATATATGAGGTGGTTATACTACATTCATATTGCCGCAGCATTCTCTCATTTGGTTAGTAGCAGCGAATTATTGTACTGAAAAACAGATGTATGGGTAAACGAAATCTCCAAACACGAGATTCGATTACAATTGTTCAGGACTTTAATGCCACATAGGGGTATCACCCGCTCGACCGCCACGAGTCGTAAAAAATATACGATTCGAGTGCACGTGCGAAGAAGAAACAAAAAATCCAGGCATCCCCGAGCAAGCCCCGTGCATTTGTTTATATGCATTTTCGTATGCCCTTTTTCGACTCAAATTAGCAGAGAAGTACGGGTAAATGGTTCCAAGTGATGAACGAGGATCGGTCTCCTCATTTATTCGCCATAATTTGCACGAAAATATATACAATGTACCATAACGTACAAAAAATACATAAAGTGTATGCAAATAGTACATAAAGTGTACAAAAAAACTGCACAAAGGTACCAAAAAGTGCATAAAGTCCATCAAAAAAGAATACGAAGAATACGGCGTTCTTGCAAATCCAGTCATGGGAGAATATCGATGAAAGTATCTGTTTGTGAATCGAGCTATTCGTCGGATTTCTTCTTCACTTCACTTCCTTTCGGTTTGTCTCCAGTATTGTCTTGGAATTCTGCTTGTGGAAGAAGAAGAAAAAATCAATAATATTTTATACTTTTTAAATATTTTGTTAAAAAAAAGTAACTACCCCTTATATTTACATCATAATTTTCGAAACGTCGTGGAAATATAAGAAATGGAATGACATACATTTTATATTTTTCATACAACAAAGTCAAATTTGGTAACACTTTTATCGGAGTTATTCTCAACTTGTAAAATGATACATGTTAACGTGCAAGTTTACATTTTGTATGCGTTAACGTAAAAAAAAAAAATAAATGGTTTCCCATTACATCCCATGAAGGGACTGGGGAGAACTTCTCACAATCACTGAGCTGTGCGCTTTCCAGTTTCGCTCAGTGATTTGGACCTACAGTTTTACACCGATTCCGAACGGTAATTTCAGAAGCTTTTTCATGGCTAGATACTCGATAGTGTCGCCGTCACTATGCGAGGTGACCGCCGCCGAAAAAAAATTTTTTTTTGAAGGCGGTCAGAGCCGGGTTCTAACACAGGATCTCATGTACAAGAGCCGCGCACACTAACCATTGCACCACCGACGGCCACGTTAACGTATGTATGTATATAAGTTACGAAAAACACCCTCTTTATGATTCGTGGTGCGATCGGCGCGATAGAGAGTTATTTGACGTAAAATGATCTACACCAGGCGGAATTACAAAAATTTTTAACTTAAATTTTTGATGTCGTTTTGATGAAAAACTGAGAAATTTAAACGTATTTTGAATTTTTTTGTCATCCTTTTTTGTTAGAATATGTTTGTGGTGTATTTATACAAACATTTTATAGCACACAACGAAATGCTGTTGCTGATTTATTGTTGGTTGGTTTGAGCCATTGCCTCTATCTGGTATTATGAAAGCAATAGTTTCCAACATCAAACCGCCCATCTGCAACACACCAAATATCACCAATTTACTAAGAGAGTTGGCTACTCTAAACGTCATTACTCTATGGAAATATTTATTTGGGTTTATAAATCAATGCCTGCTATGTACCTTATAAAGATTATGCTATGCTGGCTGCGCTTCACGTGGTCAATACTAAATGGAAAATTTTGGCACACTTTTTTACAACATTTCGGCCGGTATCTCACCAATGATATGTATAATGTTGTGGTTGTCTTGTCCCTATAGACGAGAGATTTCACGTGCCCCCACAAAATATTGTTTAGTGGGGTCAAATAGCACGAACCAGGCGGCCAATTGACAGCGCCACAACGTGAGATTAATTGCTCACTAAGCACACCTGTCAATTCGATCATGGTAACGCGTGCAATGTGGGCTGTGGCACAGTCCTGTTGAAACCACGTATTAACCTAGTCAAATTCTTCCATTTTGGGAATTTTGACCGTAACGTTGCGGCCATCATTCAATAATACTGCTGGCTCAAGTATGTATATTAGGGTGGGTCGATTTAGCAAACGATATTGTGCCATCGATTTTTCGATAGCTTTTGGCATAAGGAAAAAAATCCAATGAGTGTTCGAACTCACGGGCGATGTGTTAACACCTTTTTGCTACACGGTACCTGTTCGATTTCTATGAACACATTCGTAAATGTTACATTGGAAAATAAAAAACAGCGTTCAATCATATTATGACGTTACAGTTAAATAATATTAATACTTAAAATTATTTAAAGACCCAGTGCAAGCACATGTGTCATTATTTTCTTGCTCAATACTTTTTGTTTTATTCCCACAAAAGTCAAAGAATGCAAAGCAACAGACACTTGTATATACATACCAAACCTCTGCAATGAATGGCTTGAATAAGAAATCAAGCCATTCACTTGTAAAACAAATACATACTGTAGTTATCTCAGTATTTGCAAAACAAAGCAAAGAGTGAAAAGAGAATTCACTGCCGAGCCGTTATCAAAACAAATGAGTATCAAGATGTGGGAGAAGTGTGTATTTTCAAGCACTGACTAACAAAACAAAACTTCAGTAGTTCACTGTACACTACAGTACTGTAATCATTGTCATTTCAAATGAAAATTGTCTTTGTTTGCGTATTGTGTTTTTGTGTTTTGCAGTTGAATTTGATTTTATTTACAGTATATATAAATTAATATGTAGGCATGTTTCTATAATTTTGTAATTTTATTAGGTTTTAAAAATAACATTCACATGTACATATCTACATAAAACATAAAAAGTATTCAAATTACATAAATCATAAAGACAATCAAAAAAACAAAAAACAAACAATTAAAAATAAAATACAAAATTCATAAAAACATTTGGACAATAAAAAATATAAAATTAAAGGGTAATTCCATTTTAAATCAACAAAAAAAAAACGCAATTTTTGACCTTACGCTCTTAGAATTGTACAAAAATTATCATGAATGTTTTACAGTACTAAACTAATATAAATTGAAATATTTTAGGTATCTCGCTTTTGTGGTTCCGGAAATGTGGTGCTTCAAAAACTAGAGAATTCATTAAAAACCGCGTAAGTGGTCTGGCAATATTGGTGATATCTTCAAAACTTTTTAACGCACATGATCGAAATTGGTCTCATTTAATAGATATTGCAAATAGCTTTAAAACTACATTTATAATTTTTTTTTGCGAAAGGTCAAAGGTCAGTGTCACACGATTTATAGTTTAGGAAGCTATATCTCAAAAAGTGAAATTTTTAAAATTCTGAAAAAAATATATGTTGATCCTAATAGTCTCTTACCCATTTTGTGAGTGTGCTCTTATTAGTTCCTGAGATATAGACAATGATGTGAAATTGTTTGAACAATTTTAATACTATTTTTTTGTATTATTCATTCTTCACTTTATTTCTCCGTTCAACAACAGCAACAGACACATGTACATACATACATTGTTATGTTAGTAAATAAGCTATACAAGTTGACACAATTTCAAGCCGACGATTTTCTGGATTCACTTTGCGAAAAATTATTGACACTTTTGCCTCACTCGTTCATCGCAAGGAACAAGCTGATTTTTTGAATGCAAAAAAAGCATTGCTTGGAGAACATGAGTACATTGCAATATGTGATTTTTCGGAAAATGCATCGTTTTTTGTTCAGGACTGTTCACAAGGTTTTCATTGGAACAACAGCCAAGCTACTTTATATCCGATTTCTATATATTACAAATGTAATGGCCACTTAGAGCACACCAATTACATAGTTATATCTAATTGTCTTATCCACAACACAGTTGCAGTACACTTGTTCCATCGCCATATGATAATGTTTCTACAAAATAAGTTTTGTTCAACACCAAGAAAAATTTCTTATTTTTCGAATGGCTCAGCACCTCAATTTAAGAATAAAAAAAATTTTCTTAATTTATGTCATCATGAAGATGATTTTGGGTTTCCAGCCGAATGGCATTTTTTTTGCCACAAGCCATGGAAAAGGTCCTAGCGATGGTCCTGGTGGAACCGTAAAGAGAGAAGCTCGCCGAGGCAGTTTGCAACGTCCAATACAGGACCAAATTACTAGCCCGCTTCAATTGTATGAGTGAATCTTGAATTCACCACTTATAATTTTACTTTTTATTGAAGAATTAGTTAATAGGCATTCATTTTGATACTTCTGTATAATTGGAAGCATTTATTTGCACCTATTATGTTATATGTATGTGAAAATACATAGATTAAGACTTATTCTAATAAAAATAGATTTGGGAAATTACTTACACCGTTCGCATTCATAATTAGTTTGTTTTTTAAATATTTTGTATTTGCTCTGACAATTTCTTACTTACATACGTGCATATGTTTATGACAACTGCCGATAACCATCTCTATTTTCGTAGTGATTGGCATGTGACATTTTAACAGTGAGTACAGCGAGTACAGTACTGTAGACGTCGCCTTCAGCAGTGCACATACTTCAATTTGTCGAAACGAAACGGGAAGAAACATTAAAAGAAACGAACAAGCTGTAACCATGTTTTGTTTTCATGCTCCAAACAATGTACAGTGTTTGGTTTTGTTTTTGCGATCACTCAGTTATGTTGTCATATTATTGCAAAATACAGTAGTTCAGTTTACAATGAAATGAGTGCACTACTGTGGACGAAGAAACGAATGTCTTGATGCAGAGGTTTGATACATACATACATTGTTATATTCGTACATACGCTACACAAGTTCACAAAATTGTCGTTGCTCTCCTGCTATCTCATTTTTATATACGTATAATACGTCATTACTCTCTTTGCTCTGAGAGTTCTCCGCACCCAAGAATGATAGAAACAAGATTACGCATTGCGCAGGTCCGTTACTTCTCTTTCAGCAATCAGCAATTTTTATGACGTCACTTGTGGCTTATTTTGTGAGCACAACGTTGATTTAATATGGAAAAGTGCAAACATTTCAATTAACAAGGAATTTAATGCAATAAACATTGTTTTAAACATTAAAACATTTCTTTATTTTTCATAATGCTATGCGACTAGGCCATTGTTTTTATCATTCTTTCTTTATTTTTCATAATTTCTATTGAAATTCGATTGAAATAGCACAATATTTTTAAAGAAGTTTAATCATTCAAAAAAATAAAACATAAATAAATATTTTTTAATTATTTATTACAGGTATTTTACGATTCTCAAAGCATTAAATTCCTTGTTAAATTGAAATGTTTACACTTTTCCATATTAAATCATTGTTGTGCTTACAAAATAAGCCACAAGTGACGTCATGCGCAGAGAGAGGCAATTTTTGCACAGCCTACCGCGTAATCTTGTTTCTATCATTCTTGACTACTACTGATATGTTGGTGATATATTTGTGGTTGCTGTGTTGCGGAGTGTTTTTGTGTTGGTGGTGGGTGTAGGAGGGGGTACCTAAAATAAAAACTGTTAAGGGAATGCAAAGAGTGAAGAGTGTGAGTGTAAATTGTCATGGCGGAGGGTATATAAGCTTCGGCCCGGCCGAACTTAACACCGTTTCTACTTGTTTTTGTATACACCGGGCAATGCTGAACATCAAATGACTCTCTTTGTTTGGCCATAGCAACAACAACCAAACACACAACATCACACATACTTTGTCCGAGGTAGCTGACGTATACGTGTGTCACATAACCACATGTTTGCCATATCAACAGCAACGAAACAGCCAAACACACAACATCACACATACTTTATACGAAGTAGATGACGTATTAGTGTGCCACCATAACGTCGACTGCGCAAGCCCATGGGCTTGCAAATGAAATTTTGCGTGGCTATGCTTTATGTCTCCGTTCAACAACAGCAACAGACACATGTACATACATACAGTATTATGTTAATACATACGCTATAGACACAATTTCGTTTGCCTCACCCCTGCCACACCACTCTTTCATTGCTCTCTTGCTCGCTCATTTTTGTTTAACACGTCATTATTCTCTTTCGCAGTCGCAGAAAATCTGGTTTTAGTAGCAGCATAAAATCTGGTTTTAGCAGCAGCATAAAATCTGGTTTTAGCAGATTTTGACTTTGATAGATTTAGTCCCTATACGCCGCTATAGATGTTGACACATCAAAAATTCAAAAAAAAAAACACAGCTTGAAATAAAAAAAAAAAAACTTCTGGGTCTTCTAGACCTGAGATCTAATTAAGGTATAAAAAAATAATTCAAAGCTTTCAACTTAAAAATAATTGTTGAGACTAAAATAAAATTTGTGGTTTTTTCACCTACATTTTTTGTCGCATTGCCAATAGTTTGGTGATCTGTGCTCTAAGCAGTAGGTTTTCTTGCATTTTGCGCAGAAATATATGCTCATACGCTTCAATTTCGGAAGATAGAAATCACATATTGATCTTTTGCCCTTTTTGATACCGGGTTCATCTGAATCATTGTCAGAATTACGAGCAATCACGTCATTTATTGCGGAACGAACTCTTTTCTGCATACGTGGCCTTTCTTCCAAACGCATGGTGCACCAGTCGCTACATAGGTTCTTGCTTACTATCTTGAGGAATTATCTTCTTGCCATTGGCCTTATTTTCAAAACTTCTCAATTTGATACATAAATTACATAGCTGTTGAGACAAGTCATATTCAACATTCCATTGAACATGCAAAGTGGCCAACGCTTAGTTTTACGGCTACAGCTTGAATGACCACACATCTGATCAAAAGTATCCACAGCACCTTTTGTTTCATTATAAGATTGAATTATTGTGGGCTTACCGGAAACGGAGTCAACGAAAGGCTTGTCGTGCATGGTAGAAAGCAAAAGAACGGTCTTTTGAGGTTTTGGCTTATAGCTAACAAGAGTGAGCTTTTCGTGGAATCCAAAAAGAGATGTTCCAACAGGACGTGATGAATTATGTTTGAACTCTGCAGGAATTTCTTGCTTATTATTTCGAATTGTTCCAATAAGAGTAATGTTGTATGGTGGTTCAAGCAATTCCTCAGCTAGCGGTATAGAAGTAAACCAGTTATCGGCAGTTAAATTACGATTTGTGCCATGTGTAGTCTTTGTAAGCAGCTTACAATAGTAGGATCCTAATGGTTCGTTTATAGTTGTACCGGGGTTTTTCCCAAATACGGTGAGGCATCAAACATATATTTCGGTCTTACATCGCACACTAAAACAATCTTTATTCCGTATTTGGCCGGTTTATTAGCAATATACATACGGAATGGACATCGTCCCCTGAATGCCAAAAGTTGTTCATCTATTGTCACGTACGAGCCTGGTTTATACAGATCTCTACACTGCTTGATAAAAATTTCCCAAATATGTCGGATAGGCGCAAACTTATCAGTTTTTTTTCTGTCGTCTCGAGTGTTACGATCATCGAAATGCAGACACTTGACAACGAACTCAAACCGTTTACAGCTCATTGCAGCTAAACTTTGGGACCCTCAAATTGAAGGATCAAATAACTCATCTGTTGACAAGCGATTATTTTTCAACGCACCGCTCAAGATAAATATGCCAAGAAGAGCACGAAGCTCTTCATTTTGACCTGTGATGTAGTGGTATTCTGAATTTTACACTCGGTAGCTGCTTGTTCCATATATTCATTAGTGCGCAAAAGTACTTCATCCATCAACTCTGAAGTAAAAAACAGTTCAAAACACTTCATGGGATCTACAATGCCCTTGGCTCCTTCTTTTGGCCCTGGCACAATATGGACTATGTTCTGTTCGACTGTTTTTGTGACGAAGAAGGTTCGGAAGACAAATATATTTGTTCTTACCCCTTATAACCGATGCCGATGGTATAATAATCCAATTCTTACAAGGCGGTTGCTCTTCATTTTGCGACGTGCATACAGCTTGCTGAACATAAGTCAGTGTGGATTGTACATTGACATCATTTTGATTATATACATCAGTATTCTGCATGTCATCGTCTAAATCAGCGACGTAATTGGGGTCAGCCACACTCTCATCTGAATCGAAATCTTATAAATCGTCGTTATGTTCACTTCCATCTACCGATATCTCCTATAGCCATTTTAGTAGCTGATCTTCAGAAATATTCATCTGAAAAAACTATACAAATTATACGCAGACTTTAATTGTTAGCAAAAAAAAAACAAAAAAAGGACAAGCAAATATGTACAAAAAAATTACCATTATTGGTAAACTTCGCCTCACAGGCGACACACGTGTCTATATCTCAGCAACGCAACGGAGAAAATAAAAACACGTCTGTGCCCAAGCTCGTACAACACTCAACTGAGTTGGCACGAGAGCAGCTTTGATACGAGTGAGCGACCAGGAAATATCGCAAAAAAAAATTGCTTCGCTTCACAGGCGATGTTTACCATACTAGGGTTAAAGCATAATGAAAGTACAATGCAATAAAGACAAACAATGTTATAAACACAACCCGAAATTGGTATAACAGTGTTCACCAAACTTTTATGCTTCAGAGCCACACTTGTCATTTGTACAAAATTTTACATTCCCCTAAATTCAAATTTTTGTTAAAATTGATTTTGCTGGGATTGTCGTAGTTAATATGGGATTATCGGTGGCATTCTTTTTTTTATCACCGTATTTTATTACTCATCAGTAGTTTGCATTCATCAAAATAGAGGATAAATTGCCAATTGAAATAAGTTTAAAGTACTTTATCATTTTTGGTTTATGTCTATATCTCTATCATATGTAACGATCAACTCGAACAAATTTCTGGTTCTGAAAATATCTTATCTCTGGGTAAGGTACAAATCTAATGGCTGATCCGCACACATCTATTTTAAGTCAGGATCGACCACCACTACTGATCATTGTCAGCTCCTGAATAACTCTGTTTCAGGTTAAAACTGCTAGGGATTTTATTTTATTTAATAAAAAATTTGAGATAGAAATACAAATTTAAAAATTAATTGATGATGAATATTTTTGATGAATTTGTTACATTAATGCAAAGAAATATTGCATGACATGAGAATTAAATAAATCATTTTAACTTTTCATACAAATTATTTCCTATAATAAACATTTCAGAGGAACTAAACATAATAACTTAGTATTTTGTTTTTAATTAATTACAATCATTTATCGACACATTTGTCAGATTATAGTCGGCGGACAATCGATTACAAAATATTTCGCATTAATTCAAATCAAAACAAATGTTGGCGGCTCTACTACGCTCCACAACAACAGCAACTTGGCAACATTTGAGCTTTTCCAGCTCAGTGTGGATGGATGTTGGATGAAACAGCGGAATAATATCAATGTCATCGGGTATTATCGTAAATTAAAGTGTATGTTTGACTGTCGTCTGTCTATTTGCTCAACTGTGTGTCTGTCTGCCAATTCGCAATGAATTCATTCCTCTAACTGCAATTATTTATGCCGCTTATGTATTCATGAAATTCTTGTTATTTTTAATTGAAACAAACATTTGACTGGAAAACAAATGTGATCTATAACACAACTATTAAAGTTAATTGTGAATTAAATAAAACAATTGTTTAACTTCTTAATGAAATTAATTATTATAGTACAAAATGTAAAATCAAATCGTAACAAATCAAGATCAAAAGTCATAGGGAGAAAGAGAGAACGACAATAACTAGAGTTTCGATTAATTCATTTCATGTTCTAATTAAAAATCGGAAATGTTTTTGAAATGTAGAATTTTAAGAATTGACTATAAATGGAGACAGTATTACAGGTGTATACAACTACTGGATGACTTAAACAGTAAATCCCTAAAAATTAATAATTTCCTATACTGAGACTTTGTCCCTCAGCTTTGGCCCACTTCCTCTGTCTCCTCAAAAAATAAATTCCTTCCAATTGCAACATGTATTTACTTTAATACTTTCAAGTTAAGTTTTAATTTCCGCCTTAACACACATCTCTCACCCTCTGACTGAACCCCAAATTTCAAGTTTAGTTTTAATCAGGCATCGTCAACGCACCCTCACCGTCATCTACTTTGATGTCTCCTGGAACAAGTAAAGCAGAGAAGTGATCTCTACATATTCCCAATATACTCTACACATCCCCATCTGCGACAATATTCCCGTGGTTATCTCTACAAAAGGCGGTCCTAATCCACGGCCATTGGTTTGAATTTGTACTTTTCGGTAGATTTTATAGCCCTCATTCTTTCTTGTGTAAGATCGAATTTGCTCACTCCCCCCCTTTCTGCACAACCGTTTTTCTTCTTTAATAAGTGATTTTCCTCTCTCCTCTTCTCCCTATACCGATCCGACGGGGCTTCCACCACTTGCCATGCGATACTTTTCATCATACCATGGTTTGTCTTTAAGCGGTTTTTCATAACCAAGTACGTTTTCTGCACGAGTTGTCATAGAGTGGGAAATGTACTTCCACTGTTCTTCAGGACCATGCGACGGGGGTGTGTTCTGCGCCAGCTTCTCAGCTTACGGCGTGGCTGTCCCTGGTGGCCGTCGGTGGTGCAATGGTTAATATGCGCACCTCTTGTTTATCAGATCCTGGATTCGATCCCTGCTCTGACCACCTTACATTTCTTTCGGCGGCGGTCACCTCGCATAGTGAAGGCGACACTATCGAGTATTTAGCCATGAAAAAGCTTCTCAAAATACCGTTCAGAACCGGTGTGAAACTGTAGGTTCCAACCAGCGAGTATAAAACAAGAAAGCGCACAGCTCACTGGTTTTGAGAAACTCTCCCAAATTCTTTCATGGGATGTATTGGGAAACCATTTATTATTTTTATATATGTCTCTGGTATTTGCAGCTTTCGGATGTCCTGCCTTATAACGGGTTTTTCAACAGAGACGCTACAAAAGTAAATCGATAGGGACAGCAAACGACGCCATATTTTTCCCCGCTCTTTGTACATTTCTCTTCAGCAAGGTTTGCCATTTCATCATGGAAAGATATACGAGCCAACAACGAGTCGAAATTATTAAAATTTACTACCGAAATTTGGAGTCAGTGGCCTCAACTTTAAGAGCGCTACGTCCAATTAAATCATCTTCAGCGATGAGGCTCATTCCTGGCTGAATGGCTTCGTCAAGAAGCAAAATATGCGTTATTGATTAGACAGCAATCCACACGTAATCCATGAGTCATCATTGCATCCCGAAAAAATTACGGTTTGGTGCGGTTTATGGGCCGGCGACGTCATTGGGCCGTACTCGGCACCGGCACTTTACTGTGAATGCGAATCGCTATCGTTCAATGATAACCGAATATTTTTGGCCCCAATTGGATAATATGGACTTGGAGGACATGTGGTTCCAACAGGACGGCGCCACAAGCCACACAGCGAATGCCACAATCAATTTATTGGAAACCAAGTTTGGTGAACGTGTTATCTCACGAAATGGCCCAGTCGATTGGCCGCCTCGGTCGTGCGATTTGACGCCGTTAGATTATTTCCTGTGGGGCTACGTCAAGTCTATGGCCTATGCCAACAAGCCAGCGACGATTGATGAACTTCGTACGAATATCGAACGTGAAATTGCAGCAGTATCGGCCGATTTATGCTTGAAAACCGTCGAAAATTGGGTTCAGCGTCTGGACTTCTGCAAGCGTGCCCATGGTGGCCATGCAGAAGAAATCGAGTTCCATACATAATGTCATCGAACGTACTTTCAGAGGAATAAATAATTTCATTGGTATCTAAAACCGGTTTTGTTTTATTTAACAAAACTTTTATAGCGCTCTTATTGAAAAACCCGTTATATGCCTGGTTTCGTACGACTTTCGCTCTGCTTATCCTTCTGCGAACATTTGCTTCAACCGCGTAGTGATCCGAATCGATATTAGATCCTCGAATCACACGTACCTCTATTACACTACACCATTTCCAATTGAAATTTGAAAAATATCAATTTAATTTTGAAAAATATCAATTGAAATTTGAAAATTATATTTGAAATTTGAAATACATCAATTGAAATTTAAAAATTCTATTCGAAATTCGAAACACATCAATTGAAATTTAAAGAACATTAACTGAAATTAGAATGACATCAATTGAAATTTGCAAGACATCAATTGAAATTTAAAACACATCAATTGAAATTTGAAACACATCAATTGAAATTTGAAACACATCAATTGAAATTTGAAAGACATCAATTGAGATTTAAAATTCGTCACTTGAAATTTAAAAATTATTAACCGATTTTATCTATTAGATTTTTAAATTTCAATTGATGTATTTTAAATTTCAATTGATGTGTTTCAAATTTCAATTGATGTATTTTCAAATTCAATTGATGTTTTTCAAATTTCAATTGATGTATTTCAAATTTCAAATAGAATTTTCAAATTTCAATTGATGTATTTCAAATTTCAAATAGAATTTTTAAACTTCAATTGATTTTTTTCAAATTGCAATTGGAAATGGTGTAGTAGAGTGCATTCCATCAATTACCAGGTGATCAATCTGGTTCTTCGTCTGCTGATCCGCGGATATCCAAGTAGCTTTATCTATGTCTTTATGTTGGAATCTCGTACTATTGAGAACCATGTTTTTCGCCGCGGCAGAATCTACCAGTCTCGTTGCGTTATTGGAAGTGATGGCGTGTAGGCTGAATTCATGGTTGGTTATTTCAAAGACACTTTCCCTGCCGAGTTTAGCATTAAAATCATCTAGAACAATCTTAATGTCATGACCAGGGCAGCGGTCGTATGTTTCCTCTAGGCGCTCATAGAACATGTCCTTGGTGTCATCATCTTCTCTTATGTCGGGGTATGAACACAAATTAGCGATATATTAAGGTATTTCGCTTTTATGTGGAAGTTGGCACTCAAGGGGTTGAACACTCAAGGGGTTGAACCTTGAGACCAGACGCCGTAGTCTTTTGCCAACTACACGCTGAAAAAAACGGCCTCTGTTACAAATTCTCCCAAACATATTCTGCAGGAATCATGTATATATTTGGAACACAATTCAAATATTTACATGCTTCCAAGTCCCAAACTTCGGTGTATTTAAATGCAAACATTAGCATGTTTACTGACAAATATGTATGCTTTTATGTGGAAACGTATGCGTGCTTCATCCCAAGCATCCATATACTTACGTGGAAGCATTCACGTGTTTCCCCCAAACCTCCATATACTTACATGGAAACATATACGTATTTTCTGCCAAACATTATAATATTTTGAAACGAATCATTCATTATTTCTTTATTTATTATAATTAAAATAAATAATTAATACAAAAAATTTAAATATTTAAAATGCCCTTTTACATTTACTTCCTGAATGCATTACTTTCTCCTTTTTTTTGTTGTCTCTCACGTTTTTGTTTTCAGAAGGTTTCAACTATGCGTTAGTTATCACTATGCGTTGGTACACAAACAATATACTAATATACACCTCTAGTTCATGCAAGACAAGCGTGTATTAATTACTTGTGTTTTTTTTATTATATTTCACAAATGGTCTACCATGCCGATTTTTTCAGTAGAGGCTGGGTCAGAAAAATGGATTCATGTTGTTGCCTTTCCAGTTTCTTTACTTTGGTAGCACACATGCATACATACATATATACTAAACACATACACAAAAACCAAAGCAACACCACAACCCATTTAACCGTCCGAGCTTTCACTGATCAAGCGCTTTTGATATCCTCTGTCCGATGAACCATTGACGACTGTATACATGAAATTAAAACGCAATACATCAGCCAAAATAAGAAACGCTGACTTCATCTGCAATCTGCACGCACATTCAGGAATATTTATGAATCACTCACTGAGAGAATAACGCAAAAATATAAATACACACTTACAAGATATACACACTCGTTGCCCCTCTTTTATTCTCTTGCTCTCGGGAGAGCATAAACAGTGCAACAAACACAGCTGTATTTATATAACAAACACAAATATATTTGGGTTGCAGACACATATGTTATAACATATTAATCATTGTGTCTCAAACATGTAATATTGAATAGCAAACACAATGTGGTTGGGCACAAGTATATTATATATTATATTTCTCCAAACACATGTTATATTTGCATCCAAACAACAAAAATTACAGATTTTTCAGCGTGTACAAATCCGCAACCAAATTTATACTCTTTCCATGTCAGCTTTAGTATATGTCATAGTACTTCTTCCTTGTACAACCATGTCCTATCCATCGCATATAATTCTCGAGGACATCTGCCAGTTGTGAAGTGGCACCGGATCTGTATAGTATTCCAAATGCATATCTCAAAAGCATGGTCCTTATAGAATATGTCAAAAAGTATGAGGTTTTATGTTTCTCTTTCTCATTTTGTATTTGCAACTGCCAGGATGATTATGTTTCTGCCGCCCATTATGTATCAAACGCCGACGTTTTGTTTCATAACTTTTGATCCGCCACTGGACAGTAGTGTTGGCTCATCCGCCTTCAAATCACACAAGAATATGTTCGCTAGTTCGAGGAGCTTCAGTGACACGGACACCTAATCAATCTGAGACGCATCTAACTTACATACTTATCCGGTTTCGAAAAACCAACCTTACAAAACGAAGATAACATGTTTCGCCAACTACATAGTTCGATCTTTTGCTTTATCTCTCCAGTTGGTAATACCAATTATACCCAGGGATTCGGCAACCTGATCCCTCCAGCGGAGTCTTGGTCTTCCTATTTTTCGTCTTCCTTCGAGTTCGGTTTCGAAATCCCTTCGAGCTGGTTCCTCTTCATCCATTCTACTGACATGACCTAGCCAGCGCAATCGCGGTATTTTGATCCGCTTAACTATGTCAATTTCGGGACATAGCTCATGGTTCATGCATCGCCGACACTCGCCATTGTCGCCTAAGACGCATCAGTGATCGCATAACCAATCAGTCAGCTCATTCGTTTCGCCTTCTAACTCAAACTTGTTAACGCAGGGCTCCGATAAAGCCACTGCCCGTGACAGATCTAGTCCACGACCGGAAGTAGTCAGCTACTAGAACTTCCCTATAAAGGAATCAGTTCTGGCCACTCCTAAGTGCGTGCATGTCAGAAACTTTCAACCTCCACCGCCAGTTCCATGTCCCACAAACAATAATGAACAAAAATACAAAGATAGTTTTACAGTTTCATCTATCATAAAACTCCTACTGGAAAAGTAGCCTCTAAAGCGAACTACAGACTTGTCATTCATGAGCATGAACATTGTTTGTTTACCGCCCTTCTTGATACCAAATAAGAATGTAATCGAAGTTGTTCGCATCACTGTCATGTTCACAAATTTGGCTGATAATATTTTTCAAATTCATTAGTCAGATGAAAAGTTATCGACCAAGGTCATGATCATGAATGACAAGTCTGTGGTTCGCTTAAAGCAATCACCAAGTATAGTATGTTTGCTGCCAAAAAAAAATCCAATGAGTGTTCGAAATCACGGGCGATGTGTTAACACCTTTTTGTTACACGAAACCTGTTCGATTTCTATAAACACATTAGTAAAGTATACATTGGAAAATAAAAAACAGCGATCAATCATATGATGAAGTTACATTTAAATAATATTAATACTTAAAATTATTTAAAGACCAGTGCAAGCACATTTGTCATTATTTTCTTCCTTAATACTTTTTGTTTTATTCCCACAAAAAACAAAGAGAATGAAAAGCAACAGACACATGTATACTGAACTGAAAAGCATCATCTCAGGGATGAATATTGTTATCACCCCAACAACTTTCGTCATCGAAAGTCAGCTAACGTACAGCTTCATTCCCGCTACGAAAATGTGTTCATCAACTGCAAATTGTTCGTCACTGCGAAGAACGTATGGTTGGCGCTTCAATGAGTTTCATTCATTATTGCAACGAATTTGTGTCGTTGCTGCAATGAATTTGTTTCATTGTTGCAGTGAATAAGTATCGTTCTTTCAATGAAATTATTTCATTTCAGCAATGAATTGGTTTCATTACAGCAATGAGTTGCTCCATGGGTGCAACGAATTTGTTTCATTGCAGCTATGAATTTGTCTCATTGATGCTATGAACTTATTTCATTGCTGCAATGATTTTGTTTCATTGCTGTAATGAATGTGTTAAAGTGTGTTTGAAATTATTTATTGGTTATTATACATAAATACACTGTCAGTATTACATTGCAGGAGTTTTGATTCAAAAAAATTTGAATATCTATTCCACTCGTCTGGAGAAAGTTTATGGTTGAGTGATATTGTGGCCGTTGTATTTGTTTCGTTGCTGCAATGAATTTGTTTCATTGTTGCAGTGAATAAGTATCGTTCTTGCAATGAAATTGTTTCATTGATGGAATGAATTGGTTATATTACAGCAATGAAGTTGCACCATTGGTGCCTGCAATTAAAAACAAATATCAGGAATTTATTATTAACATTTCTAATTGAGATATGTGAGATATGTCTACCACTTTCGGTTGTTGCAAATGAACTGCTCACCATTTCCTCTTGCTGGTCTCTTTTTTACTCTCACTCATTTTTTTACTGCTTTTCTCTCTTTATCTTCATAAAACTTAGTTTCATTGCAATAACGAAATTGCTTCGTCAACTATAAATCTTGGCAAAACTCCAAAATAAAAAAATAATAAAAATAATCAATAAAAAGATATAGGTACACCAAATATCAAATGTTTAAAACTTCTTTTTTTAAATTTTAACTCATTTTTCTACGAAATTCAAATTAAATAAAATTGTTGCAGGAACGAAAAGTAAGTTCTTGCAGCAACGAAATGAAAAATTGTCAAAGAAATCATGTATGAAATTTTCCGTTGCAGCGTCTACCAAATTGTCTGATATACGAAACTTTTCATTGTAGCAACGTAGACACATTAACGAAAATGTTTCATCCATACGACGAAGCAATATTCTTTCAGTGTACATATGTACATACATTTTAATGTTCGTACATACGCTACACAAGTTCACATAATTTTCGTTGCTCTCTTACCTTCTCATTTTTATATACGTATAACCACGACATTATTCTCTTTGCTCTGAAAGTGCTCCGCACCCATACAAGACAACTATTCGCTGTCGCTACATCAGTGTGTGTTTTTTTCGCAGTCTGACAATCTGTGTTTCGCAGTCAGACAAATCTGTGTTCTATATAGGGGTGGGTCACCCTTATCATTTAGGGGTATGAAAATATATGTTGGCCGATTCTGAGACCTAGCCGATATGCACATAAAATTTCATACAAATCGGTCCAGTCGTTTCGGAGAAGTTTAACACCAAACAATATGTGTGATCGCAGTGGGACTAACTGTGTTTGGATGTGTTCACTTTGTAAGTTAAGTCCCTACCCGCGCCTATAGATGTTAACACATCAAAAATGTTCATCGGCAAATAGTATTTTTCATGCGAATTATGACATATCTACCAGCAAATGCATATAGTTGCTTCTATGAACATAACTAGTTTGTCGACAATATATTATGTTCGACGAGAATTATAACGTATTTATTGGTAATTATAATGTGTTTGATTTGCAATAATATAATTTTAATTTCTTAAACATATAATATTTGACCCGAATTATAATACATTTACGGCCGATTTCACCATGACTGGTTATCATACAGGTAGAGCTAACGAACAGTTTTTCCTGTCAGTTTGTATGGAATTTAAAATTTTTAACTATCAGTTAGCTTTAACTTTGTTTGGTGAAATTGGGCGTTAGTAAACTAACCAAAGGTTGATGTTCGACCTTCTTGATGTAAACTTTCCTGGCGGATTGAATAATCAAGTTTTAAATTATTCTCAAATTGTCTATTTATTCACTCGATATTTCGTACCACTTTGAGGAAAATCTTAAGGAGTTAAACAAAAAACCAAAGAATAATAGCTACAGCCTGCTGTTCCACGCGTTAGCTACTCTACACCTTTTTCAGTTGTAATTCAGATAATAAAAAAAATGGTGTCTCTTAACATCCCATGAAGGGATTGGGGAGAGTTTCTCACAATCAGTGAGATGTGCGCTTTCTAGTTTTACACTCACTGATTGGGACCTACAGTTTTACACCGGTTCCGAATGGTATTTTGAGAAGCATTTTCATGGCTAAGTACTCGATAGTGTCGCCATCACTAAGCGAGGTGACCGTCGTAGGAAGAAATGTAAGGTGGTCTGAGCAGGGATCGAACCGACGTTCTCATGTACAAGAGCCGCGGACACTAGCCATTGCACCAGCGATAATATCAATTGAAATTCGGAATTTTCAATTGAAATTAAGAAACGATCAAATGAAATTCCGAATTCCCAATTGAAATTCAGAAAATACCAAATTTAGAATTCCTATTCCTGGCCATCTATTCCTGGAACCGAGTCCGGTTAATCCTGAACCGAATTCTCTGCCTTTTTGGAACCGTTTTCGATTCTTTGGACCCGTTTTTTTCCTTTAAGAACCGTTTTCAGTTCATTTGGAACAGTATTTCGGTCCATTTCTAAACGTTTTCGGTTTTTTAAACCGTTATTCGGTTCTTGTTACAACCGGTTCGGTCGAGTCTTGTAAAGAACCGGTTTTGCAGATATGGTTTCTCGACTGTGTGCATCACTAATATTTCCTGAATTGCAATTGGAAAAGGTGTGAAATAAATAGGCAATTTGAGAACTATTTAATACATCAAGCTTGATTATTTGATCCGCAATGGAAAGTTTATTTAGTATTTTTTTTGTGTGTTTAAATATTTAATATTTAATAATAAATATTTAATAATATTCTTCAAAAAATTCCAAAATTTACGTAATTTTTACGGTATTGCAAACGACAGTCAACAACTAGGAATTCAGACACTTATCCTATATCTTCGGAGCAGCTTGAGAAGGATGTAACAAACATGTATGTAGGTTAGGTAGAAGTGGCCGTCACTGTTGACACACTTAGTCCAATGACATAACAAATATCACTTAAATATTTATGATTGCCTTGTAGCTCCTTAAGTTATTTAATTATTAAATTTATTCAACATTATATTATGTGAAAAAATGCAAAGAATGAGTTAAATATTTCATTAACAATTGTAGACCTCTCCTAAGTCTACCAAATCGGGTGTAAAATTGACATTTATTCACCTCAATTGCAATCGCACAAGATGCCATGGACGATGGCAATAAGAGTCGGTATACATAGATAGAACAATATCACAATCCTAACGAATAAAATAATAAATTATTTTAATTAAAATAGCATCACACATAAGACGAAGTAATAAATTTACAAATGATTTTTATTTTTTTAATTCGCAAATGGCTGGTAAAACAATGAAATCAAAGCACAGACACTCGTATACAATTGAATAGTGCACAGTGTTTCAAAACGATAAAAATTTATATTAATTGCATGTATTACGTTCAAGCTGTTGCGGTTGTAAATGTCTCACGTGTTGACACTCTTTTAAACCCGGAATTAAAAAAGGTTTTAATTTGGAATTAGTCTGCTATTAGGCAATCCAAAATCGGAATGAGCCAACCACTTTTACTTCACAGTCCACATTCTGATATAATTAATAATCCGGATTTTAAATTAATAACTTGGTTTAAAACAGAATTAAAAAATTAACTTTGGGTGCTAGAAGTGAACTCATCTATTAATTAGTTCATTTACCTCAGATCCGCAGAAAACAAAAACTAGTAATAACATTGCTAGTTTAGAAATCCAACAGATAATTGGGTTTGCGAATTGATATCAATTCGCACTCTTCAAGCATTTAAAAGATAAAGCCCCCTTTTAACAGAATTAGTAGTATTTATTTTAACAGAATTTTATACGCTGAAAGTAAGAACTTGGTCAAACGAGTGCATTTATTTCGTCGCTTCAACGAATATTTTCATCGAAAGTGAGCTTATGTACAAATTCACACCCACTACGGAAATGATTTCATTAACAGAAAATATTCCACCATTGTGCCTAAAATATTTCATTGTCGCGCAGAAAATATGTATCACTGATACCTTAAAAAAATTACATGAGGTGTCAGGGGACACACGGTTGGAACGAAGTTCCTTTCGCTATATATTATGTACTAGTTAGTTCTAACAAGGCTAAGGCGCCCGTTGAAATATTCGATAATTTATATGGATCTTTAAGAAAATAAACTTTTTTTAAAATGATAAACTTTTGTTAAGAAATTTTTTATTTATTGAATGTATTTTTTTCAAAAAAAATTATATTTTTAGGCCACTTTTGTAAGAATATGTATTATATTTTCCCGAAAAGGTCCTTTCTTTGATTAGAGTTACTTCTTTTATTAAAATAAAAAAAAATGGTTTTCCGTTACATCCCGTGAAAGGATTAGGGAGAGCTTCTCACAAACCAGTAAGCTGTGCGCGTTCTAGTTTTACATTCACTGATTGGGTCCCACAGTTTTACTCCGGTTCCGAACGGTATTCTGAGAAGCTTTTTCATGACTGAATCCTCGATAGTGTCGCCGTCACTAAGCTAAGAGAATGTCTAAGAATATGAAATTTTTTTACAAAAAATACTTTTTTAAGAACAGGTACTTTTTAAAGCAGTGGTACTCTTTTTCGGATAAGGTTATTTTTTAAGAAAATTTACTTATTTTCAGGAAGGCTACTTATCTCAAGAAAACAAAAGAAAGGTGGTATTTTATTTTTAAGAAATGGTACTTTTAAGAAAAGGAATTTTTGTAAGAAAAGCAATTTTTTGTAAGACAAGGTATTTTTTTTTGAAGAAAAGCTTTTTTTACGAAAGAACAGATACAATTTTAAGAGTAGGTACTTATCTCAAGAAAAGTTATTTTGTTTTACAAAAAAGGTATTATTTAAAGAAAATGTCGTTTTTGAAGAATAGGTAATTTGTTTTAAGATAATGTACTTTTTTAAGAGAAGGTACTTATTTAAAAAATTACTTTTTTTAAGAAAATGTACTTTTTGTAAGAAAATTTACTCTTTTAAGCAAAGGTATTTCTTTAAGATATTATTTTTTTAAACTTCTTTCACTTTGGCTTTTCTAAATTTACTTTTTATTCGGTTCAAACCATAGATAAAGGAAATAATATATATAGCGCGCCCATTGTCAACTTTGTTCACTAGGTGCTGTCCTGTACTAGTGTCACTTTCACTGAAGTTTCCCATAATTCTCATTGACGTTTATTCAAAATTGTGGGAAATTTTTCTTAAAGTAATTTAAACAAGGGAAATGTGACAAAATTTAAATGATTTTATATAAAAGTATTTGTTTCTTATATAAAATTCAATTTCAAAGCCATGAGGCCGGTGTTGGGATATCAATAATCTAAACCTTTTTAATCTAAAAACTTCCTGGCGGAAAAACTGTATCAACTTCTGTGGTCGCAGATGCCAAAACCGTTAGAGTGTTTGAGGACTCTCAACAAGGAGTGGTAGCTGAACCGGAGGAAGAACCAATTTATTAGGACTTAGTCGGTGGTGTCATGGCTTTGCAATTCGATTGCCATGTATTCTTGTTTCGAAGTGATATTTTTATTGAAAATAATTTTTTCTTTTGATACGAAATTTTAGAATTTTAATGTCATATTTTTTGACTTTTTTTTTGGGAACAAAAAATATCCCATTTATTGCTTTCAACGACATCTAGAAAATTACACACTACACTAAAATGTTCCCAATACTGGTGCTTCATCTGTTAGTGTACTTTATGTATGGTTGAACTACAATATGTAATAAACGGGCTCCACCTAGAAAATTTCCCATTAAACAAGAAATATGTTAGTCTGGACACAAACCAAAAGTACGAGTGTTAAAGTGCTGCCAAATAGAATTCCATGCTGAGGGTTGTGTTTCATGGATTTACCAGACTTGCACTTTGGCATTTCTAAGTTTACTTTTTATTGGGTACAAAACTACAATATGTAATACACAGGCTCCACCTAGAAAACTTCCCTTTAAACCAAACCAAACCAAAAGTACACAATATAGTTGATAATAATGGGTTGTAAAGTAAAGCAACGTGCGATAAGGAACTTCGTTCCAAAAAAATTGTTTAATTTTTTTTCATCAGGCCTATCCCGCAACGTGCGATAAGGAATTTCGTTCCAACTGCTTTGGAAACTGAAGTATCCGCATAGATAAATAAAAACCATAGATGGTGAAAGATAAGTCGTGGACTTGAAAGTAAAGGGATATTCTCTAGATGGCGCATCTACGGTGAAAATGGTCAAATGCCCCTGGAAACAAAAACTACTGAAAAAACTATATAAGCATCCTTTTTTGCCTTTTGTATTGTGAACAAATAGATATCAAAAGCGAAATGCTTTTCTATTATTTATATTATATTTCCAAATCTAAACAACAGAATCGAAATAAAAATTATGTTTGAGTGCTTTTTCGTCGCCTCCGAGTGAAAAATTGTCGTACGGAAACAGCTTGTACCCTCTGGTGAAGATGGTAAGTAAGCGAATGAATCGTCTATCGTAATTCCATCATCTTTGGTATCCGTATGGCTTTATGTGAATGTCGTATGAATATTAACATTTGTTTTGTTATTCATTGTTCTCAATTTATGGGTAACCCACAAGCATACATGGGTTTTTTTAATTTGCATTGGATTTTAATTTGCATTACTTTATCTAATGCAAATGCAAAACAATTACCTTTGTTCGCAATGGCAATTAAAAAATATTGAATTTGCATTTGCTCAGGCAATGCAAATGCAGGTTGTTCAATCAGATGCCAATTGTAATGAAATATGGGAATGATTTTAATTTTTTTTTTAAATTTGTTTGACTGCTGGCAATTCTGTTTTTAAACTAGTTTATACAAGGTGTTTCTAAAGAAGTCATCCAATGTTGTTTGGCTCTCATTTTTTTTTAAGTGATGAAAAATGCCATTAAACGAGCCCGTATGGTAATCAATTGTGACAGCGCCCATTTAACCGATATCATCTTCCCAACTTAACCAATACAATTCTAAAGGTTCAAATAAACATAATCAAACAGCAGAATCGAAGTTTTTCATTTAGAAAAAATATGAGAGCCAAACAACATCGGATGACTTCTTTTGAAACACCTAGAGGTTTGTGGTTTCGCTAGGTTTTGCCTCGTAGTACTTTCAAATTCATACACCTGTACTGTATAAAATGTTTGAAAACTAAAATTGCCAGATATGAATGAAATGCTTTGAAAATAAGTTCAATTGCCAATGATATTGAAAGTATTTTGAATTTGCATTTGGACAGGAAATTCAAATTAAAAAAACAAATTATAATTGTCATATAAAACATGGTTGCAAATACAGAACAAAGTTAAATTATTGGAGCAAGACCAGTATTGCATACGACAATTTCAAGATTCAATACTATGCTAATCAGCTTCGTCACATAAACGGCTGTTTCGTTGCAGCTACGCACTCATTTCGTCAACTTAAATACTTGACATAACACCATAGTAAATAAATAATATGTTAACAAAGGTCTCATACTTAATAGGTCAATATACAAATACAAAAATAATATCAATCAAACTAGTTGGCAAATTTACTGATGCGTGTAGTAACGCGCTCAATGAGCCCTGTAAGATCAGTGGTTATTATGCTGCCAAGGGTAACAAGAAACCTCATTGGTGGAACGCTGAGCTTCAGGATCTAAGATCGTCCATTAGGCGGCTTTTCAACAAGGCCAAAAAGAGCGGCGACCAAAGGGATTGGGACGTTTACGAGATTAGTCTTAATGTATATAAAGATGAAATCAAGAAGGCCAAACGGAAACCCTGGCGAAACTTCTGTAAATCCATTGAGGGAACCAACCAGACTGCACGCTTAAGATGCGTGCTCGCTAAAAACCCACCGTGTGAGGGGTTCTTAATGAAAGACGATGGAACGTGGACGTATTCGTCTGAAGAGTCTCTCGGGATTCTCCTGGATACCCACTTTCCCATCGATGACAGGAATGTTGGTCATCAGCCAGAAGAGCTAGGTGGCAACTCACCTAGCTTAGAAAAAGTTCGCTCAATAGTGAGCAGAAAGAATCTGATATGGGCCATTAGATGCTTTAAACCCTATAAATCAGCCGGACCTGACGGGATAATTCCCGCGCAACTAAAGGAGGCACTATACCAATCTTGTATTTGGCTGGAGGCAATCTTCAGGGGCTGCCTTACGCTGGGAGTCATTCCTAGCATTTGGAGGCAAACCAAAGTGGTTTTCGTCCCGAAAGCGGGCAAATGCTCTCATGTCAACCCAAAGAACTTGAGACCATCCTTTGTTCTTAAGACATTTGAAAGTTTACTGGACATTCACGTTCGAAGTAATCTTCCACAGAATCTACTATCGAGTTCTCAGCATGCCTATATCAAGGGCAGGTCAACTGAGACGGCTCTCCACTCTATAGTCAGCATAATATAAAACTCTCTTGAGAATGAGGTCTTCGCTCTAGGGACCTTCCTGGACATCGAGGGAGCCTTCAATAACATTCAACCTTCGGCGATACTTAGGTCGTTACAGAATCTAGGAGTCGACAGCTTAGTGACACGCCTATTTGGGAAGCTTCTGGTGGATAGATCCGTCAAAGCTGAATGGGTTGGTGTTACAATTGCTAGGAACGTTAATAGGGGGGACACCGCAGGGGGAGTTCTGTCTCCACTATTATGGTTAACTTCTGTCAATGAACTGCTTCTTGAATTGGACAGGGCCGAATGCCAAGTCTTTGCCTATGCCGATGATATTGCTATCATCTGTACGGGTAGAAACCTCAATTTACATCAACACATTGCAGGAGCCATGTATATGTTTGCAAGCATTGATTTCATGAATTGAAGATCTGCTGCTTTTTTGTTTCTTGGTTGTTTGTCACTTTTTGTTTTCAGCACATTTCAACAAACAAAGCCACATTTGGGTAACTAAAAGATATGTTATGACCTATTAAGCACTGTGTTTCAAACATGTAATATTGAATAGCAAACACAATGTGTTTGGACACTAGTATAATATAATTGGGGGCAAACTACCAACACATTCTATTTACATCAAAATAACAAAAAATACAGATTTGTCAGCGTGTCTACGGTGGAATTTTCTACATTCCTAAAACTCTAACGTGGAATGTTATTTTTCAAAGCGGTCTCACAGTATGGCATGATATATGTATTGACACGCTTACTTTCGAAAATATTCGGTTGTTTGGCCACTGTGCCTTCGCACAAGTGAAGCGCACCTTAAATACGATAGAAACGCTTAGAAAATTTAATCAAATCTTGGAACAATTGTTAATTCCATATAAACCAAAAACAACAACGAAAACCGTTACTACGATTATTGTTATTAATAAGCATCGTGTACAAACACACTCACACACATACATAGTCACATTTTGTTAGCCATAAAGGTCTATTATGGTTAAAATATCGAACAGATGAACGAACAATTCAATTGTTACAGATGTGGTTTTTACTTCATGTTGCTGTGGTTGTTGTAAGAGATACATAGGTTTTAAACAAATTATAATGGTTGTGATTGTTGTCATTGTTGCTGTTGTTGCTGTTGTTGCTGATGCTGCTGGTGTTCACTGTTTTGATATCTGTATTAACAACAGAAGGAAGCAATTTCGTTGTTGTTGTAATAATAGCGAGATTGTTTTTTTTTTTTGTTTGGCGAACGAACTGGTTACCAACAATCAACCAACTAGGCAAAGATACTCACAATGGTAATAGGATTATGTGGCTGGCATTACAGCTTCAAGAGGTTGATTGAGATTGAGAAGCTTTTTAAACGAATTCTAGTTCGATACGCAAATCGCCACTGAAGTTGTGTTAAATGACTTTTCGAACTAGTTCAGTAATCTTAATGGAGTAAATTAGTCACTTCAATTGAAATGTATAGGTATAGTTTGAGTGTGTATATACCCAGCGGCGGAAGTCATGACCAAACAGGCCTTCTTTAAAATACGGAAGGCCTTCCCTACACATTACCTCCTCCTTTCTTTTAAACATTGCTTGAGATTGGGAGGCAAGGCCCTCTTCGCCCATTGCCTAAAGAAGACCTTAGAAGGCATGCAAAGAGGAAGGCCTTAGAAGGCATTTACTTTAATTTATTTTATCACAAAATCGTTATCCGCTTCTACATATTTATTTGTAAGAATGTATCGTATGTATCTGTCTTAAAAAGTTTTACCACGCCCAACTTCAAATTGAAAATTGTAAAAATACTCTGAAAAATATTAAGAGCAATATAATTTTAAAATTTGTATGAAATTTTCCAATTAAATTGCGGTTTAAAGTTAAAAAGAATCGGAAAATATATTTCTCAAAATTGTAAAAATTGTCTTCTTGGTTATATCTGATGAAAAAATTCATGCATGCCGCAGGCCTTATTTTGGGAAGGCATTACAAAAGAACCATTCCGCATGCCTTATTTGTGAAAGGCCTTGCGACTTCCGCCGCTGGGTAGTGACATCTAAAACGGCAAATTTGGAAGCCGAAAACGTTTTACTGACTTTTTCAAAACTTCTTAGTATTATACTAAACAAATTATTTTCATTAAATTTTTAAAACATTTTCCATAAAATGCGATAAATAGATTTGTTGCTGTCTCAACTTGATTTACGTAATTTTCAGGGTTATTACACACAGGAAAAAGATTAGTTGGAAATCAATTCAGGCATTGGAAATTCCATGATAAAGTCTATATTTTGATCAGAATTCGTAATTGTCAAACATCCGAATTATTTGTCCATGTTATTGATAGATTACAAATCGGTCTTACTAAATACAAATTTTAGTTGTATTAACCAATTTGAGTATTTCAAAAACCTCATTCATCTGTAATGGAAGATTCAATTCATAAAATGCATAATATTAGACTTAGGGTTCAAATATTAGTTACTGTAATCATAATTTAGTTTCTGTAACAAAAACATTTATTGCAAAGTTATGTATTCGATTTTTCCCAAGAGGCTTTATTGTTAAAGAGAAACTACGTATATTGGAATGTTACACGAGGACTTTACACAAAAACTATTATTTTAAGCAGAAAGTGATAAACAAAGTTGTGAAAAAACAATAAAGTGTATAGATATCAGCCAGCGAAGAATACATATTATCATAAATTGAGGTGAAGTGAGACTTTTAAACGTAAACGTTAAATATGATGCCACTATTGACCCCTTCACAATCACATGCAAACAATTGTGGGCACTTGTCTAGAGGAGTTATATGATACTCAGGGTAACCCAGCCCCATTTTTGGTCGAAAATATGAAAAATGTAGAAACACTGTCTGTATCTGGAAAATGAAGCGTCCAATCGGAAAAATAAAATTTTTTTACGGGTTCCTAAGGGTTTCTCACAAAGAGTTCCAATTCGCATGAAATAAATTTTTTTACAAAAATCGCCAAAATAAGAAAATCGCTAAAAATAAAAAATGGCTCTATCTCGGAAACGGTGCGTCCAGTCGCAAAAATAACAAATTTTAAATAACAATAAAGAAACTGAAAACATTACACAAAATAACTAATAACGGGTTTTTCAACAGAGACGCTACAAAAGTAAATCGATAGGGACAGCAAACGACGCCATATTTTTTCCCGCTCTTTTGACATTTCTCTTCAGTAAGGTTTGCCATTTCATCATGGAAAGAAATACGAGAGAACAACGAGTCGAAATTATTAAAATTTGCTACCGAAATTTGGAGTCAGTGGCCTCAACTTTAAGAGCGCTACGTCCAATTTATGGTCGTCATAATCGTCCTACCAGATCAACAATTGAGCGTCTAGTGGAAAAATTTGAATCCACAGGCACAATACAAAATGTTCCCGTACCAGTGAGACAAAGAAGGGCCCGTAGTGTCGAGAATATTGCTGCCGCTGAGGCTTCAGTTCTGTGACGTCGTTGTGGCGAGTTTTGCGAAAAGATCTTTGCCTACATCCTTACAAGATCAAATTGACGCAAGAACTGAAGCCGCTTGACCACCATAAGCGTCGTATGTTCGTGAATTGGGCTGAGCACCAACTTGAAAATGATTCGGATTTTCATCGGAAAGTCATCTTCAGCGATGAGGCTCATTTCTGGCTGAATGGCTTCGTCAGTAAGCAAAATATACGTTATTGGTCAGACAGCAATCCACACGTAATCCATGAGTCATCATTGCATCCCGAAAAAATTACGGTTTGGTGCGGTTTATGGGCCGGCGGCGTCATTGGGCCGTACTTCTGCCGTGATGATCAAGACCGGCACATTACTGTGAATGCGAATCGCTACCGTTCAATGATAACCGAATACTTTTGGCCCCAATTGGATAATATGGACTTGGAGGACATGTGGTTCCAACAGGACGGCGCCACAAGCCACACAGCGAATGCCACAATCAATTTATTGGAAACCAAGTTTGGTGAACGTGTTATCTCACGAAATGGCGCAGTCGATTGGCCGCATCGGTCGTGCGATTTGACGCCGTTAGATTATTTCCTGTGGGGCTACGTCAAGTCTATGGTCTATGCCAGGGGTCACCAAAAGGCGGACCGCGGTCCGAATCCGGACCGTAGACCTATTTTATACGGACCTTGTGTTAACAATATAAAATATTTAAAATTATGTAGTGCTCGGCAAAACCGGAGGCACGTACACAAACATATTATGTGTTTGTGTGCGGGTGCAAACAGAAGCGATGTCACAGTCCCAAGAATTTTAAACATTGTTGTTGCTCTGTGTGTTGAATGCTGCTTTCGCAACGCACAAACAGAGACTGGCTGATGTATACATGTAAATTGCCGAACGTGTCGGTGCGTGTTCAATTTCATGAGAAATATTATCTTCATCGACATCAGCATTCGGTGAATGATTTGAGGCTTTCGGTCGCTTATGGGTGCAGTGTTTTGCTTTTAAGTTGAGTGACGGACGCTTACACGGAGTGCGCTAAATACGATTACCTACATATGTAGCTACGCTAAGAGTTAAGGCACCTGTGTAAATTTCTAGTTATTTTTTTTTTATAATGGAGCCGAAGAAAAGAAAGGTGGAAGTCGAAAATAGACAGTTTTTGCCAGAATGGACCGATTTGTATTGGTTCACGCTGCCAAACCGTGCTGGAGCAGTACCGATGTTAAAAGCTCGAATATAAAACGACATTATGAGACCAAACACAAATCATTTGCAGACAATTTTCCACTTGGCAGTAATCTGCGTAAATCTAAAATTGCAAGTTTATTTTCAACATACGCAGTGACGACTCAAATCTTGATTCGTTCAATGACTGAGCAGGAGAAATGTGGTGAAGCTTCTTTACGTATTTCTTGGACTCTTGCTAAGCATATGAAACCATTCACCGATGCTGACATAGTCAAGGAATGCATGCTCGAGGCAGGCAATGTTTTGTTTGAGAACAGAAAATATGTTGTTGAAACTATTTGACAGATTCCGTTATCTGCGTTTTGGCAGAAGAATATCAATGTGATGTGAAACGGCAGTTAAATAATTCCGACTATTACGCCTTTCCCATGGATGAATCATGTGATATCACTGATAAAGCACAATTGGTTATGTTTGTACGTTTCTTGGACAAAATGGGACAAACTTTTGTTGAGGAGCTATTAACTATCTTGCCCTTAAAAGGAAGAACCCGAGGAGAAGACATGATGGACGCAGTGATGGATTACTTCGTTAAAAATGAGTTAGACTTAAAAAAGCTTATATCAGTAACTACCGACGGTGCACCAGCGATGGTTGGGGCTAAAAAAGGACTAGTGCACCTATTGAGAACCAGTGGAAAATGTAGTGAAAATCTGATTTCTTACCATTGTATCATTCATCAAACTGCTTTGCTGCAAACTTAATCTCAATCTCGAGAGAATAATGCAAGAAGTGATGAAAATAATAAATTTTCTCCGAGCAAAATCAGCACTGAAACATCGTGAATTGAAATTATTTCTTGACGAAGTGGATGCTCAATATGACGATCTGTTATTGCATAATAATGTGATATGGTTAAGCAAAGGCTGCGTTTTACAACGATTCTTCACCATTTTAGAAGACGAACACATTTATTTTCAAAATTGATCAGACGTCAAAAAACGATTACTTAAGTTTTCTTAGCGATAAAGAAAACGTAGCTTCCATTTTTTATCAGATATTTTTAAACACATCAATGATCTCAATCTTAAACTTCAAGGCAAAGGAAAGCTTGTATGGGAGCTTCTGACAGAAGTAAACAGCTTTTTGCGAAAACTCGATGTTTTCCACATTGATCTTGATAATGAACGCCTGCACTTCCCTAATTTAAAAAAATTCTGCAGTGAAAACGAGCTTGACGTCGGCCAATACAAGACGTTCATTGAGGATCTTAAATCAGAATTTGAGAACAGATTTACAGATTTTAAGAAAATTGAGAATGTCGTCGGCATCCTCAGTAACATTTACTCTCTGAATCCTGGGGATGAATGAAGTAATGAAGCTGCAAATATTTTCGGGAGTAATAAAGCTGCTCTCCAGAATTCAAAAAATTAGCCTTGAAACTTCTCACTTTGTTTGGGTCAACATATGTTTGTGAAGCAGCATTTTCTAAGATGAACTTCATTAGAAATAAATTCCGGAACAGACTCGACGATGTACATCTCCAAGATTTAATGACGATAGCCTCCACAAACTTTACTCCAAACTTTCGACAGATTGTCGAAGGCAAAAAATGTAATTTTTCCCATTAATATTGTAAAAACCATAAGGACTTACTTTTTTGATTCAAAACATTTATGTATTTATTATTTAATAAAATAATGCACCGGTACCCATTCTTTTTATTTGTCCATTGATACAGTATCTAAACATATTATTAAATTAGTTCACTTTATTACCTTCCGGACCGCGACGATCATGATTTTTTGAAAAACGGACCCCTAATGAAAGTAATTGGTGACCGCTGGTCTATGCCAACAAGCCAGCGACGATTGATGAACTTCGTACGAATATCGAACGTGAAATTGCAGCAGTATCGGACGATTTATGCTTGAAAACCGTCGAAAATTGGGTTCAGCGTCTGGACTTCTGCAAGCGTGCCCGTGGTGGCCATGCAAAAGAAATCGAGTTCCATACATAATGGCATCGAACGTACTTTCACAGGAATAAAGAATTTCATTGGTATCTAAAACCGGTTTTGTTTTATTTAAAAAATCTTTTGTAGCGCTCTTATTGAAAAACCCGTTATATCGATTTCACGAATATATGATTGCACGAATCCATATACAAATTCTAATAGTTATGATTTTTTGTTCGCCTCATTTCAAAAAAAAAACAATGTTTACAAGTTAAAATATTGGTACTGAAGTGTGAGGATACGTAATTTGTGATGCCAACTTTTCCTTTGTTTCATTGTAATTAATAAAAATTATAAAATATAAAAAATATATATTAACTAATAATAATGATAATAATTTCATACGTAATAAATTAGTTTAAAATATTTAAACTATATTTAATAAATAAAAGAAATGTATAGTCTAAACAAAATGAACTGCATATTGGAATGATTAATTATTTCATACTCTTTTTTACAGTTCCAAACCACATTATCGCTAATTTAAAAATTATAACTGTTACCTCTAACCAGACATTGTGATAATGACACTTCAACGCAGAATGAATTTAAAATGTTTGAAATACCAGTCATCATTTCGAAGTTAAAGTGAAATATTCCACGAAAGGTGCATATCTACTAGGCATCAGTACAAGACGACTTGAATGGTCGTTCAAGACATTAGATGTTTCTAAAGCAGTGATAACCATCCCATAGCCTCGCGAGGAAAACAATAATCGTATTTTTCTCGTATTCTTCACACACACACGATCGGCAACTCACATGTACACAACAACTATAGTTATTATTTAATAAATTTCTTAATAAATTTCTTTCCACTTTGCAAAAACGGTAAATTCTAAAAATTCAAACTGTCGTGAATTCATATGTTTAAAGATGAAAATATGATAGGCGTGTATTTTGTTTTTGTAAAGTTGTTTACATCTAAAAATCAACTTAGAAAAGTGTCGTTTAAGTAAATATTTAGGGATGGCGATGACAACGATCATTGAAATGCTTGCAGGGTATGTTTGATTCGAAGCATCAGTCCATAGAGTAATCTCAGACTAGAGAGAATATTTGGCTCATTTGACGTTTCCTTTCACACTCTTCGTGATGCGGTCGGTGTGATAGAGAGATGTTTGACGAAAAGTGACATATACCAGGTGGAATTACAATAAATTCTTGCTTTAATTTTTTATGTAATTTTGGTGAAAAACTGTGAAATTTAAATGTGTTTTAAACTTTTTTATTGACTGTTATTGTTAGCATACATTTGTGTTGTATTTAACACACAAAACGAAATGCCGTTGTTGTTATTTTGTTCGTTGTTATTTTGTTCGTTGTTTTGAACCATTGCCTCTATCTGGTATTAGTAAAGCAATTCTTTTCAACATCAAACGTAAATATCACACCAGGCCAAATGTCATACATTTGGTGGGAGAACTAGTAGATCTACTATAAGCATTAATCTATGCATCAGTCTATCCCTGTGTGTTTGCAACCGCACACAAGCACATAATACGTTTGTGTGCGTGCGTTCGGTTTTGCCTACCACTGTTCTAAAGTGATGTACAGTAGCGATGTTGCAACAATCAAGCAGTTCGGGGTGCTGTCGGAAAACTATTCGTCGATGTGTGCATGTGTGTCTACCCAAAAACACAATCCAGTGTGTCATATGAATCGGTTACGAATACGAGACGGATCCGTTTCTTCGGATATTTTGTCCGAAACGGACATACGTTACGGATTCATTACGAATGCGTTATCGTATGAAATTCCTCTCGAAAACGCGAATCTTTTTGTACTTTTTCGGATCCGTCTCGAACTCGTAACGTACTTCATATTCGAATCCGTTTCGGATTCATTATTTTGTAAATAAAATGGATTCGAGATATGGAAGACGACGTCGATTGCCCCCATCCTAACCAAGACGAGGTCCTTAAGAACAACAAAGCCGCAGGAGCCGATGGATTGGACAATACCAGTGTGGCTTTAGGCCTGGAAAATCGGCAACTGACCAGATTTTCACGCTACGCCAAATCCTGGAGAAGACCCACGAAAAACAAATCGACACCTATCACCAATTTGTCGATTATAAAGCGGCCTTCGGCCCGTTACGGGAGAAACTCTACGAAGCAATATCTGAATTTGGTATTCCTGTAAAACTCATACGCCTTTGCAGGATGACCTTGACGAGCACCAAATCCGCAGTGAAAGTTGGTAAGGATCTTACCGAACCTTTCGAAACTAAGCGAGGCCTCAGGCAAAGCGACACCCTATCATGCGATCACTTTAATATCTTAATGGAGATCATTATGAAAACAGTTGCGGTCAACATGAATAAAACCATCAACAGCAAAAGTCACATGCTGTTCGCGTATGCTGATGATATAGATATCATTGGGCGCACAATTAGAGAAGTTACTGCGGTGTTTTCGAGAATTGAGGAGGAGTCAGCAAAAACGTGGATCTGACGGTAAATGGGGACACGTCAAAATTAATGGTATCAACGAGCAGGGCCTCCACGCGATTAAACAAAAGCGTGACCGTTGATAATCGTTATAATTTCGAGGTGATGGACGAATTTATATACCTCGGATCTGCCGTAAACAAAAAGAACAACGTCAGCCTAGAGATCAAGTGGAGAATTTTGCTTGCGAATAGATGTTATTTTTGGATAAGCAAGCACTTTAGAGATAAAGCCCTCTCTCGAGTAAGAAAATCCAGCTATACCAGACTCTCATACAACCTGTCTTGCTTTATGGCACAATATCCTGGATCTTATCGCAAGCAGACGTAACATATCTAGGAGTCTTCGAAAGAAAAATACTCGGAAAAATTTATGGCTATATATAGTGCACAACGGGAAGTATCGGCGACGAATGAACCATGAGCTATATGAGCTATATCCCGATATTGACATAGTTAAACGGATCAAAATAACGCGATTACGTTGGCTAGGCCATGTCAGTAGAATGGATGAAGACGAACCAGCACGAAGGGTATTGGAAACCGAACTCGAAGGAAGACGAAAAATAGGAAGACCAAGACGCCACTGGAGGGACCAGGTTGACGAATCCATGCGTGCACTTGGTATTACCAACTGAAGATATACAGCGATAAATCGAACTGGTTGGCGAAATCTGTTATCTTCGTTTTGTAAGGTCCCTGACGCCCCGGAGTTGTTCGAGACCGGATAAGTAAGTAATTAAGTATTTTTTAAATAACTGCAGTCAACAAATGCCCACTACGGCTTTTAAAGGCCCAAGTCACAGGCCTTTTTTAATAACTCGACTCATTCACTTTTACGTGATAATCATCCACAGTCTTTTTCCTTTTGGGAATTCTGGATTTGACTGATCTGATGACTTGCGCCGTTCGAACTACGTCTTTGGCTTCTCCAGTCGAGTCCAGTTCTCAAACAGTTTTATACACCGGACTAAGCGAGTAATACCTAGCGGGCAAAGCGTTTTGAAAATATGTCCGTTTTACATTCACAGTTAAAAGGCGCTATAATAGCGATGCGGTTCTTATTATTTCACCCCTCCATGGTGAAAGTTGAAACAATTTTGAATTCCCGTTACAGACTTTCATGAACAATGTGGTAATAACAGGGTTACATTAACATTAATTAAGTCTCTACAAAAAAATGTCATATTGGGATTTCCATTTGTCGACATTCGACAGAAATCATAAATTTTCATAAATTCTTAAAAATAGCGCGAATTGTCTAAAAATATTTTTTATTTTTTACATTTTAAAGAATTTTCGTATAAAAGCGAACCAATATGTGGAGAAAATATTATTTATCAAAACGAATATACTCTGTCAAATTCCTCATAACATGTCGTTTCACTCCCACATCGACAAGCTCTTTAATAAGCATCTCCAAAAAAAACCTTGTTCAGTTCAACCTAATGTGTATCGATTTATCCAAAACATAACCACAAAATATAGGTGCTACCGATTTACGTTTTATTGTGTTTAGTCATAGCACCATAATCGAATCACCACAGGCACTACTAGTTACATTCGAGTATGATCGCAAGGTCTCTGAGTGTGAGCATGAGTACTCGCATTGTTTTTGGCTTTATGGATCACTTAGTGCTGGATACGATGCAGCATAAAGAAGATAATAAAATAACTAAATAAAGAGATTTAACCTTGTACCTTCCTTAAGCGGACTTCATATTTTTCTCCACTTAAAATCGTAAACGAAACAATTAAAATTGTGCTCGTATCGCGACATTCTCGAACGAGAACCAGAGTGTAGATGCAATCCTCATCGATGTGAGAGACCACAGCAATAACAAAACAATAGGAACCATTGGGAAGCAAATCTAAATCGAAATATTATAATTCTACATAAAGAATGATTGCAAATTTGGTGTGGTAGAAACTGTGAGGAGCGATTGGACTAACTGACTGCGAGACACATTCATGTCAAAACAACATTAGAATGTCAACAAAGAGTTTGTGGGTATATTGTCTAATGTTGATTATCTAACGTTAAATACGCCTAAAACTATGCTGTCGCTAACACATAGAAACTCACCACGAAGGCGTACCGTCATTTCGCCCAATGTCATTTCGCCCAAAGACGAAAATGACATAACGCCCAAATATGCCAAATCGCCCAAAACCCTAATTACTAAAATGTCATATCGCCCAATAGCAATGACATAAGACCCAAAATAAAATGACATATCGCCCAAAAACTTTGACGTACACATTTTTTGGGCGAAATGTCATTTACGAAAAGAATTACGTTGTACAAATATTACCACAACGGAATAGCAGTAATAGCACCCTACATCACATAATAGTGCTACATGCTGGTTAGTCGTTATATTTGGAACACCTCAGAGGCCCTGCATTGTAGGCATGATCTACTAGCCTATGGTGTGAAAACGAATGTCGAACCCAATGAAGTAGGGTGCTTGTAATTTTAAGCGGTAAATTTGCAGGATTTTTGTTTGAAGAAGTAATGTTTGGTGCATTCCTGAGTCGTTTTTGTCCTTGTCGTGTAGCTGTTGAGCCTCGCCGGGAGGGAGGATCAACAGTATTGCGTCAAATAAAATAATTGTCTTTGAAAAAAATATTTTCTGCAGGAATCAGGAAAGTACCCAAAAATTGGTTTAGGCCGCGCGTTTCGCACCTCGAGCGCGACCCATCCTCCCACGCGGCGATGCTAAACAGTATTGAGTCAAATAAAATAATTGTCTTTTAATAAAATTTTTTCTGTAGGAATCAGGAAAGTACTCAAAAGTTGGTTTACTCTCGGGTACAAAGAACTCTGGAGAGACTTGCATCGCCAACTTTTTTTAATCCCCAAAAACACCTCTGGAAGTTATAGAGGCATTCAAAATCGAACAAGGACGTTTTGTTATTTTTCTACTAACAATGTGAAATAAATATGTATTATTTACAAATTAAATAGAAATTTTACCTATATTTCTTTACAAATGTGTCCATATTTTTGGGTATTGTGTCATTTTTATTATTTTTGGATCGCTGTTGGCTTGGGAAAATGTCATATTGCCCAAAAAATCATGTCATGACGCCCAAAATTCCGATTTTTTTGGACAACAACAACTAACATTGAAATTTTTTGGGCGATATGTCATTTTCGTTTTTGGGCGAAATGACGGTACGCCCACCACGAATGTTTGATGATATCGCAAGAACAGTCTGAAACAATCGAGAACAAATGCCGTCTCATTCGAGAACAATCGAAAACAGACAGCGTAGCTTCGAAATGGTTCCGGCAACGGCTGAAGTTGTATAAATAACCGATGTGAAGTGAAACTGAGATCAGTTTCATTTGAAAAGGAAAAAAAAGAAAAGACTTGTTGAAAAGTGTTAAAATTGTACTAGTATACAAGTAAAATAAAAAACCTGTTGCACTTATCGTAATTTTAAAGGGACCTCTTTTATTAACGGGAAATAAATCAGCTAAAAAAAACCGAAAAATTACACGGTGCTACAAAATAGGACTGCAACTAGAAACATGGGACTGTCCTTGGAGGTGGTAATTTCCCGATAGCCATTCACTTCGGAGTGGCCAGAAATGATTATTTTATTGGGCAGCCCAAGCAGCTCACTACTTCCACGCAATATGTCCTGGGCAATAGCTTTATCGGAAACCTCCGTTAGCTAGCTAAAGTGAGAAGGTGAAACGAAGGAGCAGCCTGGTTGGTTATGCGATCATTGATGTGTCTCACGATTATTAGGTGACCCTGTCACTGAAGCTCTTCAAAGTATTTGACATAATCTTCTGTCCTTTGAAGGCGGATGAACCAACACCCCTGGCCAACGGCGGATCAAAATTGAAGAACCCAAAATCCAGTTTCGACTCACTGCATTCTGGTCATCGTCTGGTCCATAATGGTCCACAATGTGATCATCCTGGCAGTAGGTAAAATGCAAACCACGGTGGACTGAGTTTGCTCCCGGCACCGTGAAAATACATATGAAAGGTAAACGAACGAACTACCTAACTGTTGACGACCCTCGCAAACGTTATAAGGACCACGATTTAAGGATATGTACGTGGAACACTATACAGGACTATCCAGGAAATGCGATGGACAGTATATGGTTCCACCAGAAAGAAAAACTGCGATATTTACTAAAGCTGCCATGAGAGAAAGCACGGATTTATAGTTGGCAAGAGACTACGACAACTAGTTTCAAGGTTCAACCCAGTGAGTAACCGCATAGCCACAATCCGCATCAAAGTGAAATATTTCAGCATCTCGTTAATTTGTGTGCATGCACCGACAGAGAATAAAGATAATGAGTTCAAAGAAACATTTTATGAGTGCCTGGAGGAAGTATATGAACGCTGCCCTGACCACGACATTAAGATTATTCTAGGCGATTTTGATGGCAAATTAGGAAAGGAAAGTGTCTTTCGACCAACCATCGGTAATCACAGTCTACATGATACCACCTCCGATAATGGAATAAGACTGATAGACTTTGCCGCTGCAAAGAACATGGTAGTTAGTAGCACACGATTCCAGCATAAGGACATTCATAAGGCGACCTGGATATCTCCTGATCAACGGACGAAGAAACAGATTGATCACTTGGTAATAGATGGCAGGCACTCTTCTAGTGTAATGGATGTACGTGTGATTCGAGGTGCCAATATCGATTCGGATCATTACCTGGTGGCTGCAAAAGTTCGCACAAGATTGAGCAGGGCGAATAACGTACGAAGCCGAACACGGGAAGAGCTAGATATTGACAAGATACAAATACAGGAGATATATATGTCCTATCGACAGAAGCTCTCTCTTCTGCTAGAGCAGAATACCCCCCTCCCGAAGACCCAGATGCGCAGTGGAAGCACATCTCCCATTCTTTGGAAACCGCTGCAAGAACTGAACTGGGCTATCAAAACTCGCAGAAGGATAATCCATGGTACGACGAAGAATGTCGCATTGCAACTGATGAAAAAGACGCTGCACGTATGGCAACGAAACAGGCAGTTACAACGGGTGCTGCGAATGAGCGGTACAAGAGGCTGAGAAGGGAGGAAACCCAACTATTTAGGAGAAAAAAATTACAGTGGGAGAAGAGAGACAGTGAAAAAACCGAAATGTGCAGGATGAACAATGATGGGAATCTGGTGAGCGATAAGCAGTGTGTGCTTGGAATATGGAGAGACCACTTTTCCACACTACTCCGCTATGATTCTTCCACAGAAGATCAGGAGGTAATGCTTATGGAAGATAGTGTAGATTGTACCCCCCAGCCAAGGCGAGATTAGAACGCCAATCTCCCGGCTTAAGAATAATAAAGCCACTGGTGTGGATGGGATACCCGCCGAGCTTTTTAAGGCCGGTGGCGAAGACTACTAGCTCACATGCATCAACTTATATGCAGTATATGGTCTGACGATTGGAGTCTCAGCGTATTATGTCCTGTATTCAAAAAGGGTGATCCGTGTGTATGTTTCAACCACACTCACAGAAAAATTCGGTTGAGACAGCCGAATTAGCCGTGACCGAATTTAAAGGTTGTCTCAACCGAATTATGGGTTGACACAACCTCATTAGAGGTTGACACAACCTCATTAGAGGTTGACGCAACCTCAATCGAGGTTGACCCAACCTCATTAGATGTTGACGCAACCCCATTAGAGGTTGACATAACCTCATTAGATGTTGACGCAACCCCATTAGAGGTTGACATAACCTCATTAGAGGTTGACATAACCTCATTAGAGGTTGACATAACCTCATTAGAGGTTGACATAACCTCGTTAGAGGTTGACATAACCTCGTTAGAGGTTAACATAACCTCGTTAGAGGTTGACCCAACCTCATTAGAGGTTGACCCAACCTCATTAGAGGTTGACGCAACCTCATTAGAGGTTGACCCAACCTCATTAGAGGTTGACGCAACCTCATTAGAGGTTGACGCAACCTCATTAGAGGTTGACGCAACCCCATTAGAGGTTGACGCAACCTCATTAGAGGTTGACACAACCTCATTAGAGGTTCTTACAGCCGAATTTACATAGTGTCACAAATTAATTTTGAATGTTTTTTATTTCTAAGTGATGATTTATTTTCCAGTAGTCATATATCCGACCTTGAAAAACTTGAAAACTCTTCATATCTGCTTGGATATTTTCTGCAAAATAAGAAAGGCATTTTAATACAAATCCCGTAATTACAATATTTTTACTTACTTTGATATCGCCGGGACAGCAATAATTATTCATTCTTTATCTTTCTTTAACATAATATTTGTTTTTAGAATTTTAAACATCAGGTTTGAAATACATAGAATTTGGTTGTACCTACCGATCTAATGAGAAATTCTGTTACAGCTACCGAATTGACGCCAAATTCGGTAGTTGCAACCGACATAAGTGTAAATTCGGTTATTGCAACCGAATTGATACCAAATTAGATAGCTACAACCGAATTGATGCCACATTCTGTCACTCCAACCGAATTTGGTGCCAATTTCGGTTGTCGTATCCGAATTGATTCCAAATTCGGTTGTTCCAACCGAAATTTTAGTTGACAGAACGAATATAATTGAAGATTCGGTTGTCACAACTGAATCAATTTTGCAACGAGGTTGCTTCAACCGAATTTAAGTTGTGGTAACTAAATTCGGTCGTGACAACCTCAATTCTGTTGTTGCAACCTCAATTCGGTGGTAACAGCCGAATTTGCGGTTGCTACAACCTGTTCTCCGACAATTTGTTCTCTGAGTGTATGTTCCAATTATGTGAAAGACTAAAGCCAATTGTTGAAAATTTGATTGGACCTTATCAGTGTGATTTTAGACCAGGAAAGTTCACGACTAACCAAATATTCACACTACGCCAAATCTTGGAAAAGATCCACGAAAGGCAAATCGATTACAAATCTACATTCAAAAGCCCCATACGGGGAAAATTGTACGAATCTAAGGCTTAACTTAGAATTCCAGCGCAAAACCGATCCGCCTCTGTAGAATGACGCTGACCAACACCAAATCAGCAGTGAAAGTGGTGAAAGACCTCACCGAACCATCCTGTACCAAGCGAGGATTGAGACAAGGCGACAGACACACTTTCGTGCAATCTCTTCAACATCTGAATGAAGATAATAATGAAAAAAGATGCAGTAAATATGAACAAGACCATAAAGACGAAAAGCCATATGTTGCTGGCGTATGCTGACGACATAGACATCATTGGGCGAAATTTTGCGAGAGGTCACCTCGCATAGTGACGGCGACACTATCGAGTATATAGCCATGAAAAAGCTTCTCAAAATACCGTTCGGAGTCGGTGTAAAACTGTAGGTCCCAATAAGTGAGTGAAAACTGGAAAGCGCACAGCTCAGTGTTTGTGAGAAGTTCTCCCCTGTCCCTTCATGGGATGTAATGGGAAACCATTTATTTATTTATTTACTGCAGTATTTTCAAGAAACGAAAAAGAATCAGCGAAGGTGGGTCTTGCTGTTAATAAGGGCAAGATAAAATTGATGGTGTCAACGACTAGAGAAACCTCTCGACTTGGTCTGCACTTGAACGTTGACAACCGATTTAATTTTGAAGTGGTAGATGAATTTATACCTTGGATCTGCCGTGAACAAGGACAACAACGTCAGCCTGGAGATAAATAGGAGAATTGTGCTTGCAAATAGATTATATTTAGGGCTCGGCAAGCAGTTTAAGAGCAAAGCTCTGTCTCGACAGACAAAAGTCCAGGTATACCAGACTCGCTTTTTACCTGTCCTGGCATATGGCTCCAAAACTTGGGTCATATCGCAAGCGGATGGAAAAACATCTGGGAGTATTCGAGAGAAAAATTCTCCATAAAATATATGGTCCTGTTAAAGGATACGGCGAGTACCGACGTCGTTGGAACCAAGAATTATATTGTTTATATTCTGACGTGCATATCTCTAGGCGAATCAAATTAGGCCAGTTGCGGTGGCTAGGACATGTTATCAGAATGGATGAAGGTGAGCCAGCGCGAAAGGTTTTCGATACCATGCCCGATGGAAGCAGGAAAAGAGGACGACCAAGACTCCGATGGAAAGACCAGGCCGAAGAATCCCTCCGTATTCTTGGTGTTACCAACTGGCGAGAAAATGCGAAGGATAGAACCAGTTGGGGAAATATGTTAAAAGTGGTTTAATTTGTTTGTTTAATTAATATGTGTAAGACATCTGATTTCATGACGTTGTAGAATGTAAATAAAAGTAAGTTACAAAATAGAAAAAAAATAAATATAGTTACATACTTCTAAGATGGCCTGGTCTAAGTAGAGTGGTCTGGTAGAGCAAATCAATTTTCGGAATTTTGAATATACAGTTATCGGTATTTCAGACACTTCACGTACTATAATATTTTTAATTCGGATGCTAATTGTAATAAAATATGGAAAAGCTTTTAATTATTTTGAATTTATTTGACTGCTGGCAATTCTGGTTATAAAGTATTTTATATGTAAAGGTTTGTGGCTTCGATAGGTATTGCCTCGTATTACTCATCGTATTCATAAACCTGTACTGTGTAAAATATTTGATAACCAAAACTGTCAGATATGAAGGAAATGCTTTGGAAATAAGTATAATTGCCAATGGTATTTAAAATTCATTTGTAGAGGTAATTCAAATTAAACTACAATAATTAATTGTCCCATATAATTAATTTGTCCCATGTATGGTAATTAGCCACGAAAAAACTTCTCAAATAAACCGTGTGAAAATGTAGCTCCCACTCGGTAGGTGTAAAACTAATTATGAGAAGTATATTCCAGCTTTCCAAATATACAACACCCTATTCCCACAGTGACGCTTTGAACTCCAAAGGATTGTTGTGTCATTAGAATCAACCATTCTCTTATTGTTAGAGTTTATTTTGTAGCCACAATGAAACACACAACATTTATTATTTTATAGTTTTTTAATGATCAGGTGTCACAATGATCTACTAGAACCCATTAATTTATCTTTCAACTGAACGTCGGTCATCTAGCCATACTAAGGAGATCACACACACACACAGAAAATACGACCACCATGGTGGCCAAGTGTAAGTCGGCCGAAAAGAGTTAGTAAGTGAGTGAATGAGTGAGTAATTGGCTATTAAACTAACAACAATAATGGTCAACAACATGGACATGGACATGAACATGAACATGACACTCGGTAATGTACAACGAAAGCTTTAGTCCCCAACATAGTGGATGGACTTGTAGTGTCGAACAAACTGCTCAGTTCTGCTCTGCCATCATGTTAACAGCAATTTATGCAAAAGTTGCGAATAAGACGTTCATTTCAGTTCTTTCAATTGCTCCCATTGTACGATTGAATGAATGAATGAATGGCCTACTGCCAACAATTGCCATCTCCAGTCATTCGCGGAGTTTTGCTTTTTGTGCAATACATATTGGCCCTGAAAGCATAAAGTCATTGGAGGCACGTCATGTGCCGCATCATAAATTAATCAATATTGTCTTGAGTACGCTCTAGTCTTACCATCGTAGATTTCCTTAGCCAATCGTTGATATTGGTTTCCAGTGAGATCACAAAAGTTGTGGCTTTGGCAAAAAAAAAAAAAATAGCGTAAACTCTTATAGCGATTTTATTTTCTAAACCTGGTTCAAAGTCAATGGTTTTTATTGGCCATACGCGAGTGTGTGAATGTGTTTTTGTGCTTTGAGATTTTTTCTCCTTCTTTCAATTTTGTATTTTTAAAGCAATTGCACAGTGTTTGGAAATCATTCATTTTAATTGTAGAAAAAATACCACGTCGATGTGTATAGTATATTTAACCTGAGGATGATTGGCTAATTGGGAGGTGCTAAACCTCTGCTTTGGGCCTCACCAGGCCTAGTGTAAATACAAGGGAAAATGGTGTATTGCCCCTTTACATCCTCTGACTTTACCACTGGTGACGGTGTAATGCTAGTTTGAAAATACGGTTACGGTACACGCTCTACATGTTTGGCTTAGGTCCTGATCATGTAAGTCACTTTTTTATTCACCCCACTTTTCTAAGTCAACTCTAGTTCAAATTAAGAACCTTATGTATGATTTTTATTTAAATATTTATTCAGTTTTACATAAAAATGTGCTAAAATCTTACAGCTAGTACTTAGTCAAAAATGTCAAGTGAAGTGAATGTGACTTCCGTTATAAGACCGTTAATTAACAAGTATATCAAAATATTGAAGTTTGTGGAATGTATTGCACCTCGATTAAGTGCACCTAAAAGTATGCAATCGTTACAAAATGAAAAGCTAACTCATCCAAACTCACCACGAATGGTTGATGATATAGCGGGAAGAGTCTGGACCAATCGATAATAGAACGTTCGAGAAAGAAAACTCGACAAGAGACAGTGTTACCAAGAGAAGGTTCTCGAATCTCTGTACAAATAGCTGATGTGCGGTAAAATTGGAATATGTCTCAGTTTAGGCGGTACCCATTTATTTTAGCAATAGTGTAAAATGTTAAGTTCTACTAAGCGAGGAAAATAAAGAAAACTGCTGTAATTTAAAAATTTCCTTGTTTTATTAAACTCTAAAATAAAACAGTACTAAAAAATGACAATTAGCAAACAAGATGATAATTGATTTATTCCTCGATACGTTCATGCGAAATACAACGAACTGGCTGTCGGTGATCCAGTAGGATAGCGTTAAAGCATTATAACATAGTAACATTTGTAAATATCGGATAGAATGCGGAATATTCCAGAGTCGAAATCGTAATGTCATCATCAAAATTAAAACAAAATTTGTTTACGCAAAAAGCCCAAATGGGTCTTTAAAAGTTCAGTTTTGACCGGACCCCGACGCAAAAATTGAGAAGAACTATTCTTTTGGCCGTCGGTGGTGCAATGGGTAGTTTGCGCGCCTCTTGTACTTGAGATCCTGGGTTCGATCCCTGCTCTGACCACCTTAAAATTTCTTTCGACGGCGGTCACCTCGCATAGTGACGGCCATGAAAATGCTTCTCAAAAATTCCGTTCGGAACCGGTGTAAAACTGTAGGTCCAAATTACTAACTGGTTGTGAGACGCTCTCCCCAATTCCTTCATGGGATGTAATGGTAAACCATTTATTTATTTTATTCTTCGTCAAGGGAGAGAGGTAATTAGTGGATTGTGAGAAAAGAAAGTTTAGGAGCATAGGAGCATAGGATGTTCGTTTATCTAATAAATAGTACAATGAGATGCACATATTTGTGAGCCCTCAACCTGAAGTCCCCAAAATTAAGCATGTTCATCTTCTTTTCTTTTATTGGCTATTTTACAACCTCATGAGGTCAGATGCCTTACACATATTAATTAAACAAACAAATAAATAAATTAAACAAATTTGGTCATATTTCTCCAACTGGTTCTATCCTTCGTCAATTCTCGCCACCAACACCAAGGATATAGAGGGATTCGTCGGCCTGACCTTTTCAGAGGAGTCTTTGGCGTCCTCTTTTCCTGCTTCCATCGGGTACATTATCAAAAACCATTCGCGCTTTCTCATCTTCATCCATTCTGGTAACATGGCCTAGAGAACGCAGTTGGCCTAATTTGATTCGCCTAGCTATGTACACGTCATAATACAAATTATATAGCTCTTTGTTCGAATGACGTCGGTTCTCACCGTTTCTTTAACAAAACCATATACTTTATGAAACTCCCAGGTGTTTTTCATCCGCTTGCGATATAACCCAAGTTTCGGAGTCATATGTCAAGACAGGTAAAATTAGAGTCTGGTATAGCTGGACTTTTGACTGTCGAGAGAGAGCTCTGTTCTCAAACTGCTTGCTGAACCCAAAATAGCATCTATTTGCAAGCACAATTCTCCTATTTATCTTCAGGCTGACGTTATTGTCGTTGTTCACGGCGGATCCAAGGTAGAAAAATTCATCTACCACTTCAAAATTAAATCGGTTGTCAACGTTCAAGTGCTGATCAACTCGAGAGGTTTGTCTAGTCTTTGACACCATAAATTTTGTCTTCTCCTCATTAACAGCAAGACCCACCTTCGCTGATTCTTTTTCGATTCTTGGAAATACTGCAGTAACCTCTCGCAAATTTCGCCCAATGATGTCTATGTCGTCAGCTTACGCCAACAACATATGGCTTTACATGCTGATGGTCGTGTTCATATTTACTGCAGCTTTTCTCATTATTATCTCCATTAAGATGTTGAAGAGATTGCACGAAAGTGTGTCACCTTGTCTCAGTCCTCGCTTGGTACAGAATGGTTCGGCGAGGTCTTTCCCCACCTTCACTGCTGATTTGGTGTTGGGCAGCGTCATTCTACAGAGGCGGATGAGTTTTGCCGGAATCCCAAGTTCAGACATAGCTTCGTACTATTTTCCCGACTAGTTGCATCGATTTTCTTTTCTTGGGTCTATTCCAGGATTTGGTAGTGTGAATATTTGGTCGGTCGTGGATTTCCCTGGACCTGGACCTCCGTGGACTTATACGCGATGGATAAAAGACTGATGCCGCGATAGTTGGAACAGGCACATGGATCACCCTTTTTTAATACAGGACATAATACTCGTACACTGATCGTCAGGTATAGATTCCCCCAACCATACACCGCATATATGTTGATGCACCGGCACCGGCCTTAAAAAGCTCAGCGGGTAGTCCATCCACACCCGCGGCTTCATTATTCTTAAGCCGGGAGATCGTCGATTAAATCTCGCCACAATCTACAGTTATTACCTCCTGATCTTCAGTAGAAGAATCTGAGTGGAGTAGTGATGAAAGTGGTCTCTCCACATTTTTAACACAAACTGCGTATCTGTCACCAGATTCCCATTCTCGACCTTGCAGGAGGGCAGCCCATTATTCGGCCCGTTATTCAATCTTCTTATCCTCTGGAACAATTTTCGGGATTCATTATTCATCCTGCACATTTCGGTCTGTTCACTCCCTCTCTCTGCTCCCACCCTTCTCAGCCTCTTGCATGACTCAATTGCAGCACGCGTTGTAACTGACTGTTTCGTTGCCATATGTGCAGCGTCGTTTTCATCAGTTGCAATGCGACATTCTTCGACGTACCATGGCTTATCCTTCTGCGGTTTTTAATAGCCAAGTTCAGTCCTTGTACCGATTTCCAAAGAATGGGACATGTGCTTCCACAGAGGGAGGAGAATTCTGCTCTAGCAGGATAGTGAGCTTTTGTTGATAGGACTTTGATATCTCCGGTATTTGCAGCTTGTCATTATCTAGCTCAGTCCCGAGCGAAATTTCGCAGCCACCAGATAATGATCCGAGTCGATATTGTCACCTCGAATTACACTTACATACATTACACTGGTTCTTCGTTCTCTGATCAGGAGATAACCCGGTCGCCTTATTGATTTTCTTATGCTGGTATCCTGTGTTACTAACTACCATGTTCTTTGCAGCGGCGAAGTCTGTCAGTCTTATTCCAATATCGGAGGTGGTATCATATAGACTGGGATTACCGATGGTTGGTCGAAAGACACTCTCCCAATTTGGCATTAAAATCGCCTAGAATAATCTTAATGTTGTGGTCAGGGCAGCGTTCGTATACTTCCTCCAGACACTCTTAAAATTCTTCTTTGACCTTATCGTCATTATCCTCTGTGGGAGCGTGTACACAAATTAACGAGATGTTGAAATATTTCCCTTTGATGCAAATTGTGGTTGAACCATGAAACTAGGTAGGTGTCGCAGCATCTTGCCAAGTAAAAATCCGCACCCGAATTCGTGCTTCCACTCATGGCAACTATAGTAAATATCGCAGTTGTTCTTTCTGGTGCAACCATATCCTGTCCATCGAATTTCCTGGATAGCTGTGATGTCAGCTTTATATTTTTCGAATACATCTGTCAGTTGGAAAGTGGCACCCGTCCTGTATAGCGTTCGCAAATTCAAGGCACATATTCTTAAAAAGTGGGCCTTATAACGTTTGCGAGGGTCTTCAACAGTTTTCTTCGTTGATCATATTTTCCGTGTATTTTCATTGCCTATATAACGGTGGCGGGAGGAAAATCCAGCCCACCGTGGTTTGAATTTTACCTACTGCCAGGATGATTATGTTTCAACCGCCCATAATAGAACAGACGCTGACCAGAATGCAGTGAGTCGAAACTGGATTTTGGATTCTTCAGTTTTGATTCGCCGTTGGCCAAGAGTGTTGATTCATCCGCCTGCAAAAGACAGAAGAATATGTCCACTAGTTCGAAGAGCTTCAGTGACAGGCTCACCTAATTAGCCTGAGACGAATCAGTGATCACATAACCAATCAGGCTGCTCATTCGTTTCGACTTCTCACTTTAGCTAGAGAGCAAAAGTTTACGATAAAGCCATTGCCCAGGACATACTGCATGGAAGTAGTGAACTGCTTGTACTGCCCAATGAAGGAATCATTTCTGACCACTTCCAAGTGAATGGCTATCAGAAACTTTCCATATGCATCTCCCATTCTTTCATACGATTCTTTAAAACTAATACTTCTTCGTTCTTTTGCGTTTAGGAAAAATGGGAATTTTTTATTTTTTAACGGTGACTAAGAATTTCGTCCTTTTTAGAGGTACCGTTTGGGAGACCAGACCGTTTTTATATTTTTTTAGGAAAATTTAGGTTTCGATTTACTAAATGTATTTCTATGGGGCAACGGAAAAATCTTCAAATTTGAATACTTAAAAAATTCTTCAAAGTCGAATATCTGCTCAATTTTCTTACTTGGAGAAATCAAAAATACAGTCCATCCAAAAACCGGAGTTTTGGTTGCTTACAGAGACATAATTTTCAAAAAGGTTGGACATTACAAATTGGATTTTTATTAATTTATAAAGTGAAACCCTTATTATTTAAAAACAATACAAATTGGTCAGAAAACAAATGCAAAATGCAGCAAATATAAATTAGATTAAACTTTAAATTTTATAAAAAAAATAGATTAGAACTCTCAAAGAAATTAAAACATAATTTCTGTGTACCAATAACATTCCTAAAATATTGCAGTATTCTTCCTTAAGGGGCCCAATATTTTGTCTGCGCCCAGGGCCTCATGTAATGTAAATCCGCCTCTGCCCTCCACTTCGTTTCCATTTCTAGAATTTCAGTCTGAACGATGCTACAATTGGATTTACTGAAATTTCAAAATCCTGTTTCCTTCCTCCCAGAAATAGAGCAGATAATAGGGTGTCGAATTCGATCATTCGTCTCTAACCATTATGATGAATTCCAGCCCGTCTGAAACGTCACACTGGGTATGGCATAGTATAATGATGGATGACAAATACCTTCTAGGTTCCCAGGTTGTTTGCTTTGCTCCCATTACCTGAGACCGAGTGTCTATTTTACATACAGATCCAGAGTGCTGAGATCGAGGATGACATCCAAATGTAGTTTAGAAGTACTACTCGTGGCACTAGGAATGCACATTCCTAGTCATCTGCTAACGAAAACGGACGACGTACGTACCTCCCATAAAAAAGTTAGGCGGCTGAAAAAAATATTCGATATTATGTCCTCGTCTCTAGAATTAAATTAAAATTTAAAACATCCAATTTATATTAGGGTGAGGGTATATTTAGGTCGACTTCTTTGACTGATACTACTGTACTGGTCATGGTACAATATACATATGTATATAATATCTACATGGTAAAGTCGTTTGAACAACTGATTTAATTTGTTCATGTGATTTTTCGATTCAGTTGTCAAACTCATATGTATTTTGTTTGTGTACTCTTTAGCATTCTTGCGATGTTGGTGTGCATTGGTGATGAGTTTGACAACTGAAACGAATAGAACACGTACTGGTTTTACCACAAGTTTCCCACAAACTCCTATCGTTTACCAACTAGAGTAGCGGTTGACTTTTGCTACTGATTGGCAGTGAATGTATTTGTCAAATCAGCTTTCCAAGGATTTCAAGTCAAGACAGAGTAATAATCAAGGAATAAGTGCAACATGAACCCGTTGCGAGAAGAATTTTTCCAGAATTAAAATTGAGTTTAGATATGAAAGGAAGTATGTGTGAAAAACATCAAACGTCAGCCAATTTCTAAGTACAAGCACGCTGAAAAATCTGTTGCTTTTTGTTGTTTGGATGCAAATATAACGTGTGTTTGGAGTTCATCGCAAATATAATATACTTGTGCGCAAACACATTGTGTTTGCTATTCAATATTACATGTTTGAGACACAATGATTAATATATTATAATACATGTGTTTGCGACCCAAATATATATGTGTTTGTGATACAAATCCTGCTGCGTTTGTTGCACTGTTTATGCTCTCTCGAGAGTAAGAGAATAAAAGAGGGACAACGAGAGAGTCTATCTCGTGTGTGTCGGTATTTTTGCATTATTCTCTCAGTTAGTGATTCACAAATATTCCTGAATGAGCGTGTAAATTGCAGATGAAGTTTCATGTATTCAGTCGTCAATGATTTATCGGACAGAGATTATCAAAAGCGCTTGATCAGTGAAAAAAGAATATGTGTTTCGTATATACATATGTATGTACGTGTGCTACCAAAGTGAGAAACGATTTTGAGGAAAGGGCAACAACGTGGAGCCATTTGTCTGTCCGGGCCTTTACTGAAAAAATCAGAACGGCAGACCTTTTGTGAAATGCATGAACTTCGTGGGAGACCATGAAGAAATGAGAAGCTAAAGATCAGCAGATTCTGATTTCATGAAAAAAAATCAAATAATGAATTTAATGTGAAAAGAGCCGTTTTAAATCTGTTCATTTTTTTTATTAATTATTTATAAATGTGGATTTATGATGATAACATTAATTATAATAAATAATACAAATATATTGAATTCAAAGAATAATTCGATTCTAAAAATTATTATGTTTGGGAGGAAATACGCATATGTTTCCACGAAAGTATATGTAGGTTTGGGAGAAATACCCGAATGCTTCCACGTAAGTATATTTATGTTTGGGGTGAAGAACGCATATGTGTCCACGTAAAAGCATACATGTTTGCCATTAAACATGCTACTGTTTGCATTTAAATACAAGTGTGTTTGGGACTTGCAAACATATGAATGTTTGAAGTGTGTTCCAAACATATACATGGTTCCTTCAGAATATGTTTGGGAGAATATGTTACAGAGGCCGTTATTTTTTAAGCGTGTGGAGGCTGTAAAAAGACGAATACCTAGCAGGGCATTTAGACATAGCTCAGTCAGTACGAACAAAGTTGAATATTTTCTGTTAGTGGTGCTGTCTCCAAATACTGTGCCGTGTTAGACAAAGAGAAGTTTATTGAGTTGATAACACTTATGTAGTGTTTAGTGTTAAGTCATGCTGTTATCGGCATTAATAATTCAATTTATTCCATTCTATTCTATTTGTCCGTTTAGTGGATTTTAAGCTTTATTCATGCATACAGTATTGGAAAAAATAATACAACCACATTGCAAACATTAACGAGTTTAGACTAAAATCTTCTTTAAAAAACATGATATTTTAGAGAACACTTCTTTCAAAAGGTTTAAAAATTATTTTCTTTCCGTGGTTACGCTGTCAAAATTAGCTGCATAATGAAAAATACTATGTACACAAAATGTGAAAAATTTGATAAGCTTGTCTTACTTGATACAAAGTCTATATTATAAATTGCATTTTGATTGAAATTCTTTGAATTTTATTAGCAAACAAAAAGAAACAAAATCAAATTTGACAGCTTACCCACTGAAAAGTAGAAAAACCCACAAAACAGCTGGGCAGACGCCTTTACCCGATAGATAATTCTACCATGGGTAAGGCTCTACTTGCTTATTGAGGTTCACTAACTAAATACTGGCTACTCATGAGCAATAATAAGGAAAGCCAAAATCCATGTGTATAAGATAACCAGGCCTTTTTAAACCTTCTTCTAATCCAGATGAAAATTGAACAGACATTAAATGTGTTCGAAAACTTTTCCAGTAAAAATTATGAAGTAACTAGTTTTCGTAGAGTAATAATTATTTTGCTCTCTCAGTAAAAAATATCACAAAAAGTACACGAACGTCATGCAGTAAAAACTTGCAGGAAATAAGAATTTTGTACGTAAACAGCTGATTTGCATTGTAATCATTTGAAGAACCAACAACCAGAGTAACAAGCCGAGCGAATTTGAGCCGACGAGCCGCCGCCGCCGGTAGTTTTTTTATACTTCAAGCCGCCGCCGATTTGATCGGCTAAAATCGGCTTAAAATATGAGCCGATTAACTCGTAGCCGCCGATTTTTTCGTTAGGTGTACCTAAAAGCGTTAATGTAACCAGTAAAGAACACCGGTAGCGAGATACTTGGTAGTTGTACTCATTATGATGATTTGTACAAGACTGTCTAACATGACGCCTAGTTACGGCATAAAACGAGAATGGCAGACATATAAAAGTAGTGACAATGGAACAAAAATCGATTGATTATTTTTCAACAAACCTAAAGAAGGTGAAACTGGCTGACGAACAACACGAAGAATTCGGGAACGAACAAAACCTGGCGTTTTATCAGAAATTGGTAAAACAGAAAGAATATGCGAAAGAACATGCAAAAAATTGTCCATATTACTAGGCCGGCTCCGAGTGCTGGAATCATTTTTAACCTTTCATCATTAGAGGCAGAACCATTTTAAAGGGTTATAGATTTTATTTTCACTCTTCGAAGAAAATATTCTTCTTAAAGCGTAAGTTTAAGTTATCTTTTTTATTTTTAAATGATATTTTAAAATGTTAGTACAAATGCAGTTTAACCCTAGTGAGATGACGTACGTCTCTGAGACGTATAAGAAATAAGCATTTATTTATTTCTATGATTTTTAAGGGGAATACTGTTCGTCGGTTTTGCAGTTTAAAAATTGAGGGGGTTTCTGACTGAAAGAATAATGCAAATGCACCGTTACATACTCCCAAGAAATACTGTGACTAATCTCTCATTGTCCTTCTTTTATTCTCTTGCTCTCAGAGAGCATAAACCATGCAGCAAACACAGCTGTAGTTGTATCAAAAACACGGATATATTTGGAACACAAACACATATGTATATTATAACATTTTAATCATTGTGTCTCCAACATGTAATATTGAATAGCAACCACCAAAACCAAACAACAAAAAAGACAGATTTTGTAGCATGTAATATAATTTTTTTCCACAGCATGCGTACTTAATCAACCAAGAGCATTTGCTATCCTCTGTCCAATTGACGACTGAATACATCACTTCATCTGTAATTTGCACACGCAATCAGGAATTTGTATGGAGCACTGCCTGCAAAATAATGACAAAATACAGCTGCACACGTATAACTTTGACTGTTAATAATACCTCCTTTTTTCTCTCGCTCTCATACAACTAGAGAGTAAATAATGCAACAAACACAGCTGTATTTGTAACCCAAACACAGCTATACTTGGATCACAAACACATATATTATAACATATTGTTACGATTAAGTAAAAGCTTTTACTTACTCTTAATGACCAGACTAACATTATGTAAATAACAGGGCGATTAATGTTGCGCCTGAAAGTATGCATTGTAAAAATATAGATAATTTCCATTATTCGTGGTGTTTCTACATTATTCCAGACGTGGATTCATTAATTGGTAGAAAGATAGCCAACAACAACGTCTAGAAGGTTCTTGAATTCGCAATAGATAACTACATTTGAGTATGGTGAGTTCGTATAAATACTAAACATCTGCATGAGTCCATTCAAACAACGAACTCGCATCTGAATTCATGAATGATTTTTGAATTCATGAGTTAAAAAGACCTTTGTATGAATTACAATGAATTCAGCCACTGAAGTTGTGTTGTAGTTGGTTGTGCTTCGCGAAGACGAAGATTGTATTTATTCGTCTCATAAAACGATCGAACTCGAACTCACTCACATTCAGTAACAGAGCGAACAACAAAGTTAAGGGCCACTTGCAATGAGAACGATGAGTCATTGTTATTCACTATAGTCATGTATGGCCACCACTACATTGAAAGTTTTGCATGCATGTACTTATGCTTTGTTGTTTGTTTTTTTTTGTGTTGCTTGTAGCGACTTGAGCATGAGTTCACTCGAATTCAAAAATCATTCATGAATTCAGATGATTCATGAATTCAAAAATCATTCATGAATTCAGATGTGAATTCGAATGAACTTATACAGCCATTGAAGTTGTGCACAATCGAGGTATTTCATAAATCTCTGAATTTACACGACAACAACAACTCAACTAAAATGATTTTTAATAGTTAATTTTTTTTTAATAAGTAAAAAGTGAACAATTTTTAAAGTAACAGAGAAAACAAGTTAATATAAAGAATTAAAAAAAAAAAATTATTTTCTTTTATAAGATTTCATCGCATAATTCGGATAGGTGAATGATTTTCTATAATTCGAATTCATTTATTAAAAAAAATGAATCTCACCACTACTTCGTACAAGTACTGGCCTCACTCGCGCCAACGTTGTTATTTACAACACAAATTCATACAGAACCAAACGAATTCAATGAGTTCGGGTTGTGCTGAGTGTGAACCAAACGAACCAAACGAATTCAATGAGTTCGGGTTGTGCTGAGTGTGAATCATAGTTTGTGTGAATGATACAAGTTAGACGAATTCGAAGAAATTCATGCTTTAACAAACTCGAGTCTCTTTTGCTCTCACTCATTGGTTCTCATTGACGGTGAATTCAGTGAATTGAATGCCAAAACTGTTAGTGAGTGACTCATGGGTAGGTTTTTTAGCATTCATGCAGATGTTTAATAAATACCTGAGGGCTTTGGAACGGGGAGTCAGTTTGTGATTAACCGCCGGAAAGTAAGCAACGCGATTAGATTATAAAACATAAGAGTTTTTGTAAAGTGGTGTAAATAAAGTGAACTGTTGTACTATATAAGTAAAACAAAAGTAAGTTAAACTGATGTAATTTTCATAATTTAAGACGAACCTTGTATATTATTGGGAACAAAAAAGCGCTAGAAAGCACGATTAAGGAAATTCGTAACAATATGAATCATTGTATCTCCAACATGTAATATTGAATAGGAAACACGTTGTGTTTGGATACAAGTATACTATAAGTATACTTGCTACAAGCTCCAAACACACGTTATATTTGTATCCAAATTTTTTTTTTTTTATTTATTGTTTTTTTTTTTATTATATTTTTATTATTATTATTATTTTTTTTTTAGTTCGAGCAAAAATACAAATAGAGAAACTAAATGGACTGTTTCTGGAAAATGATCTACAAAATTATAAACATTTAATTACATAAATCACATGGTTTTTATCTTTTCAATCTACGAATGGAGTTTGTTTGAGTTTGAATTGAAGCCTCTTGGTTCACGTGTGCCAGTAATCTGCCTTTGTGTTTTTCTGCAGCTTCTTTGATTATAATATCGACAGTTTTTATTCCAAGATCACGATGGAGATCGCTATCACGTACATACCATGGAGCGTTGGTAGCGCGTCGAATTACTTTATTTTGGAATTGTTGGATAACCTTTATGCTCGAATCAGCGGCACAACCCCAAAGTTGTATGCCATACACCCATACTGGTTGTAGCATTTGTTTGTATATTAGGAGTTTATTATAAATTTATAGGCGTGATGTTTTTCCAATTAAACACAATATTTTCTTCAGTTTTAGGTTTAGCTCGATTGACTTCATTTTTATATGTTATTTCCATCGGAGTTTGCAATCTAGCATCATACCAAAGTATTTAGCAGTATTAGAATATGGAATCTGCTGTCCATCTACGTATAGTGGTGTGTAGGCTATGTCTTTGTTAGGGGAATTTATGTGAGTCGATTTTGTTTGGTTTAGTCGAATGTGCCATTTTTCGGTCCACTCTTAAACATGGTTTACAGCTATTTGTAGTGTAGCAGTTGACTCTGATTCTGTTTTGGCAGCAGCTAGAATAGTTGTGTCATCAGTAAACGTAAAAAAATAAATAAATGGTTTCCCATTACATCCCATGAAGGGACCGGGGAGAACTTCTCACAATCACTGAGCTGTGCGCTTTCCAGTTTTCACTCACTGATTGGGACCTACAATTTTACAACGATTCCGAACGGTATTTTGAGAAGCTTGTTCATGGCTATATACTCGATAGTGTCGCCGTCACTATGCGAGGTGACCGCCGCCGAAAGAAATTTAAGGTGTACAAGAGGCGCGCACACTACCCATTGCACCACCGACGGCAAAACGCAGCAAACGTACCTGTACATAATTTGGGTGAGTTGGTAGATCATGGGTGTAAATCAAATACAGCAATGGACCTAGTATACTACCTTGTGGTACTCCACATTTTATAGGTCTAAGATTCGAATATGTCATTCCACACTTAACTCGAAAGTACCTGTCGGTTAAGTATGATGAAATTAGAATTGTAAAATTTTCAGGAAAAATTTGTTTCATTTTGTCCAGCATGCCAGACCTTATCGAATGCCTGCGATACGTCCAAAAATATTGCTGAACAAACTTTTCGTTCCTCCAGTGCTTTTTCAATAACATCAGAAATTCTGTGTACCTGGTCAATAGTAGAATGTTGATTTCTAAAGCCAAACTGATGATTTGGTGTGATGTTTTGTTGGAGACAATAAAATTCATTCTCTTTAAAAGTAGTTTCTCATAAACTTTTGAAAGAATTGGTAGAACTGATATCGGTCGATATGACTTTATTTCATTTATAGGTTTTCCGGGCTTAGGGATCATGATGATTTCTGAGACTTTCCTTATATGAGGTTCGTGGCCGATTTTAAATGAACTGTTTATGATTTGCATTAATTTAAGAATAATGTTGAGTGGAAGGTTTTGAAGAATTTCAGCTGTTATTAGATCAAAGCCTGACGATTTTTTGGCGTAGAATACGTCTTACCTTACGGTATAGGGAGTCATGTCAGGTTGCTATTGTTGTAATCTTTATTTCATTGATTATGAGGAAACGGCGAGATAACTTTTTTTAAAAATTTTTTTGTAGGTAAATGAAGATGTTATCTTTCGTTTGATATACATTTCATATTGGTTGATATCTTCCTAATATTTAAATTTCTCAAATGAAAATTGTTTAAACACATACACTCAAACATATGTGTGGTGTTTGGTTGAATGTTTGAGTTTGTAGCGTGAACACAAACTATGCTGCTGTTTCAGTGTGGACACAAACCTTCGCCTGTTGTTCTGATTGATGAAATATTGAAATTTCGTATATTTACTTATGTATTTAAGAGAAACAAAATGTTAAATGTGAATTTGAATTTGACATGGATATATAATTATAAAAATTATATGAAAAAATTAATTCATACATTTTTATGTTAAATGAAAGTGCTGCCAAGATGTGGTTTTATACCAATGATGTGGTTAATTTAAAAACATATTTATCCTATTTTTCCTATCATAAGCCCATATTATCAAAAGTAACTTTCAAATAATCAAATTGATTTTCGTCTGTTATTTATCATTTATCCTTACTCTTTTAATTTAAAAAAAATTTATGTATATTATCAAAAGTAACATCAAATAAATAAATTCATTTGCTTATGTTATTTATCATTTATTGTTATATATGTTTTCTGTCTTATCGGATGGCGTATTCTACGTTAAACTTAATAGCCGTGTCTCTGACACAGCTTGCAGGGACAGTCCGTGGCCGAAGGCCTCGGACAACTGTCTGCTGTTTTTTTTTCTTTTTAATTCTTTCATGATCACACGATGTACTTCCGATAAAGTGGTCTCTGGAATGTTTTGTATATCCGAGCCATTACCATCACAACATGTCTCACCGCTTTCTACTTCGTTAAATTTATTTTCAAGATGGTCAGCAAATACCGTTGCCTTTTCCATGCCGGCTTTCGCCCATTTTTTATTCTGAGCCCTGATTGGTGGTATATGAGTAACATTATGTTGAAATTTTTAAGTCTTCTTTAAACTACCGGCGAACGAGTTTGGTGCCAGCGCCGTTTAAGCCTGCGATTTTCTCTAATCAGTTTTACAATATGGCTTGGGTAATTGCAAATTGATTTCTTTTTTATCGCTCTTGTTGTGGATTTCCATGCCACCTGTTGAATTAAAGTTGTGATGTCCATAACTTGGTTGTCCAACTGTTCTGGGTTTGTTGGCTCCTCATAGCTAATTAGTTTACTTTCGAGTACTTCTTGAAATAGGATCCAGTCTGTACGGTGATTGGATAAACGGGGATTTAACTCTTTCAGTAGTATTTGTTCGTGGAGTGTTAATAATATTGGTGAGTGGTCTGAATTCATGTCTAGACTATCACCTACTTCCATATAATTTTTGGGCAGTTTTTTAAAGATGAAGAAATCTATAAGATCTGGCAATTTCGCAGTATCTGATGGCCAATAGGTTGGATTACCAGTAGATATTGTTTCACATCTGTGATGTTTGATCGCTTTATATAGTTCCCTCCTTTAGTGTTTGTCAATCTGCATCCCCAGTAGGTATTCTTGGCGTTGAAATGACGAAAGGATTTTCGCCATATATGCCAAAAAGATTGGAGTATTTATCATATTTAATGTTAGTTCTAGGGGGACTGTATAGTGAAGTTATCAAAAGCGATTTGGTTTTTAGTTCCACATTTACCGTAATTGCTTGAAATTGCTCAAGTTGTATCTTTTGGTTTAGGTGATGCTTTAGAATCTTGCTTATAATGATAGCACTTCCTCCTCTTGGTGTATTAGTTGGGTGAAAACTGTGGTATATATAACAAAAAAAGACAGAGATTTTTTCAGCGTGTAGATACACTCTTCCTGGTACGAAATGTTATTATAGCCTGGGGGTACCAACATATATATTTTTTTTTTGTTTGGATGCAAATTTAGGGTGTTTATAGATTAAGCAAAATATAGTATATTTGGGCCCAAACACATTATGTTTGCAATGCAATACTACATGTTACAGGCACAATTATTAATAGGTAATAATATATGTGTCTGTTACCCAAATGTGGCTTTATTTGTTGAAAAGATCTGGAAGGAAAACGTGACAGACAACAAAAAAGCAGCAGATATTCAATTCATAAAACAATGATTGCAAACATATAAATGGTTCCTGCAATATGTTCCTGGGGCAGTTTTCTTTCAGCGTGTACGATCTGCATGTCTGATCTTGAAAACATCTCTCAACTGCAGCAAATTCTTACTAAAGATTTTCAAGCAGTTTGATATCCACCTTACATGTATGCCGAGAACAGGGCCATATCAGGGAACACTGGAGCGGTTGCGCTAGCCAGTCTATGGAGCACGTGGGTATGCTTCCTTCTACAGGCAATCACATTCTTAAAACCGAATGGTCAGAAAGCAGAAAATGTCTCGAAATACTTGAGAGTTCTAGTCTTAATAGCAGGATATGATTTGATAGATAGACAATCGCGTAGACTTGGAATCTAATCTCATGATTACGTCAGCTGTTGTGTCATTCAAGTGTAGGAGGAAAGCGCTGAACATCCTCTTTGATGCTGTCCGGTCATTTGAATTAGTAGGAAATATAAACTGTAACTCATTTTTCGATCTAACAGACATTCACTGAGTTAAAAACAAACAGTTTTCCGAGTAATACAAATTGGTTCATCATGGAATAGTCTACCATCTTACCCACAAGAGGCAAACTGTTAGGTGCAACGATGAGGATGGCACATGTTATACCATGGTATCACAACTGCTCTCATTTCACTAAATATGTCAATAGTACCAGTCACTTCTAACTAATCTGACCTACCCATTGCACAGTGGGGCCGATTATAAAACAAACAACGTAATAATATCACAACTTTTAAAGTATTGTTCTTATCATTTTGGAATATACCAGCCATTTTTAGAGGGGTAGTCACGCTTTGAGAATATTTATAGGCACCCTGTGTCAACGCAGTTGGTTCTACAGGGTGTCAAAATTTATCACTTTGGTGCTGTTGAAACTTTCAAAGCCTGGTACTTCTACATTTATAGGCCGATTACAAAGATTTTTACATTTGAGAATCTACTATGAAAGGCAAATAATAAATACACTAAGTGTTGCGAAATAACTTTTACCGTTATTAAGATATTCTCTATCAAAGTTAAAAGATTTAAAATTGTTCATTGAATTTTTTCCGATTTTGCTAATACCTCGGCCATTTGAGAAAAAAAAATATTTCTGAAAACACCACTAAATTGAAAACACTTCAATAAAGAACACACTGTAAAAAAATTTAAGTTATTTGCAAGTTATTTTGGAAACATTTTCCAAAATTTAACTTAAAGTATTTAACAACTTTCTTGTATATGTTATGGACCAATTAAATCCAACACAGGGTGCCTCTGAAAGCAATATTCTGAATGTCTAGCACATTGTATTAAGTGGATTCTAATTGTTACGGTGACTTAAGAGTTGGAGCTAATAGGAGGCCGATTACAGAAAGCATTGGCTTCTTTCAAAATATGCCAACATCATATCTATGTACAATGGGGAATCTGGGATCTCCTTTAGTTTGATGTCTACTACGCCAATGGCAGTGCACACGGAATGTAACTGACATTTCGTTTAACCTGCAGTTGACACAAAATAAGAAGGGTGAAAACGGAGAATACATTCATGTAAACAAATATGTTAAATGCTACCTTTGCAGTTATCGGTCTTCCATGGTTACATTTCTTCTTCGTATATCTATCTGTCAAATGATAGTTTGCTTTTAGTTTTCGTACAAATTAGTTACAACTCTTCACACGACACACAAATAATAAAATGCCCATAGAAAATGACAGTGATTATGAAGAAGACTCCGAAGTTCAGAAACCAAAACCTGCCCCAGGAGTCCAGGAGGAAGAGGATGTAAGTTGACCAATATATTATTATTCTGGAATATTTAAAAATATTGCGACTTTGTTGTATCACATAGCAACATTTCGATTTGGATGACCTACTACCCGCAATTGGGGAATTTGGCAAATATCAGAAACTATTGGTCTTCGGTATATGCCTACCAGCTTGTATACCTTGTGGTTTTTGTGCTTTCAATCAACTCTTTATGTCCGATACGCCCGAGGACTATTGGTGTAAAGTTCCGGAATTACTTAATGTATCATCAGTGGAACAGAGAAAATATTTGGCATTACCCCCAGATATGGTAAGATAATATGATTCATTTGGTCACCACCACAGCACAGGAAGCCATATTGATTTTCACATTGACATTGCCAGAGCGAAAGAGTTTGTTGTATCGAACGAAAGGGATGGTTATAGTTGTATTGTTTATATTTTGAGTTTGTTTACATTTTGCAATGTTTACATTTCATATTTGTTTACATTTTCTCTTTCTTTTTATTTTAATAGGAACACAATACAGGTTTGCATAGTAAATGTTCCCGTTATGCGGTCAACTGGACACTACTACTTGAAAATGCCACTATCAGTGATTTGAAACCGAATGTCACATGGCCTATTGAGAAATGTCAGCAGGGCTGGGAGTATAACACCACCGAAGTGTGGTCCTCCATAGTAATCGATGTACAGCTCCGATTTGTCGTCTCTGTGAATCCCCCGGCTTCCCTATTCATTACTAAAAAATTCATTTAGGTAACGCCAGTAAACTCATTTAGTTTTTCTTGTGGTACCATCATTTCACTACCTTGGAAGATACCAAACCCGTCTAAATAAATTGTGTCACGATATATAATAGTTATTTTTCTATTACAGTTTGATTTGGTATGCGATAAGGATATATATCCTACCATAGGTTTGGCAGCTCTGAATGTTGGCGGCCCTGTAGGGGTGTATTTATTCGGTTTACTAAATGATCGGGCTGGCCGTCGTACTTCGTATTTTACCTGTTTAGCTACATTACTCATTGGAAGTCTAATCACATCGATAAGTACGGATTTTTGGACTTGGGCTGGAAGCCGTGTTATTGTGGGACTCACCATACCAGCTGTATATCAAATACCCTTCATTATATGTAAGTATGAAAACAGCATAGAAGGCGTAGGGTCTGATTTTGTAAAAAAAACCCTGTGGAAGTCAGGGTCCTTGTCACCTTGTTGGTAATTCAGTTTTGGTTGCAAGGACTGAAATATTTAGTGGACGCCACAGCAACAAGAAATAAATGTGATCTGTCAATCGAGTTTTAGTTCTAGCAATCAAATTATACTGTAGTGGTGAATATTATATTACTTGGATGAACGAAAAATTTAAAAACTAATTCGGTTGTACCAAATAATATATTGGTATGCTCAACTAATTACTTGAATCTGATGGCTGTCACAACAATTTGGTGATGCTTTAACCCATTATGAATTTTTTAGAAAAAAAAGGACAACAAATGTTTTTTTTATTAAAATTGTGTATTTTATATTTAAATATAAACATAATTAATATTATTTGTAACCAGGGTTCATATTTCATGCCTATTTTTGATCGAAAATATGAAAAAAAAATTATATCTCGAAAACGGAGCATCGAATCGAAAAAATAACGAATTTTTACAAAAGTGTTCCAATTCGCAAGAAATTATTGTTTTTCAAAAAATCGCCAAAATAAGAAAATCGCTAAAATAAAAAAATGGCTATAAGTTGGAAACGATGCGTCCAATCGCAAAAATAATAAATTGTTTACCTCCATGGGAGGCTGTAACCAATGGATGCCTCTCATACGGCATCACTTTTTTTTAAACAAACAGCTAAAACTAAATTTTGTCAAATAAAAAATCACTAAACCACCATTATGAATATATTTCGCAGACGGAGCGTTCAATCGAAATATAACTATTTTTTCGGCTTTCTAAGAGTTTTTCATAAAGTGTTCCAATTCGTATGGATTTTTTTTTTCTAAAAATCGCCAAAATAAGTAAATCGTTAAAATAAAAAATAGGAATAACTCGGAAACGGTGAAAAAATAATAATTTTTTACCTCCACAGGAACAGGAGGTCAAAAAAAAATCACTAAAACACACATTTGTATATGTTAGCGATTTTTTTAAATAAGTTTTGTCGTATTTAATACATGCATTGGTTAAAGTCTCTTATAGAGGTATCAAAGTTATTATTTTTGCGATTGGACGCACCGGTTCACGAGTTATAGCCATTTTTTTATTTCAACGATTTTCATATTTTGATGATTTTTTGAACAAAATATCTTGCATACGATTGGACAACTTTATGAAAAATCCTTAGAAACTCGTAAAAAATAGTTTTGTTTTCGATTGGACGCCCTGTTTCCGAGATATTGGCATAGGGGCGTTTTCGAAATTTTTGATTCCAGATATTTTTTTTTTTATCGATTTTTAATAAGTAAAAGTGAAGACATCCATAGGTGAAAATAGGGAGGTAAAGTAAAAGTGAAGACATCCATAGGTGAAAATAGGGAGGTAACAAATTTATCATTTTAGCGATTGGACGCACCGTTTCCGAGATATAGTCATTTTTTTATTTTAGCGATTTTTTTATTAACAATTTATTATTTTAGCGATTTTTCATTTTAGCGATTTTCTTATTTTGGCGTTTTTTTAAAAAAAAAAATAATTTTATGCGAATTGGAACACTTTGTGAGAAACCCTTAGAATCGTAAAAATTTGTTATTTTTTCGATTGGACGGTTCGTTTTCCAGATATTGACAGTTTTTCTAAATTTTCATATTTTCGATCAAAAATGGGGATGGGTTACCCTGGGTATCATATGTATGTTTCAGTTAATTTTTGTCATCCACAATAATAGTTCCTGCAGCCAAGTGTCCACAATTGTTTGCTTGTGTTTGTTTGTAAAGGCGTCAATAGTGGCGTCAGATTCAACAATTGTATTTAAAATCTCACTTCACCTCAATTTATGATAATATGTATTCTTCGCTGGCTGATAGCTATACACTTTATTGTTTTTTCACAACTTTGTTTATCACTTTCTGTATAAAGTAATAGTTTTTCTGTAAAGTCCTCGTGTAACATTCCAATATACGTAGTTTCTTTTTAACAATAAGGGTTTTTGTGACAGAAACTAAATTATGATTACAGTGTCTAATATTTGAACACGAATTCTAATATTATACCTTTTATTAGTTGTATCTTCCATTTTAGATGAATGAGGTTTTAGAAATACTCAAATTGGTTAATACAACTAAAGTTCGGTAGTAGCAACTTGTATTTAGTAAGACCTATTTTTAATCTATCAATAACATCGACAAATAATTCTGATGTTTGACAATTATGAATTCTAATCAAAATATAGACTTTGTCATGGAATTTCCAATGCCTGAATTGATTTCCAAATAATCTTTTGATCTGTGCGTTTCTATGCTTAGACTCACTAATAGAGACCTACCTACAGTTTTCACACCGAGAAACTTTTTCATGACTAAGACCGTGACCGTGGTCAAAAGAAATGTAAGGTAGTTAGAGCAGAAATCGATCCATGTTTCCACATACAAGAGTCGCGTACACTAAGCATTTAATGATTCATTGCGAGGGTTATCTTAGGCGGATTACTTTTGTTGGAGCCAATTATCTACCCAGCTGGTAATAGATTGAGATAAGTCGCAGACTCTCTTTAGTGTTTGCCATTCTCTAGACTTTTTGTAAGCAGGTTCAGGCAAATGCATGTTTCCCCTACTGGTCTCTAAACGGCGATGCAGTAGGTTAGAGGGCGGATCAATAAGTCCGTGACTTTTTGAATGAACACAGTTTTTTTTGCAAAATGAAAATATTTTTCAACGTAATCTCCTTTTAGCTCAATACACTTAGTGCAACGTTTCTCCAATTTTTGAATCCCTTCCAAAAAATAGGATTTTCGAGGTCCATAAAATAGGCATTTGTTTGATCAATAATTTCATAGTTGGAGCTAAATCTCTTTCCACGCTGCAAAAACTCCTTCGAATTGCAGTTAAACAACTCCAAACAATCCTTTGAAGTTGTCACACGATTACGTTGATGGTCAATTGAGAGCAAACGCGGCACCCATCTTGCAGACAGCATTCTTAAATACAACTGATCATTTAAAATCGACACCACACTGCCATATGAAACGCCTATGGCATCAACAATCTCACGCACTTTTAATCTTCGATCGACCAACACCATATCGTGGATTTTTTCGACATTTTCGGGTGTATTGACCTCAATTGGCCGTCCAGAACGTTCAGCGACATTTGTACTTGTGCGACCACAGCGAAAGTCAGTAAACCACTTTTTTACCATTGAAATCGATGGTGCAGAGTCCCCATAGTATTTATCAAGCTTTTGCTTGGTTTGATTGACGTGTTTTTTCGCAAAATATAATGTTTAATGAGCAATCGAAATTCACTTTTTCCATTTTTAAAAAAATGCACGAGGTTGTATGTTTTGAACAGCTGTTAAACGTAAAGTAAATGACGGAACTTGGTAAAAATTTGACAGTAGTCTATTAACAGGTTGGTACTTGATGGGAGCAATTTTGCATTTCATATAACTATGAGGGAAGTTCGAAAAGTCACCGATTTATTGATCCGCAATCAAATATAGTACAAACAACCACTGTATATATCCTATACCACATTCTAATATGGTTCTGACTTACTAAGCAGTCTTCTAATTTACCATAGAAAGGTTTTCGTTTTGGGATATTTCATAAATTTCCACGTGACCATAACGAGGACGCTGTCATCGTTTGTCTCTATCCATGTTAGAGCTGTAATCAATGATTGCATCCAACGTTATCATATACCAAGGATTGTGTAGTGGAACCAACCTGTAATATTTCTGGACCTAAACTCTCTTATTTTAATGTATTTCTCTCTCGTTCTCTGTCAGCTCTTGAACTTGTTGGCGAAAACTATAGGTCATTTGTAACCGTAATGACTTGTACCTTCTACACATCCGGCATTATGCTGCTCTCAATAGTCACCTATTTGGAAAGAGATTGGGTTAAATTATCTTATTACACATCAGTGCCGTTCTACTCGTATTTCATCTACTTATTCATAATGCCCGAATCGCCCAGGTGGCTGCTGATGAGAGGGCGTCTAGAGGAAGCATTAAAAATCTTGGAGAACATGGCGCAGGTCAATGGCCATGAATTCCCGCCAGCTATAAAAAGCAAATTAGAAGCTCAAATCTTGCGCGACAAACAGAAGGAGAAGAAGAAACATGTAAATGTTGGAGTATCGGATTTGTGCAAGTAGGTGGAGTAGAGCAAACTTCAGTTTTCTCTTAATGTTATGATTGTTTCTTCCAACCAACCATGTGCAGGACTCCCAATATGCGCCTAAAAACCATCTTGATCACCATGAGTTGGTTTGCCAATGAGACGGTATATTTGGGTCTAAGTTATTATGGACCTTCTCTAGGTACCAATCAATATGTCAGCTTCTTTTTGTCAGCTGTAGTGGAAATTCCAAGTTATCTGGTTTGTTGGTATCTAATGGACTGCTGGGGACGTCGATGGCCTTTAAGTTTATCCATGATATTGGGGTAAATATTTATCCTTGTATTACTATAAATAAATAATATTTTGGAATTTTCCAGAGGCGTCGCTTGCGTTATAACTGTAATGCTACCCGATGATGCAGTCGATGAAACCTTAATTTTGTATCTGGTCTCAAAAGCTCTGCTATCCGCTTCATTTCTTATCATTTATCCCTTTGCGGGCGAATTGTATCCCACACAAGTGCGCGGCATTGGAATCGGGGTGTCAAGTTATGTGGGAGGTCTTGGTTTGATTGTCATACCATTTGTAACATATTTGGTAAGTACGCCCTTGGGAAACTATAAATTTAAATCTATAAAATATTGTAAATCCTTTGAAGGGCAAGGAGAATCTTAAACTTCCTCTTGTTATAATGGGTTTTATGTCCATGTTGGGAGGCCTCACAGGTCTACGATTGCCAGAAACTTTGCATCATCGCCTACCGCAAACAATAGAAGAAGGAGAAGAATTTGGCAAAGATTGGACCATTAACAATTGTTGTACCTGTAAACCGGAACAGTGAGTTTTACTATAAAAGGTCCACAGGAGTATTATCTGATTTTCTTATCACCATTACAGACAAGCTATGTCTCAACCAGCTTCCTATGAAAACTTGGATGTTTTAGCATCCAATGCAGGCTCTGAAGTTGAGCTAGAAATGAAGGGACCCTCTGGTTCAGCGAATAGACGTTCAGGCCGTTCCCATCCCAAATCAATAATAGATGAACGTACACCCTTAGATGTTAATCGCCCGACGCGACCTTCAATGCGACGACTGGTGCGCCAGATGAGTGTTATGGATACCCAGAGGGCACAAGATGGTACCATGCAATTAACTCACTGGATATGAATTTCGAAATTCAACAATTATATACAAACATATTAATCTGTATCAACAAATATCAGTATTGAGTGCCTTATTAATTGTATCCATTCATATCAGTTAGTGTACCTCTATCCAAGGGGAACAAAATTTTTAGCCAAATAAATATCATAATATGTATGTACTTGAAATCTGAAATTGAGTGACTGAAATGTGATAAAAGGTATGAAATATTATATGAAAAAAATATGATAAAAGAAATTTAGTTCAGCAGAGATAACAACTAACAAGTTTTTGAACCTGAATTTACACTGACGGTGTTCAAAAAGATTCTCACAGAAATTCCATCACACAAGGATACATGTGACTACAGCGCGAATTCACACTCCGCAACTACCATTGCTTTCAGATACAAAAATGCTATTAAGCGCTGGCGAGACAATTGGGTATTTTGCAATAACTTTCTGTTGCTTCCGAAAATTAAGTTTAATTAAAAAAAAAAAGAAAGCACTAACACCCGGTTCAGACAGGGCAAGTTTCCTTTCCCATTTCTCTAGTTTATAGGAGAGAGAGGTGAAAGGAAGAAAACGGGATACAGACTTGCTCGTACTCTTATTTCGTTTTGGTTTCTCATCCGCAATTTTTTACGCGAAGTTAGCTGCAGATGAAAATTTGACATTGCTTTTCATTTTTTGTTTCGTTCATAAAATTATGGATAATAAAAAAGTACATAAGTGTTGTGTTTGATGTTAATAATAAAAAAAGGTTCTCCTGTGCAATCAATTAATGTCGTTATTATTATTTTTCCCTCCACTTCAATTTTTTCCACATATATAAAAAATTCCCTTCAGAATAAAATTTTTTCATAATTGAAATAAATTCGAATGTCATAATAGTAAGAACGTGGAAGCTAAATAAAGTAAAAATTGCTCAAGTAAACATAGAATAATACATACATAGATAAACTTATTCTCTCATCTGACGTTTCATTTCATTTTCAAATTACCTTACACCAGGTGAAGTTACAAAATATTTTCACGTAACTTTTTCCTGTCGTTTTGGTGTAGAACTGAAAAATTTAAATATATTTTGCACTTTTTTGTTGACTTTTCTCGTTGGTATACATTTGTATTGTATTTAACACAACCAGTTTGCCACAAAAACACGAAATTCGGTTGTGGTTCCTTTGTTGATCGCTATCTATTGCCACTATCTGGTATTATTGAACCCATATTTTCCACCGTCCAATGTTTACTTTCCATCGTACCTATGACGTTTAATTTATTGAGCGAATAAAAGCTTCTATGGTAGGTATTATTATATGCAAGTAAACTTTCAAAAGCGAATTGACAATAACAAGAGCAAGTAAACTTGCCCTGTCTGAACCAGGTGTAACTACTGATGTTCAGAAAGTCTTCCCTGTTATATCAAATATTCCTAGGAAAAGGAATTTCTTCAACTCAAATGTTGCTTAAGGAATGGAAAGGAGCACCCTTTATGGCCGGTAGTAGTGGCTGTCAATATTGACACACTTATGGCGAATTCGTTTCTGACAAAAAATTCAATATTTGTTCTGCCCTTTGTCATAAAAGTACCTTTTTGTGTTTGTTTGTGAAAACATTGCAACCCTACTTCAAGGTTTTGTGTTCTTTTCAGAGAATTTTGAACTCAAAAAGTACAAAATTGTTGCATTTTCTGCCTACTCAGCGAGTAACGGTGGTGAAATGTTTCTCTTTCTATCATTTGGTGTGCGTTCTTTATCCTCTCTAAGCCTTTTTGAGGGGCACTAAGCTACTTTAAGCGGCTTTAGTTAAAATCGCTTACCTTCTCAAACGAAGTGGTCGAAACTTTAGCTTAGCGGGAATAGCAAAAAATACCAATTGTATTGGTGCATTTTCGACCAGTTTGTACGAAGAATCGCTTAAAATTGCTTAATATAGCTTAGGTCTACACCAAGGCTGTCCAACTGTCGTATGCGGCCCGCCGATGGATTTTCAAAACTTAAAAAAAAATTATAATATCTGAAAAATATAGATAGATAAGCCGTGCTGCGTCTCAAAAACGTTTGAACATCGGATTAATTCTTTGTAGCACAAGTAAAACAGCTGTTGGAATCTCTCGTATAATATTCCTCTGTGGGGTAAAGCCGCAAAGACGATTTAGAATTAGACGACCAGAAGATGTGCGCAACTTGGCAACCCTGGTAAAAGAGAACCAGAAAGTGCTAGGAGTTCACTCAAACTCATTTCTCTCTCGCGTCATATCTGGCTTATTTCATACTTTTTGCATAGTTTATGTAATTTTACTTCAACATGGTTGAATTTGTATAGGTATATACAATAACACTATCAAAAAGCTGCTCGTGTATTGAAAAATTCAATGAAGAGAGTAAGAGAGAGAGTAGAGAAGTACTAGGGTTTCACTCGTTTTGTTTGTTGGCATTTGAGTGAAGAGAAATTTTGATTGTCTACTTGTACATCGTTTTTGAAAGCCGCATTCACAATGCGAGCAACAATTTCGTTTTTCGTACTCACTCGTTCTCACACACACCATTTTACACAAGATCCTCTCAGTTTTTTTCACCAAAATGTCTCTGCAAATTGTCGCTGGAGTTGATATATTTCTACTCCAGCAACAATTTATTTGACATGATAACCGTCTTTGACAGCTAGATGACGCCTCCTTCGAAATTGATATTAACAAAAAGATTTTTTGAATGACAGCTAGATGGCGACTGTTTTCAAATTAATTTTAAAACAAAGATTTTTGAATGAAAAGTAAAACCATTTGTTATAAAATTTAAACTGATATTATAAAATGATCTGCACCGGAATTCCGTAACTTTTTACCATGAATTTTCCTTTTTTTTATAAAATAAAGTTGTAGTTCAACAGACTTGAGTTAATTTACTAATAAAGCACAATGTACCATGAATTTTCCTTTTTTATTTAATAAGGTTATGCAAGATTTGATAGTGTATCTGTCACTTGAAGCCATCAAACAGCCTCAAAATGCACAATTTCGCATCTAATTTAAACATTATGGGGAGGGCCGAAACCCCCCGGTAAATCCTTCTCAAAAAAATGTATCTGAACCTGCACTACGAACAGTGGTGTGGCCCGCGACTTGACCCAAAGATCGAGTTTCGGACCCGCACCGTTGTAAGTTGGACAGCTCTGGTCTACACATACACTGGTCTAATATTTTAGATAACCGATGTAATTAAAACATCCTAATAAAACAAACGGGTATATATGTACAGTTGTGAGAAAACGCAATTTCTTTGATCTCTTCTCACCCCAAAAAAAGCACAACTTTATAAGGGTGATGGCAACATTTTTTAAATGCCACCTCATACAAAGCTATCATTCATAGACGAATATATGTAGGTATAGATACACTTATTCTCTCAATAAATTAAACGTAATAGGTACGGTGGAAAGTAAACATTGGATGGTGGAAAACATGGGTTCAATAATACCAGATCGAGGCAATAGTAAACAACGTCCAACAGAGGAACAACAATCGAATTTCGTGTTTTTGTGGCAAACCAGTTGCTTTAAATATAATACAAATATATACCAACGATAAAAGTCAACAAAAAAGTGCAAAATACATTTAAATTTTTCATTTCTACACCAAAACGACATGAAAAAGTTAAGTGAACATATTTTGTAACTCCACCTGGTGTAAGTTAATTTTAAATTTAATTTCTCTCATTTCCACAAACCTACGACGAAGAGTGTGAAATGAAACGTCAGATGAGAGAATAAATGTATCTATGCCTATATTCGTCTATGTGTATGGCAAGCATAAAAACTGAATACCAGGCTTAAGTAAAAGCTTTTACTTTTACCTACTTCAATTGACTATTGTACAACCTCATGAGGTCAGATGTCTTACACATATTAATTAAATAAACAAATAAACAAATTACACTAATTTTAACATATTTCTCCAACTGGTTCTATCATTCACTTTTTCACGCCAGTTGGTAACACCAAGAATACAGAGGAAATCTTCGGTCTGGTCTTTCCATCGGAGTCTTGGTCGTCCTCTCTTGCGATATGACCCAAGTCTCGGAGCCATATTCCAGGACTAGTAAAATGAGAGTCTGCTATAGCTGAGCCCAAAATAGCATTTGCAAGCACAATTCTCATATTTATCTCCATGCTGACGTTGTTGTCCTTTTTCAACGACGGATCCAAAGTAGATAAATTCATCTACCACTTCAAAATTAAATCGGTTGTCAACGTTCGAGTACGGACCAAGTCGAGAGGTTTGCCCAGTCGTTGACACCATCAATTTTGTCTGGCCCTCATTAATAGCAAGACCCACCTTCGTTGATTCTTTTTCAATTCTTGAAAATACTCCAGTTAGATCTCGAAAATTTCGGCCAATGATGTCTACGTCGTCAGCAAACGCCAGCAACATATGGTTTTTCGTGTTAATGGTCTTGTCCGTATTTACTGCAGCTTTTCTCATTATTAGCTCCATTAAGATGTTGAAGAGATTGCACGAAAGTGTCCCCTTGTCTCAATCGTCGCTTGGTATAGAATGGTTCGGTGAGGTCTTTCGCCACCTTCATTGCTGAGTTGGTGTCGGTCAGCGTCATTCTACAGAGACGGATCAGTTTTGCCGGAATTCAGACATAGCTTCGCACAATTTTCCCCATATGGGGCTATAGAAATAGATTTACAATCGACAAAAAGGTGGTATGTATCGATTTGCTCTACGTGGATCTTTTCCAGGATTTGTCTTAGCGTGAATATTTGGTCAGTCGTGGACTTGGCTGGTGTAAAACCACACTGATAAGGTCCAATCAGATTTTCTACAATTGGCTTTGGTGTATCACATAACACGCTCGGCAAGATCTTATACGCAATGGATAAATGACTGATACCGCGATAGTCGGAACATACACACGGATCAACCTTTGTGAATACAGGACATAATACACTGAGACTCAAATCGGCAGGCATAGAATCACCCAAACATATACTGCGTATAAGTTGATGCATGTGGGCTAGCAGTCCTTCGCCACCGGCCTTAAAAAGCCGGGCGGGTAGCCCATCCACACCAGCGGATTTATTATTCTCAAGCCGGAAGATTGCCATTGTAATCTCGCCTTGGCTGGGGAGGGGTACAATCTACACATTACCTCCTGATATTCTGTGGCAGAATCTGAGCGGAGTAGTGTGGAAAAGTTGTGGTTGCAGGAGAGCAGCCCATTATCCGGACCGTTATCCGATCGTCTTATCCTCTGGAAAAAAATTCCGGTGTTCGTTGTTCATCCTGCACATTTCGGACCTTTCACTCTCTCTCTCTGCTCCCACTGCCATATCCCTCCCCCAAATAGTCGGTTTTCCTCCCATCTCAGCCTCTTGTACCGCTCATTTGCAGCACGCATTGTAACTAACTGTTTCGTTGCCATACGTGCAGCGCCTTTTTCATCCTGCGGTTTTGACAGCCAAGTTCAGTAGCGATTTCCAAAGAATGGGAGCTGTGCTTCCACTGCGCTTCTGGGCCCTCAGGAGGGGGAGTATCCTGCTGCAGCAGGAGAGTGAGCTTTTACTTACTCTTAGGTCGGACATTTAAAGTACATTTAAATGGAGAATTTTCAACTGTGAATCTGGCCACTAATGACCAAATTAACAATATGTAAATAACAGGGCGACTACTGCTGCGCCTGAAAGTATACCCAAACAACAAACCTATTGACGACTCCGCTGCAAATGAGATAAGTTTTCAAAAGCGCAATACCAACTGCAGTACTCCATATACGACTATAACCTACAGTTCGAGAAACAGGTTCTGGTATGGGGTAGAACAATCTAGAAACTAGTAAAGACTCGTGTATATAGCTAATGTGTTTTGCATTTATAGGTACAATAATAAATAAATATAATAGTGAACTATAGTAAAAAAAGGGTTGAAATATATACCTATTGTAAATTGGTGACTTTAAAACTGTATAAATAAAATAAATTGAACTAAAACTGTTGTACTTATCGTAATTTAAAAATGAACCTTATTTTATTAAAAGGGAAGGACGATTAGAAAATTCGTAACAGTATGAACGATAATGTCACCAGGAACGATAATGTCACCAGGAACGATTTTGAGGACTTACTTTCCTACTCAGGTGGCCTCAAATAACCCAGAGGGTTCAAGGGCCTTACAATATTACGACAACATGTTTCTCCAACCGACTCGAACTTCAGCTTTTCTCCTCTAGTTGGTAACACTAAGCTTTCGCAGGAATATCCCACCTGATCTTTCCAGCGAAGTCTTGGTCGTCCTATTTTTCTATGTCCTTCGAGTACGTCTTCGAATACCTTTCGCACTGATTCATTCTGATCCATTCTGCTGGCAAGCGTAAATACCCTATAAGAGGCCGTGATTCATCCGTCGTCGATAATCGTCGATCTCTATTATAAGACCATATATTTTTCTGAGCATTTTTCTCTCGACGACGCCCAGTGGTGTTTCATCAGCATGCGATATGACCCAGGATTAAGTGCCATAAAGCAAGATAGGTTGTATGAGAGTCTGATTTAGTTGAATCTTTGTCTTTCGAGAGAGCGTCTTCTCTCTGAAATAACACCTGTTTATAAGCACAATTCGCCGTTTAATTTCCAGGCTGACGTTATTGCTTCTGTTTACGGCAGATCCGAGGTAAATGAATTCGTCTACTACCTCGAAATTATAACGGTTAGTAACGTTCACCCTATCAATCAGTCTGGTGGATGTTTTGCTTGTTGAAACCATTAATTTGGTCTTGCCCTCGTTTACTGTCAAACCCACTTTTGCTGAACCCTACTAAATTCTCGAAAACACTGCAGTAACTTCTTGCAGATTTCGCCCAATGATGTCTAAATCATCAGCATACGCGAGCAGCATGTGACTTTTGTTTTGTGGTGACTGCAGCTTTTCTCACGAAGATCTTAATTAATATGTTGAAGAGATCGCATGATAGGATGTCGCCCTGCTGAGGCCTCACCTCGTACTAAATGGTTCCGTGAGATCTTTACCAATCTTTACTGAGGATTTTTTTTTGTCGGTCAGTGACATTCTACAAAGCCGTGTCAGCTTATCAGGAATACCAAGCCCCGACCTAGCTTGGCACAGTTTTCCCCGTATCGGGTTATCGAAGGCAGCCTTATATTCTACAAAGAAATGGTAGGTGTCGATTTGTTTTTCGTGGATCTTCTCCAAACGGCTTTAGTCTTTCGCACATTACACCTTGTATACGATGGATAAAAGGCTTATTCCACGACTGTTTGTATATATACTCGGGTCGGCTTTTTTGTACCCAGGACACAATTTAATAAAACTCCAATCGTCGGGCAGGCATTCGTCTACCCAGATTTTGCATATGAACTGATCCCACCCATAGCCACCAGCCTTAAACAGCTCAACCGGGAGCCCATCAGCTCCAACGGCTTTGTTGTTCTTAAGCCGGGAAATTGCAGTTCTAACTTCGCTTTGGTTAGGCGGTTGGCAGCCGACGCCATCGTCCTCTATGTCAGTGCTCCGCAGCCTTTTCTCACCTACGCCACACCAAAATTCTTCCTAGAGTTCCACGGCACACAAAAGCTAAAATATATACATAGGTGTTAAATTGATAAACAAATTTTACAATAATTTTTTGTTTTTTATTTGAAAAGTATACATACATACGTAGGTATAACTATAACATATTTATTTTTACACTATCCCCTCCGACCGCCAATCCGAAAATTTTGAACCCGCTGCGATCTCGCACCCTTGCATTTTCGGACATGGTCCTAGTGGAATTTTCTTCCTGAAATGAGCCAAGGAATACGCTGGAGAAATTTGTCCGGAACTTCCTGAATCACCCTGTATATTGAAGTCTCCTGGGGCAATTAAAGCAGAGCAGTGATCTCTCCATATTCCGAACATACTCTGCACATCTGTGACAAGATTCCCATTCTTAACTCTAAAAATGGAGGGTCTGCTCCATTTCCGTTGGTTTGGACTTGTACTTTTCGCGTACAACAATTTTTCTACCGATCACTCACGCTAACGAGACAACAACAATTAATCACGCACGATATTTTAATACCAAATGTTATTTACCCAATCTTTTCTATTTTTAAACACCGTTCATATTTATTGTTAAACAGTAATTCAAGTTGAATTCAACACTTGAAATTGGAACATTGGTGGAATTCCTGTTGAATTTAACTTGAATGTTTATGTTTATTGGGGTAATTCCTGTGTTTCAAAACCGATACGTACGTTTGTATGTGTATCCGGAAAAATCACTGAAAAAAGTTTTAGAGACAGAAAAGTAATAAAATTGTGTAAGTTTTTTTATAACAAGTTCATACTCGTAGTTGAAAGCGTGATTCGTGAGTAAAATTCGTGAGCGTCACGGTCACGTAATTGAGTTTAATGCTAGTCACGATCACAATTTCGCGTCACGCGCACACCTCTAGCGACCCTCCTTCGTTGAAAGCTGATAAGCTTCTAAATTATATTTGTCTCTCTCATACGCTTTTGTCCCGATGTTCGTGTTGTGTACCTCTAAAAAGACGATCGATTTCGGCCCCGGGGGCTGTGAACGTCGACCCACATCTTTAGAATAGACTCCAAAACCAACTATGCTCTCCGGTTTGCAGCAATCAGTGTAGAAGCGTAAATACTTTATATTTCTGGGTGTGCGTCCCTTCCATTCCTGTCTCTATGGGATATGAGTGGAAGGTGGTGTCATGTAATCCACTTTTAATGTAGATTGCCGCAAAAAATCCTTACGCCTAACAAATCCAATGATAGAAGGTGAAGGAGACCCCCCAAACCCTCGCTAGGTGTTGTACACCCTATTGTTATTTTGTGTACCTTTGTCAACAGGCTAGAAGTGGATTTTTCAAGCAACGGCCGTCTATTAGATTATTCATATTTATATTTTAGCCTCTTTTTAATTTTATTTTATAATTTTTTTATTTTTACAATAAGATATACTCTCAAAACGTTGTCCTTTTAACAATTGTTCGCATCCTTTCACAGATATAGACATATTTTGGTTTTCGACATTTACCAACAAAAAATTCGAATTTTAATTATTTACTCCCAAAATACTGGCAGTTTTACGGTTGAATACATCATTTCTGAGATATGGATATATTTATATTTTTGCGATTTACCCCATAATGTTGGACTTTTTACAATGGGGCACCGTTCTCGAGATATAGGCATTAGTGTGGTTCAAAATAGTGTAGGATTTCTAATCTTTAGTATGGGATTTCATGATCTTTAGTACCGCGGATTTTATATGCAAACTTAATAAATTTTTGTGTGTTTGCACAATAAGATACAAATGTATATTTTGATTATATTGTTTTCCATTTGTCCTTTTAGCGGACAAATTACGATAATTACTTATAAGTACAACAGTTTTCTACGGTACACTTAAAATTGTACACTATCTAAGTCTTTTCGCATTAACACTATAACCGACCACCTTTTAACCGTCTAAAATGAGACTGATCCCAATTTCACTGCACAGCACCTATCATCAGATCCGCGAAACTTCCTTCGAACCTTCGCGAGTTTTTTCGTGCATTTAACTTTAACTTAATCTGTTCTCGATTAAACTAGACTGTTTAAACATTCGGGACATGGAACTGTTCGTTGAGGTGGAAAGTTTCTGATAGCCACGCAGTATGTCCTGGGCAGTGTTGCCGTTTGAACATTTTTTTCCAACCAAAATTTTCCCCAAATCCGACCAAAATCGTCTGCTTCGGACCAAATTTGAAAATTTAATTAATATTTGTGTTTCGTGATGTACATTTTATTTAATATTTAAGTAAAATAAAGATTTCAGATATAACATATTTGCATTAAAGAATTCAGGCATGTAAATTAATATTTATGTAATGTAATTAATAATTAAATACATTAAAATTGTAAAGTAAAAAATTTGTATTCAGTCTTTTTAACATAAGTTGTTTTCATTTACTTATGTTATAATTCAGGCATGTATTAAATACATCACAATAAAAATAAAAAGTTAAAGGTCTTTAATTTACATTTGGTTATGTAGGTCCCTTTTGGCTGACCCAACATAGTGCGGATTATTCATTTTGATAATTTCTTTACACGACATAATACCGTTGACAGTATTTGCTTCTAGTTTTTTCCTTAGTTTTGTTTTAGTAGCGCTAGTGTGGAAAATTTGCGTTCAGCGGCGGCGGAACTATGTGGCAGAGATAACAAATTAAAAATAAAATAAGAAATATTTGAGAAACTTTTGTCATTTAATCCGTTTTTCAAAGAAGCTATTTTTTGCCAAAAAGCATTAATTATTAAATTGGCCAAAGTTTTTATATCGCTGAGCTGCAGCAAATTCGACTCAGTAACTATTAAATCGGGATCGCAGTCAACTAACTTAGGGAATTTTAAAACAAGATCCAGAATTGCTAAGTCGTCGTTTGAAATTACCTTATCAGGAGTTATCATATTTTATACTATCGTTTTTGAAATCTAATCGCTTGTTGATCTGATCAAGAAATTCTATATAAAATTCTAAAACAGCAGATTTTATTTCATATTTTTCAGTCTTTTTTAAATAAGTTTCCGCATTTGTTTCTGCCTTAGTGCCAATAAATATTTTACAAGTATCAAGCTGATACTGCTTTTTTATGTAATCAATTTCTATATTATTTATTAGTTCTTTTTTAATAAAATTGCTTAATATTAAAAGAAAATTCGATTTTATGCTAGTGTACAAATACGGTAAACGTGAACTTTCCGCTTGAAATTCTTTGTTAAGATTATTGGTTGGCAATGGGTAGAAAATATGTCAAAAATAAAAAATAACATTTCATTTGGCTTGTCATATCCTCCGCAATAACACCAGCAGAAATTCCTTGAACTTCATATACACAGGAATTGAAATATTAGGCTATTCCATTGCTCAACGAATCTTAATACAACGTCATCCAGCGAAAGCCAACGGGTGCTGCATATACCTACAATTTTATGCGGTGCAACTGAACAATACTCTTGGAATTCTTTGAGTTCGCTGACGCGTTTGGGACTACGAGAAAAAAAAGGTGAATATGTTCCGACACAATTTTTCGATAGACGATGGCAATTTTTTTGTGGCGTAACTGGAACAGTGATGTAAAGCGTGACAGGAACATTTAATGTAAAATAATTCTACTTCTTTTTCAAATAACGGCTTAAGGCCTCTAACATTACCAGATATAGCATTCTCTCCGTCTGTTGACAATCCTATTAGGTTCTTGAAAGGAATTTCACATAACACAAAAAATTCTTTAATTTTAACAAATTTTGACTGCGCGTCTGACTTAGTTAATTCCAACATTGTCAGAAACTTATCTTGGATTTCAAACGCTGAATTTACATAACGCGCGATTAAAACAAACCATTTCTTCGTAGAAAGGTCGGTAGTTCCACAATTAAAGAAAATTTTGTTTTTTGTAATGTGGATATTACATCATTCCTTGCCTGCTTTCCAATTTTGTCTGCTATATCTGTGGCCTTTGTCCTTCCGCAATGCACTAGTTTTGCAATTGCAGAGTCCGGGCAGCACTCAACCAATAATTCAGGAAGATAGTCCATCAATATGAAAGGCAAATTGTGCGTAATGCAAAACATGACCAACGTGAATTCTACATGTTTTACCTGTTGCGACTTTCTTTGTTGTTCGTTGTTAAAAAATTTGTCGATATGCAAATGTTTCTTTTTGGTGTCATAGTTTTGTACATTCGTTGTTGTCTTTTCATCATTTTTCAGATGTGTCAAGTGTGCAGCAAGTGGCTTGGGCCATGCAGTACAAAATGGAGTACCATCCCTTTCCTGCAGCCATTCGAAAGTACTAAGCCATTCTGTTCTAAATTTCCTTTTAGAACATTGCGGATTATCAGCAAAAACATTTGCATCACTGTAAACAAAAAGATTCATTATTTTATCAAAATTTGTTAATTTAAACAACTTTACCTACAAGCTGCCTAATTGTTGTTTTCGGTTACTGCTTCCATTTTTTTATTTTTTGTTATGTATCTAAAATAGATGTTTCTTTGTTGATTAATATTTATACTTACTTATCCATAGTTCAATCCTCTAATGCACATGCAGAATGTTTTATTGTTTTCCTATTCAGTATTTTTTCCAAAATGCTGACATTTGTGGCGGCGCCATAACGCCGCTAAAGTCGCCCACTTCAACTATCATCATAACATCAGATGACCGCGACCCGACATGCTCACCACACCCTCATTAATTACACCATGAGAAATTGTGAAATTCATGGTTGTCAGCCGTGTCAATTCACCACTACCGGTGAAGAATTAAATATGGCGCAGGCGTCATTGAGTAACGCAATTTTTTCTTCTAAGAAGAATTCAATTCAAAGTTTGAGTAAGTAACCTCAATCAAGTGAACAATTGTTAACAACGCATCCAGCCACCAACGCCAGGAACGGTGAAGGTTTCCCTGAAGTCCCCCTCAGGGAATTCATAATCAACCACAGAGAATCCCGAAGGTGAAACAGCGGCAGCTAGGTAAGTTGTGAGGTTAAATTGTCGGCGGTGTCTCACCATTTTTCTATTTGCCCCCGGTAGCAGCTAGATAAATCCAGCAGCAGACGTTCTTGGGAACTCCAGTCCACGTCAACGGCCGTGAAGTCCCCCCGGCTGATAGCCGGCATAAAAGCCTGCGGCCAAAAGCCACCGCGTAGCGCGAGTTACAGCCGAGAGCCCCCCTAGGTTTGCTTCCACTTCCCAAAGGCAGGCCACTTTGTGCCTGTACCCCGCAGTCACCGCCGGAAGTGGAGCACCAGCGGGCGCTTAACGCCTTTACCAGCACCCAAGCGCATTAAATCTGCGCCGTTAAAACCGCGCCATATCATCTGCGCCATACTATTTGCGCCATTAAAATCCGCGCCATATCATCTGCGCCATACTATTTGCGCCATTAAAATCCGGGCCATATCATCTGCGCCATTAGAAACCGCGTCATACCATCTGTGCCGAAAGTCAGTGCCAAAAAGTGTTTCATATTCCGCGCCAGATTCAGTGCTTCGTTACCTGTCGGGTGTCGATACAGTGCCGGCAGTGTATGTGTTTTTGCTGCCTTTTATCCAGCGACAGGGACAACTAAGCAAAAATCCGTGTCCGTTCTGTCCGTCCGGAGGAGTCCAGCAAGACAGGGGCATAAACGCAAGAACCCAGTGCCCATTCTGTCCGTCCGTCCATCGTCAACCACACCAGCCATAGCCAGCTTCCATCACCAGCCACAGCCATCTTCTATCACCAGCCACAGCATCTATAAACCAGTTATCACCTCACCCCATAGTCAGTCCCACATTTTATCCCTGCTGAGTAAAGGTAAGTCCGTGCATTTTATTCCTTTTTACGGACAGGCCGGACCCGTCCACCTAAGAATGGACGTTAAACCCTTAGGTAGAGTAGGATAAATTCAAGCCGTTAAGGCGTAAGTGAAAAGGTGTAGTAAATAAGAAAAAACGTAACGAAATAGAAATTTTAAAAGTTAAACTCATAAACCAAGTCAATATGCAATAAAGCAACAAAAGAAAAAAAAAGCGATCATGAAATTTAAGATGAATCATGAAATTTAAGATGAAATAAATGTCGAAATTAAGAACAAAATTTGTAAAGTATCATTTGACAAAGTGAACTGAAAAATAAAAAAAATCTAGATCAACAAAAATAACAGAACAAAGATAATAAATTTTAAGAAATGAAATATAAAGAGAAAATGAATTCCTAAGAAAAACCAAAGAAATAGAGCAACGAATAAATTAACGATACTCAAAGTTAAACGTTAAGGATAGTAGTGTTAAGAAATTAGAGTAAGAAAATTATATAAAAAGAGCGGCTATCTTAGGCTGTTGGGGACCCGCATACTCCCTAGTGGCCAGGTTTTGAGTTAGGATCTGCCGAATTTTCAGACAAAATGACCTGCGGCCCTTGACTGTGACTGAATATATATATATTTTTCTTCTTTTAATTTATTTTGTTTTTTATTTATATATTTACACCCATGCGAATTGCCTCTGGGTATATGATTTCGTGCGCGGTAAACTAGGTCGGCCTAGTAGTGTTCGTTTTTTTGATTCATATGCCATCGGGGTCTAAATTAGTTAGGCGTCGCGGCATCAGTGCTCGGGCACCATAGTCGTTACGGTTTCAACCTTCGGGAATTTTCGCGTTCGGTGTAATTCTGGACAGTGTCACTAGGGCCTATGCCAGTATTATTTGAAATACCCCTTGGGTTTTAAGTTTGTCGCTCTATATAATGTTAAGATTAATTTTGAATGTTTTTTTTTTGAATTTGATTGCCAATATTAAGTAAATTGTTAATATTTGAAAAGTTAATATAATATGATTAAGTCGTTTAGCCTTTTGAGGCTCATTGTTTTGCTCCACGGAGTTATTGTTTCCGCTGAGAGAGCACTTTGCCCCTGTGGCAGTCCTTTAGTTTAAATTTGTGTGTAAGATTATTTATAATATAATTTTAAGATCATGAATAAATTGTTATTGAGATTGGAATTCTTGTGCGTTTTCGCTATGGTTAATTAAGCCAAATTTTATGGTAAAGTAGAGGGTATGTTTGGGTAATTGGTGAGTGACACATTTTGTGTTTGGGACACTGCAGACGCAGCAGTGTCATGGGGAAGCCTGTAGGTGCTTCCAAAGGGAGGGTTCAAGCTGGCATCAACACCAGTCAACTATAATTACGCGTTTTGGGAGTAGTCCCTTAAAACTTCTCTAGAACAGAACTACATGTTCGCTTTTCGGTTTGTTCGTTTTGTTTGCCTCTACTAACGATGATTACCTTTGGGCTCCTTTTATTTAATTTTATGTCGCGAGAATGTTTGAGTAAGCCTCAGTATGTATTTATTGTTCTGTGGCAGACTGTTGATGTGCTTAGGAAGTGGAAAGATCCCCCCGTCCGGCGAGTTTCCAGCCCGGCTTAAACGCATACTGAGCGCCCCACTAGTCCAGCACCTAAACTCTTTGATCGACTTAGCCTAATTGCAGTCTGTGCCCATATGACATAATGGCGCCCAACGTGGGGCCTCGAAGATTCACATCGTGAGTCGAAAGGTGTCATATCCACGTTGACGCCTACTGTCAATATGACACATTCATAAGAAATAGGGCGAAGAAGCATAACACAAATCGTTGTCACTAAATTAAGCTAAACGTCGTTTATAATTTAATGGCCAACAGCAGAATTCGGTTAACGTACCGCACAGTTTACTGTCACTGATCTAATATAAACGTCGTTAATAACTACTTACCTGTCATCGAAGTGCATAATTTATTGGTAAATGGTAAACAGTGTGGAAAATGTATTTTTAAGATAAAATATATGAGATTTTAAGTAAATTATGGAAAGAAAAAAATAATTTGTGATTAGAGACAAAACCCGACCAAAATTGAATTGGTCCGACCATCAGACCAAATTAAAAATTTTAAATTTTTTCCGACCAAATTTGGTCGGATTCGACCAAAACGGCAACACTGGTCCTGGGCAATGGCTTTATCGGAAACTTCTGTTAGCTAGCTAGAGTGAGAAGGCGAAACGAATGAGCAGCCTGATTGGCTATGCGACCACTGATACTCCTCAGGCTTATTAGGTGATGCTGTCACTGAAGTTGACCAAGATATCGGGCAAATTCTTTTACAGTCAGAACGAGGATGAGCCACCATATAAGCCTACGGCGGTTAGAAACCAAACGAAAAAAATCCAGGTTCGACATGTTGCATCCTGGTCAGCGTCTGATCCATATTGCGCGGCTGCAATCAAATATCCTGTGAGTGAACGTATAGCCACAATCGGCATTAAAGCGAAATATTTTTTTTTCCCTAATTTATGTTAATGCCCCGACAGAAGAGAACGATGATGATGCCAAAGACATATTCTATGAGCTCCTAGAAGAAACTTATGACCTCTGCCCTGGCCATGATATTAAGATTGTACTAGGAGATTTTAATGCTAAAGTAGGCAGGGAGAATGTGTTTCATCCAACTATTAGCAATTTCAGTTTACATGCTGACAGTACCGACAACGGTATGAGACTAATTGTCTTTGTCGCAGCGAACAACATGGTCATCAGTGGTACAAGATTCCTGCATAAAGACATCCACAAGGCTACATGGGTATCCCCTGATCACAGAACGAAAAACCAAATTGATCACATGGCAATTGATGAAAGGCACTCATACAGTGTAATGGACGTACAAGTGATCAGAGGAGCTAACATTGATTCCGAACACTACCTGGTAGCAGCAAAGGTTCGCACAAGATTAAGTAGAGCGAAAATCGTACGAAACCAGACGCAGAGAAAGCTAGATATCGGAAAGCTGCATTTAGCAGTGGTAGCCACAGTCTACTCAAGGAAGCTCTCGCAATTTTTGGCACAGAACCCACCCCCTCCCCATGACGATCCTGAAGCGCAGTGGAAACCCATTTCCGTCTCTATAAAAACTGCCGCAACAACCGTACTTGGTTTTGAAAAACCGCTCCGCAACAAACAATGGTACGATGAAGAGTGTCGCATTGCAAATTATGAAAAGATCGCTGTACGCATGGCAATGCTTCAATTAATTGCAACGCGAAGTGGGACTGAGCGGTATAGGGAAAAAATAAAGGAGGTAAACCGTCTCTTCAGGCGTAAAGAATGCGCGAGAGTGAGAAATTTGAGACATACAGAAGGAAGAACGAAGCCCGAAAATTCTACCAAAAAGTCAAAAAAGGAACTAATGCACATGCTTCAGGACGGAAATCTCATCGCAGATGTGCAGACCTTGTTGGGAATATGGAGAGATAATTTCTCTGCGCTATTGGTACCTGAGATATTCAATGACGAGACAATCGATCACAATATAGACGACGACGTCGATTTCCCAACTCCTAACCAAGACTAGGTCAGAACAGCTATTGCCCGGCTTAAGAATAACAAAGCCGCAGGAGCCGATGGATTACTGGCGGAGCTGTTTAAGGCTGGCGACGATGAGCTGATAAGGTGCATGAATCAGCTCATTAGCAAAATTTGGTTAGATGAATGCATGCCCGGCGATTGGAGTCTCAGTGTACTATGTCCCATATTTAAAAAAGTTATCTGTGCCAACTATCGTGGAATAAGCCTTTTATCCATATCAGATAACGTCCTATCAAGTATAATGTGCGAAAGAATAAAACCAATTATCGCTGACCTGATTGGACCATACCAGTGTGGCTTTAGGCCTGGAAAATCGACAACTGACCAGATTTTCACGCTACGCCAAATCCTGGAGAAGACCCACGAAAAACAAATCGACACCTATCATCTATTTGTCGATTATAAGGCGGCCTTCGGTAGCCCCATACGGGATAAACTCTACGAAGCAATGTCTGGGCTTGGTATTCCTGCAAAACTCATACGGCCCCGCAGGATGACCTTGGCGAAAACCAAATCCGCAGTGAAAGTCGGTAAGGACCTTACCGAACCTTTCGAAACTAAGCGAGGCCTCAGACAAGGCGACACCCTATCGTGCGATCTCCTTAACATCTTAATAGAGATTGGTATGAGAAAATCTACAGTACATATGAATAAAACCATCAGCAGCAAAAGTCACACGCTGGTCGATTTCCTAATGATATAGAGAAGTTACTGCGGTGTTTTCGAGAAATGAGAAGGAGTCAGCAAAAGTAGGTCTCTCAGTAAATGAGGACAATACAAAATTAATGGTTTCACCGAACAGGGCCTCCACGCGATTAGACCTAAACGTGAACGAATTTATATACCTCGGATCTGCCGTAAACAACATCAACGTCAGCCTTGAGATCAAGCGGGACATTGTGCTTGCGAATTGATGTTATTTTGGGCTAAGCAATGACTTTAGAGATAAAGCCCTCTCTCGAGAAACAAAATTCCGACTATGCCAGAATCTCATACAACCTGTCTTGCTTTGTGGCGCAGAATTCTGGGTCTTATCGCAAGCAGACAAAACTCCGAAAAATGTATAGCTCTATAGTGCACAACGGCGAGTATCGGCGACGTATGAACCAAGAGCTATATCCCGACATTGACATAATTAAGCGCATAAAAACAACGCGATTGTGTTGGCTAGGCCATGACAGTAGAATGGATGAAGACGAACCATCACGAAGGGTTTTCGAAACAGAAATCGAAGGAAGACAAAAACTAGGAAGACCAAGACTCCGCTGAAGGGATCAGGTTGACGAACCCCTGCATACACTTGGCATTGCCAACTGGAGAAATAATGCAAGAGATCGAATTGGTTGGCGAAATATGTTATCTTCGTTTTGTAAGGTCCCTGACCTCCGGGGTAGTTCGTGACCGAACAAGTAAGTTTATACATTCGTGGTGAGTTGGTATGAGATAGTTTTTGGACATTCTTTTAGGCGCACTTAATCAAGTTGCAATGCACACAACAATCACCGTCGACATATGTACATACATTTTAATTAAGCCAAACATAGAAGACGTTTATCGTTACAATAATTTTCTAAAAATTCCTACGTGAACCCCGCACATTTTTTCAAATATCTTTATCTCTAAATTGCTTGCTTAGCCCAAAATAACATCTATTCGCAAGCACAATTCTTCGCTTGATCTCACAGCTGGCGTTGTTGTTTTTGTTTACGGCAGATCCGAGGTATATAAATTCGTCTACCACCTCGAAATTATAACGGTTATCAAAGTTCACGCTTTGGTCTAATCGCTTAGAGACCTTGTTCGTTGAAACCATTAATTTTGTCTTGTCCTCATTTACCGTCAGACCCACTTTTGCTGACTCCTTCTCAATACACGAAAAACCAGCAGTAACTTCTCTAATTGTGCACCCAGCATACGCGAGCAGCATGTGACTTTTGCTGCTGATGGTTTTATTCATGTTGACTGCAGCTTTTCTCATAATGATCTCCATTAAGATGTTAAAGAGATCGCCTTGCCTGAGGCCTCGCTTAGTTTCGAAAGGTTCGGTAAGATCCTAACTAACTTTCACTGTGGATTTGGTGTTCGTCAAGGTCATCCTGCGGGGGCGCTTGGGGTTTGCAGGAATACCAAGCTCAGACATTGCTTCGCTGAATCTCTCCCGTTTCGAACTACCGAAGGCCGCCTTATAATCGACAAATAGATGATAGGTGTCGATTTGTTTTTCGTGAGTCTTCTCCAGGATTTGGCGTAGCGTGAAAATCTGGTCAGTTGTCGGTTTTCCAGGCCTAAAGCCACACTGGTATGGTATAGTATACTGAGACTCCAATCGCCGGGCATGCATTCATCTAACCAAATTTTGCTAATGAGCTGATGCATGCATCTTATCAGCTCATCGCAGCCAGCTTTAAACAGCTCCGCCGATAATCCATGGGTTCCTGCGGCTTTGTTGTTCTTAAGCCGGGCAATAGCTGTTTTGACCTCGTCTTGGTTAGGAGGGGGCAATCGACGTCGTCGTCCATATCTCGAATCCAATTTATTTACAAAATAATGAATCCGGAACGGATTCGAATATGAAGTACGTTACGAATTCGAGACGGATCTGAAAAAGTACAAAAAGATTCACGTTTTCGAGAGGATTTTCATACGATAACGCATTCGTAATGAATCCATAACGCATGTCCGTTTCGGACAAAATATCCGAAGAAACGGATCCGTCTCGTATTCCTAACCGATTCATATGGCACACTGGATGTCGACACGAATGCTTTGTCGACAGTAGTCGGGTTTTTTGGTTAATCGTTAACCGTAAATTTCAATCTGACAATTCACCGAACAAAACGCAATCAAATTATTCGATTATTCGAATTAAATAAAACAAAAAAAGAAAACAGTGCCCAAACATTGTACTAGGCACATTTATTAAAATAAAACAAAAGCAACTTCATTATACAGCCATGTCACAGAGCGCAATTTCGTTCGAAAGTGAAATCAATTCCGTTTTGTCCTTCTACAGAAAATCAAAAACGCAAAAATATTGCGTATTTCAAACCAGTTGGTAAAACTGCAGTGAAATTGACAAATGTAAAGAGAAAACACTAAAAAACACTGCTTACGAGTATTATATGTTTATTGATTAAAGTATTTTGTCTAGTTTAATAGTATGTACTATTAAAAATATAATTTTTCAAAACCGCTTCTTTAATAAATTTTTTTTTTTAAAAGATTTACTAAAGAATATGCACGAAACGCAAAAAAGTCATACTTCTGCGTTGCCATGTACGATTTTGCACACCATTTCCACATATGTGTGTTGATGAGTCTCTTAAACTTCGCCGGTTCAATTTTTGAACAAAATTCTGACTCCTTTGGTGCTCGAAACTTTGGTGATACTATTGAAACTCCTGGCATACTTCTTTCTATGTTTAATACTGCACTTGAAGTAATTTAATTGTTCACATTCGTCTAAAGTTACTTTTTTCTTTAAGTTTCTAACAAATTTCCCTTATTTTGATTTCCTTGTTTCTGTTTTGTCTATTCTTTTCTGGCAGCTCCGATGTTCGTTCGAAAAGAATGTATTCACTTTTTTCGTTTTTACCAAAACGTACGAAAGTCATAGAAGCAAAAGCAAAACGTTACGAAATGGCATTTACGAATTCATTTCGTTCTCGTACGAAAGTCATGACAGGGCTGATAAAGTATAAAATATATGTACGTACAATTCACAAATCGTAGTTGCAGCAACATGAAAATTAGTGACTTTTGGTACCAAGCCAAAATTAACAAAAATCTCAAAGTTTGAACCCAAAATTGCACTCTTTCCGGTACATCCCATACAAAGGGTAGGGTCGCTCTGAAGCTATATCACACTATAATACCCTATTGGATTGATTAATTTTTACAACAATTGTGCAAAACGTAATTTGCTGACTATTATTCTTATTGTATATCGTTTGAGCAGAATCGGACCAGGTATTCACCCCTATTCTGCATTTCGATTACGCTCCCGCATTACGTTACGCATCGATCGAAAATTGGTATTCCACCAAAAAACCTAATCGAAAGAATAAGAAGAAGACAAGTGTGTTTTCACAATAAGCTGTTAGCCTCTGGAACGTGCGAGATCGAAACAGAAAACAAGCAATTTTGTAAACAATGTAACAAAAAGTTAAATTTGTACAAAACCAAAATAAAAAGGGAAGAAAATTAAACAGTGATTTAATAGTGAAAACAATTTAAACATTGTGAACTTTAATATACTTTAATATAAAACACTGCAGGTGAACTTTAATACAAAACACAGCAGGTACGTATAAAAGAAAAAAAAAAGCAGAACCTAAGGCAGTGGATTTTGTGGGCAAAGTATTCTAGTATGAAGAATACTTCGTGCCGGAGGCGATATTTTCATTTGTTTAATATCATTGCAGCACAAAACTATTTTTTTTTGTATTGCAATAGAAATGGAATTGATTGCAGCGGCGGTTTTGTTAGAAGAGGAGAACAACGTGCTCCAGAATGCAGAGATAAGGATGGTAATGAGAAAATTGAGGGATAGTTCTAATCCGTTCGAGATGACAGATCAAAGGTAGGACAGTTGTTTTAATTTAGTCATTTTAATTTAATTTACATTTATAGATTCAAAAAAAACTTTCGCTTAAACAAAGACGCGTTTAAGTATGTGCTAGACACTTTTGAGCACGAAGCACGGGCGACTACGTTAACCTCTCTATCACCGCTGAACAGAGTAGTGGCAGCTTGGAGGTTTTTTGCTGAAGGAAGCTACCAGCACGGAGTTGGAGCAGACTTTAATGTTGGCATGGCTCAATCGACAGTGTCCAAGTCACTAACCCATTTCCGCGACGTTATGCAGCGAAAACTTTGCACTCAGTGGATAATGTTAGACCAGACTGAGGAGGAAAAGATACAAGCGAAGCGAGCATTTTATGAGAAGACGGGCTTCCCAGGCGTCACTATGTGTGTTGATGGCACACATACATCCTTTTGTGGTAACCACTAGCAATGCCTGTCTTGGTTGCCAATAAATTGTACAATTCCTCATACTGCTGTGGTGTTGTTGTTTTTGGAACTGCAATTGAAAAAAAAATATTTATAAACATCATAAATAAAACCCTTAATTGCATTTTATACTTACATTATTTTTAAATTACACAATTTTTCAAATTAAAAACACAATCGAAAAATTCTCCGCCACAGAATAAACAACTTAGAAAAACGTAGCTACGATCGTAATGCAGAATACATACAATCGAAAAATTTCCGCATGCGGAACGGAACGGAACGCAGAATACCAAAGTTGCCAAAACGGAGAAAATTCGATCGTGATCGAAATGCAGAATAGGGGTGATTTTGTATTTTTCATCAGACTATTAAGCGCTTTGGAGACGTTCAAAAAACTACATCAATCACGTGCATATGTATTAGTGTGTGCCTTCGTGTCTTGCACGCAAACGTTCAACAAAATACGGCAATCATCACTTTTTCTTTGTTTTCATTGTGTTCGGTTGCCATGTCATCGTCGGAGGAAAATGATTTGCTTTTAATTATTAATATTAATTTTTAATTATTTATATTTATTATTATTGTTTATTATTATTTATTATTATTTATATTTATATATTATTATTTATATTTATATATTTTAATTATTAATATTAATTTTTTTTACGTCATCCACAGTCGCATTAGGGTACTGCTAAAACTCTAGGAGTATCTCATACTGCTTTCTTTTTTCCTGCCTGTTGCTATAGGCATCCACTTTTGTGTTCCACAGCGCCTGTAAGTCCCAATCCACACTGGGAAACTTTTGTCGCCGGCGACTCGAGTTCGTAGAAGAGAGAGGGACGACGTAAGTACCCCTCTTCTTATTTTTCGCCTCCCTCTACCACGAACTCGTGTCTCCGGCGACAAAAGTTTCCCTGTGTGGATTGGGACTAAGCACTCATAGCGTTCAATAAAATTTAATATGATTTTTTTTTCGTCCGCGCACTGAGTCATGATTGACAATCATAAATGGAGACCATCAACAAAAACGCCATCAACAGAAAATATCAAAATTTTTTGATATTTCATCAATCTAGCCGAAGTCGTGTGCGTGTAGCCGATGAAAGCCGATTACAGGCATACACTCAACCGATTGATGGAATTTGTTGAACGTCTCCAAGGCGCTTTACACCCAATTTAATGAACCAGTTTTGAGACAATTTATGAAACAAATTATGAAAGTTGTTCACAAATCGTTTACATATGAGTTGACACATTGTAGGAGTGTTTCAAGACGGACTGCTTGCCATAAACACGTATGCACTTATACTTTATTAATCGATTAATCGCACTGATTTGTTCGAGTTAATCGTTAATGTTCGGTTAATTTTATAGCACGATTAATCGATTAACCGAATAATGATTAATTGAGTTGTTACCCTAGTCGACAGCACCCCGAACTGCTTGATTGTCGCAACATCGCTACTGTACATGACTTTAGAAACATCTAATGTCTTGAATGACCATTCAAGACGTCTTGTACTGATGCCTAGTAGATATGCCCCTTTCGTGGAATATTTCACTTTTACTTCGAAATGATGACTGGTATTTCAAACATTTTAAATTCATTCTGCGTTGAAGTGTCATTATCACAATGTCTGGTTAGAGGTAACAGTTATAATTTTTAAATTCCATACAAACTGACAGCTAAAACTTTGTTAGCTGTAACTGTAGGATAATTTGAGCTGGCGACGATGTGGTTTGGAACTGTAAAAAAGGGTATGAAATAATTACTCCAATATGCAGTTCATTTTGTTTAGACTATACATTTCTTTTATTTATTAAATATAGTTTAAATATTTTAAACTAATTTATTTTGTATGAAATTATTATCATTATTATTAGTTAATATATATTTTTTATATTTTATAATTTTTATTAATTACAATGAGACAAAGGAAAAGTTGGCATCACAAATTACGTATCCTCACACTACAGTACCAATATTTTGACTTGTAAACATTGTTTTTTCTTTTTTTAAATGAGGCGAACAAAAAAGCATAACTATTAGAATTTGTATATGGATCTGTGCAACCAGGCTTTCCTCTGTGAAATCGATATATTACTTATATTGTGTAATGTTTTCAGTTTCTTTATTGTTATTTAAAATTGTCAAAATACAAAACTTCTCATACTCATTTTGTGTGTATTGTTGTTAATTATTTATCATAATCGTACATCGTCGTCGTTATATTATCATTAAGGAATTAATACAGAAGAGATATTTAATACATAAACATGAAAATTTACCGATTTTAAAGTTATGAAACGAACAAACATACATTGATTTCGGATAAGGGTTGCTACACTTTATGTCATTTAAAATGTAAACAAAATAGAATTTACAAAAATTAAATTAGTTTCAAAGTTTAATTAAATTTTTGCGCGTTTCGTGTTAAGATATGTGGTGTTGCATCGACTGGGGCTTCAATTTACTACAACTGGCCGCTTGAGTAGTTTGTCGTTCTATTGTTTATTCATATTATTTAAAACACACAAACATATCTTCCTTCCTTCCTCTTCTTCTATGAATAATTCTATATAGAAATAAATCACAACTTAAATGTAGACAAGTGAGGAAATTCCTCCGTTCAAGATCAACAAAATGAATGACACTCTCGAGAAGGAATCACAACACATTTTATAAAATAGCTTAAAAGCTATACATAAAAAATAAAGCCATTTCAAATGTGTTACAAATCTTTAATCTACTTTGACCACACTGTAAATTTTGCGTATGAACCAGAAGCAGGCAAAGAAACCTATGGAACCGGTTAATAGGAAAAACAAGAATACCATTATGGCCGTATAGCCAAAGTATAAGAAAGTCGAGGCGGCGTCCTTTATCGACAGTTTTGTGACAAAGTAATGGCAACAGTAAATAAATAGATATACAGCTGTAAAACCCGACGTTAGGAATGATCGCCACCACCAGTGGTAATCCTCCGCACAGAGATGGAAATAACACAAGAGTATGGTAGTTTCAGAGCAGGTAATGACCAAAATGACAAAGACCAAGAAGAGGAAACCGAACATGTAGTACATTTGATTGGACCAAATTGAGGAGAGAATAAAAAAGAGTTGTATAAAGATGCAACCGAATGGTAGAACGCCACCCATAATGATGCCGGGTATGGGCTGTGTGTAAATCGATTGATCTGGAATTTGACGTGGGATTTGATTAGTGCGTACGGGATGTTCCAAGGACTGAAAGAGAAAAATAAACAAATTTTTATTTACTATATATATGTATGTAACTTAGTTTGCAATATGTAATGACAATTGTAGATTTCATATAGAGTTAAAACAAATGAACTCGATGTAAAAAATGACAAAATTTGACCTGACCCATTTGGATTTTGATGAAATTTGGTGCGTATGTAGTTCTATATAAGAAAACAATATGTGCCAATTTCTGGACCTCTGACCGTTTTGGTTCGCGAACTATGGCACCTTGTAAAATGTGAAAAATTGTAAAAATGTTGAAATATGTAGCTGAAGAAATATGTAGTTATAACTCTGAAACTACTTGTAGTAAAAATTATATTATGGTCTCATTTTGTAGGTATTAAAAGGGTCTTTAAAATGTTACACAACTTACATTTTATTTTTTACACAAAACTACATATGCGCCAAATTTCATCAAAATAGAAAATGATATTTTGTAATTTTTAAAAAAAAAAAATAATAATGTACATAGGCATCACATTTTCTTTAATATCTCTGGACTTTGAAAATACGCCCTCTTGAAATTTTGCATACGCGTAAAAAAACGGTTAGGAACCAACATATATTTTTTGTAGAATTTTAAAAATTTCGCTTTCTGAGATATATCGTCCCGAACTTTTGACCTTTGACCTTTCAGGAATAAAATGTAAGTTGTGTAACATTTTAAATACCTTTTTAATACCTACAAAATACGACCATAATAAGATTTTTTTCTTCAAGTAGTTTCAGAGTTATAAATATTTCTTCAGAAACACATTTGAAGATTTTCACGATTTTTCTCATTTTTCAAGGCGCCATAGTTCGCGGATCAATACGGTCAGAGCTCCAGAAATTGGCACATCTTATTTTCTTATACATATCTACAATTGCAGTAAATTTCATCAAAATCGAAGGGGGTAAAGGATATTCTTTCGTCGAGTTCATTTGTTTTAACTCTATACGGATTTTAATAAAGATTTTCAGCGTCTTGTGTGTATGCAATTACAAACATTGGCTGAATTTTATGTCCTTGGGGACTCGCGTTGGCAAAAACTGAATATCTAGTTTTGCTTCACTTGAGCTCCTGAGTCGGGAACAAGTTGTCCGAAAGGGGGAAATTGCCCCTAAGGCCCAAAAAAGTCGAAAAAAACGGGCCCTGAACTTACAGGTAAGTGTTGGTATTCATTGGTGCCATTACTTTTCACATCCGATGGCTGTGAGTCAAGATATGCCTGTTTTTCTATATTTCAATACCCACAAAATTTATCGAAATTTTTTTCTTTCAAAGGAAAAAGCAAAGGAAATCTTCTCACGATTTCAAAAACATTAAATTTTGCGTTTTCTGCACCTTAGTTTATTAAAATCGAGTAATATTTAATGGCCGTCGGTGGTGCAATGGTTAGTGTGCGCGGCTCTTGTACATGAGATCCTGGGTTCGAACCCTGCTCTGACCACCTTCAAATTTCTTCGGCGGCGGTCACCTCCCAATCAGTGAGTGAAAACTGGAAAGCGCACAGCTCAGTGATTGTGAGAAGTTCTCCCCTGTCCCTTCATGGGATGTAATGGGAAACCATTTATTTATTTTATTTTAAATATTTAATTGAGTTATTCAACTTGTTAGGAAAAATGCCATTTGCCCATATTTTAGATTCATGATGTGTATTAACCTCCGAGTAAGTTAAATTTATCATTATTGTTTGATTTTGTTACTAACAATAAAATAAACATTCCGTAAACCGAATACTCTCGCATCTCTTCGACATGTAAGGTGGAAACACGAAGTATCCATGCTATCATTGTGAATGGGACAGCCGAGCACCAAATGGCTATCACCTCAAGAGATGGCCACCACGTGCGTTACCTCAAATTGGTAGCAAAAAGGTTTTAAACATCCCTTTAATGAATTCTGACAATATAATTTTGCCACCACTGCATTTGAATCTAGGCTATATGAAGCAATTCATAAAGAAGTTGGATGTAGACAGCACCAAAAGCTTTTCATCATCTGAAAGCAACTTTTCCATGACTAAGTGGAGCAATCAGTGATTGTGAGAAGTTCTCCCCGGTCCCTGCATGGGATGTAATGGAAAACAATTTATTTTTTTTTTAAGTGGAGCAAAAATAACGGCAGTTATGTATATTTTTCAAATTGCTGACAGTTTTTGATCGTTTTTAATTCTTTTTCGCTACGTTTAGGTATTTTTATCGGACCACAGATTCGAAATCTAATGAAGTGACAATTTCAAGACCAAATTGGACCCTGTTGAGAAACGAGCTTGGGAAAGTTATATAGCGCTCTGTGATAATTTTCATGGCACTAACAGGAACGCCGATTATGTTACAGTTGTAAACAATTTTTTAACGGCGCACAATGACTGGGCTGCAACATGTCTATAAAAATCCATTTTTTGCCTTCCCATTAAAATTTCTTCCCAGATAATCTGGGCCAGTTCAGCGACGAACAAGGTGAACGGTTTCACCAGGAAATGGCTACAATAGAAAAGTGCTTTGATGGCAAAAATAATATCCACATGATAACAAATTACTGCTGGTCACTTAAACGAGAAACCGATAATGGTCGGTTTAAAAGAAAAAGATCGAGTACACATTTTTGAGTGTGTACTAAAAGTTCAAAAATAACAAAATATTTATAAACTGAAGTAGCTTGATATGTTTTATTCAATTTTACAGAACTTCGATAGAGACACTTTCTTTAAAAAAAAATTGTTTCAGAATTTCCGAAAATCTATTAAAACTTGGGTAATTATTGAACAATTTTAGAAAATAGACACACGTGTTACTCGCGAAAATGTGGTCTTTTTAAATACAACAAAACATGTTTAAGGGATTTCTAATAAAATGGTGCTCAAAACCATCACCAAAGTAAAAAAATTAAAAAAAAAAACACAACAAAAATTGGTTTAGCTAGCAAATACTCTAATAAGGGAATTGAAACCTGATAAGTCAAGTATAGCAAATTTAAATACCCAACTTTCTTCTTTCCAAAACCGGTAAAAAAATAAAATCAGTGGATATTTGACGAAGCTATGGGCGTATTAGTGCGCAAAAAAGTGTTTTAACATAATTTAAAATTTCGATGTGCACCAAAAAATTATAGTATGCCACAAAAATGTATTTAACTATACCTACAACCTACGCTATGTCCCATTCCCAGACGTTTTGTTTTGATTTTTTCTTTGTCAGTGTGTAATAGATGAATTTATTTGAAATGTTGTGCAAAATTGTCAATTGTTTTCGAATAAAACACACAGAACGCAAAATAAAGCTATGTATGTCGCTTAAGCTGAGCCAAATCTTGAACATCCGCAATCGTTTGCCTATTTTTGATGGAGCGTGAAAAAGGCTTCAACAATTTGCAATTTTTCCGTTGCACTTTCATTCCCACAAGACGTTAAAATATGTTATGAAAATAATACGCATTATTCGTTTTCATTGTTTCTACAATTTTTTGTCGCTTTCTACACTTACCCTCTTGCGAAAACCAAAGTATGCGCCAACAAATGTCAAAGGAACTGATACGCCAAACCACAAAGCCAACAAAGCGATCAATGTACTAAAAGGTACAGCACCCGATGAACCTTCGCCCCATAAAACGAGATTCATGACAAAGAAGAGGCAGAAAACAACTCTGAAAATAAACAATCCTCATTTAGCGGGCACATTACCATATATGTATCTTATATCGACACACTTACCCAGGACACAAAATCGATGTTAAAATTACATTACTCTTCCATTTGATACCGCCAAAACTCTTGTATATGCGAGCCGAAACATAGCCAGCCGGAGTGCCCAATGCCACAAACAAAACCATTGAGCATGTCATCAATGCGCCACGATTGGCTGGCGACAAGAAGCCCAAACAGGCAAAAGCCAGTGTTATCAATGTCATGCAGAACACTTGAATGCCTGAGCCCAAATATACCGACAACAACATGCCCTTACGTGGTGGACGAAATACATCACCATGCACCAATTTCCATCCGAATTCCTCTTGGGCATCTTCGCCACTTTCCATTTGATTGTAACGGGCAATATCCTTGTGCAAAGTGCGTAACATAATCATGGCCACCATGCCGGACAGGAACAACACAATAACCAATGAATTCAAAATAGAGAACCATTGTATATTCGTGTGAGGCATAGATTCCAAAATATAATCCCATCGTGATGACCATTTAACAGCGTCATTACGAATAAATTCCACACTGTACGTATAGATAATGGAAAGCTTCTCGCCGGGTGTTAACACGCTTCCCTTCACAGCCAATGGATCAGTAGTGTCACAATGTAAATTATTCACATCCACATGATTGATTGAACGAGGTGTTACTTTAACCGATACAATACGTCCACCATGATCACGGAAACCCACACCCCATTCCTCGGTCTGCCCACTGTGGTAGGTTATCTTCAAATCGACATGATTAAAGGGATAGTAAAAGCCACGCCTATTGTAATTAGGATTTATCAAACAACCAGCATCACTATCACTGCGTACTAAACATCCCATAGGAAAACCTGTGCTGCAATACTGTTTATTGTTTTCCAATTGATAACACCAAGTCACGGGCATATTATCAACAATCCAATGATGTTGGTAGTTTAAGCTTATGCCCTTCTTGAGGACCATCATGCGACGATCGCTATCTGAGTCCCCACCGATATAATTTTTCGTACAAACCTAAAAAGAGGCAATATATAAAAAACAATGGTGATTTGTATAGCGATCATTATATAAATAAGTATAAAGATAATAGTATAAATAAGTATGAGATATCCAATGATGAGACAATCGATCTAAATTTGGACGACGACGTCGATTGCCCCCCACCTAACCAAGACGAGGTCAGAACAGCTACAATGAATCCGCAGGAGCCAATGGATTACCGGCGGAGCTATTTAAGGCTGGCGGCGATGAGCTGATAAGGTGGCGGCCTAGGCGGCCTTCGATAGTCCGATACGGGAGAAACTCTATGAAGCAATATCTGAGCTTGGTATTCCTGCAAAACTCATACGCCTTTGCAGGATGACCTTGACGAACACCAAATCCGCAGTGAAAGTTGGTAAGGATCTTACCGAACCTTTCGAAACTAAGCGAGCCCTCAGATCTCTCAGATCTATCGTGCGATCTCTTTAACATCTTAATAGAGATTATTCTGAGAAAAGCTGCTGCCAACGTGAATAAAACCATCAGCAGCAAAAGTCACATGCTGCTCGCGTATGCTGATGATGTAGATATCGTTGGACGCACATTTAGAGAAGTTACTGCGGTGTTTTCGAGAATTGAGAAGGAGTCAGGAAAAGTGGGTCTGAGGGTAAATGAGGACAAGACAAAATTATTGGTTGCAACGAGCAGGGCCTTCGTAAACGTTGATAACCGTTATAATTTCGAGGTGGTGGACGAATTTATATACCTCGGATCTGCCGTAAACAAAACCAACAACGTCAGCCTTGAGATCAAGCGGAGAATTCTGCTAGCGAATAGATGTTATTTTGGGCTAAGCAAGCACTTTGGAGATAAAGCCCTCTCTCGAGTAAAAAAAATTCCAGCTGTACCACAACCATACAACATGTCTTGCTTTATGACGCATAATCCTGGGTCCTATCGCAAGCAGGGGAAACATATGTAGGAGATTCGAGAGAAAAAAACTCCGATAAATTTATGGCCCTATAGTGCACAACGGCGAGTATCGGCGACGCATGAACCATCAGTTGTATGAGATATATCCCGACATTGACATAGTTAAACGGATCAAAATAACGCGGTTGCGTTGGCTACGTCATGTCAGTAGAATGGATGAAGACGAACCCGCACGAAGGGTTTTCGAAACCGAACTCGAAGGAAGACAAAAAATAGGAAGACCAAGACTCCGGTGGACGGGTCGGGTTGACGTATTGCCAACTGGAGAAATAAAGCAGAAGATAGAACTGGTTGGCGAAATATGTTATCTTTGTTTTGTAAGATTGGCGAAATATGTTATCTTTTTTGTACTAAATGTGTCGATTTGTGTGGGAGGTACCAGAAGGCGCTTGGTCAAATCGGTCAAACCCAACATAACTTTGAACAAGTAATAGTCACTGACAAAATATCATTGTGATTGGTAAAGATTTACCGGTGTTATCTTGCTAACAGGGGTAGCTATATTGAAAAACAAAATGATTTCGTTTCACTGCAATATTTCTTACTTAAAACAACAGGAGATGGGTTCTAAAGATGCTTATAAATTAAGAATTTGTATCACATTTCATACAGACTACAGGGTGGAGCGCGGTAATTTGCTTTTTTGCCCTACAGGCTGTGGCGGCACTGTTGGTCGAAGAGAGTGGAGAGTGTGCGTGGCTTATAGTGGCTGACGGGAGATTTGTATTCGTCTGCCTTTCAGTTGCCATCATGCATTGGACACGTGAGGAGGGGTCATTTTATGTTGAAGCGTATTTTTCAAATGCGCGCTCGATCATTGCAATGTAGCGTGCTTTTTGTTTACGATTCGCTGCTCCACCACGCGGAAGTGTTCCGGGACAGCAATCAATTGTAAATTGGGTAACTTCATTGAGAACAGCCATATCATTGGTCCTTAGAGTTCATGAAAACTTTAGAAAACGTATGCAGCAGTGTGTGGATAGCGAAGGTCGACATTTGCCAGATACACTATTTAAAACCATGTAATTTACAAATTCCCTTACTGTTCAATACAATTAAAATATAAAATAAATTTTTCTAAGGTGCATCATTTTTTTATTTCATTCCCAAATAAGCAAATTACCGCGCTCCACCCTGTACAATAAAGTTGAATTTAACGTGAGATTGTAAGGGCGGTTATCGAATTTTTGCTGGGAGCAATTCCGACGAATGGTCTTAAGGATTTGTCTATTAATCGGAATAGACTTAAAAGTTAGATCATTTCTGTCATTGTATACAATTACCTGGCTTAAAAAGTGCTGAGGACCCATAAGAGAAGAAGTCCAGGGGTTACAACGCAAAATTATGCCAAGGGCAATGATATTTTTCTAATGGAAAGAATCAGAATTGGTAGCCGCAATATGCGGACCTGTACGAACTATTCAGTCATCGCTATTAAAGGGAAAGATCAGAAATTGCAATAAACCTAAGTTGACAGTAAAACGGGTATGCAACGGATATGGTCTAAGTTATTACTTTCTTTGGCCGTCGGTGGTGCAATGGTAGTGTGCGCGGCTCTTGTACGTGAGGACGTGAGTTCGATCCACCTTAAATTTCTTTCGACGGTGGTCACCTCTCTTAGTGACGTCGACACTATCGAGTGTTTAGTCATGAAAAAGATTCTCAAAATACCGTTCGGAACCCGTGTACAACTGTAGGATCCAATCAGTGAGTGTAAAACTAGAACGCGCACAGCTCACTGGTTTGTGAGAAGCTCTCCTTAATCCCTTCATGGGATGTAACGGGAAACCATTTATGATTTATATTGCTTTCTTTGCAGAATGTTAAATTAAAATTGATGGTGGTAGACACGATTCTCGCCCTCCATTATTGTAATATTAAAATCAACCGATTAAAATTTAAAATTTGCAAGAAAAGGTTACAAGATTCTGAATAGTCTAGGTCCTGAGATATAGCGTAGAATAGTTTAGGAACTGATACATAACATGCATGAATTATGAATTATGAATTATGAATAAAACAGAATGGTTGTTTAACGAATTTACCTTGCTTTTCTAGTATTTCTATTTCATGGGTGATTTTTTTGTTTTTTATTTCTATTTCATTATATCTAGTAAGACTGCATATCTAACAATAGATAATATAAATGTTGAGGAAAAATGTGGTTCTAAGTCCTTTATTAACTTACAACGAGTATCTAACTGGAGTGTGTTTTAGTCTTAGTCAATCGTTAGACAAGAGTAGATACATAATAGTTTCCAGCTACTGTCTAACTCTAATACGAACATGTCTGTTTTAGCTAAATGCAACTCATGAATGTCGTCATGCGTATGCTTTTGAATTAAAAACCGCTATTGTATACTGGTGTAGGTCTATCAATTCAATTATAACAATATATCGACACGTTCCCGCCAGAATGTATTAAACGACAAAATGGAAATTATTCAGGAAACGAAAAAAACTTTCTGTCAAGTAGCGGATTTGTATTATTTTTTCGGTTATTTCCATTTCATTTGCTTAATAACTCATGACGTGGATATGCAAGGGACATTCTCTGTATACCGAAATGTGGAGCATAAATTTTGAGAATATGGAAAATAGTCGTTGTCGCCAAATATGTCGCTTAATACATTCTACCGGGAACGTGTCGATATGGAATTTGTTTCTCGACGCTGCTGAAGACAATGTTTCACAAACATTGTAACGATCGTCCAGCGAAAATGAGTTAAACTACCATCACGTCTGCTTCACTTATTTAAAAATTCGCATTACATCCAATGAAGGGATTGGGGAAGCTTCTCACAACCAGTGTGCTATACGCTTTCGTGTTTTACATTCACTGATAGGGACCTACAGTTTTTCCCCGGTTCCGTACGGTATTTTGAGAAGCTTATTCATGGCTAAGTACTCGATAGTGTCGCCATCACTAAACGAGTTGACTTTCGTCGATAGAAATGTATAGTTGTCAAGAGCATGGATCGAACCCACGATTTCATGAACAAGAGCCGCGCACACTAACTATTGCACCACCGACGGCCACTATTTGTAAACCCTCACCCATAGGGATGGAGGTATATATAATTTAATACGGGAAAAACGTAATGCATAATTCGTTTTAGGACATTTTAATGCATAATTCGTTTTAGGACATTTTAAGACGATTGAGCCATGTCTGGTCAACACGATAACTGCCGTAAATCTTTACCGATCACAATGAAATTTTGCCAGTGACTATTATTTGTCCAAATTTAGTTTGGGATTGAAAATGGGCGTTTTGACCGTCGCCCCTTCTGGTACTTCTTCTAAAGCTTTCTTCCGATATTTCTTCTAAAGCTAAAGCTTTTTGATGGTAGATGTGATTAGTGATGTGATTAGATTTTCCCACGCCCATTTTGGTACCCCCATAGAAAAGTTGGTTGGCCTTCGATTGTTCAGCATGAGAAGTCCAGCAAAACCGAAGCAATCTTTATGAAATTTTGGACAAGACAATAGGTGTGTTTGTTTACTTGCAAATTCTTGCAAACTGTTGCAAATTCTTGCAAATTGTTACTGGATCCTGTTTGTTTACTCCTAAAGTCCAGTAAATGAGAGCGAGAGAATGCAAATTTTGACAGTTCGATGTTAGAGAGCTTGCAAATTTTGGTTGGGAAAAATTGAACAGCTGTTTAAAATCAGTTGTTTTATGTAAACAAAGAAAAGCGAAACATAAATTAGCAGCGACACAAGTAAGTAAACTCGTAATTTTTTATTGTTTTATTTAATATTTGTTTAATTTATCATAGGAATTTGGAACTAAAATGGAGAAAAATGATGTGAATGGAGAAAAAGAGTGATTCCGCAAATTGTGGTGAGCCGACGACGTCGCCAGTGGTCAACTGTGGCAGTAGCAATGGTATGTACATATGTTCAGGGTGCTTTGGAATGTGTGTTAACTGTTTGTGTTCAGCTGTTTTCTTGCAAATTTTTACTGCGTGTCGTTTGTTTACTTTTTCTGCAAATTTGCACAAAGAGAGTAAAATCGTTTTTACTCTCTCAAACTAGAATCTTGCAAATTATTACTGGGAAAGTAAACAAACACAGCTAATATTTAGTCAAATGCCACTCTTCTATGGAAAACGAGCGGTTTTGCCACACCCATTCTGGTACCGCCAATACAAAAGTAGGGCGGGTGACCGGTTCATCGACACTTATAAACCGCAACCGATCGTAATGAAATTTGGTACTAGGCAATATTTTGCTAACAGCTACTGTATTATTAATAATTGACTACTGTGCCACGCCCAGTTTCGCACCTCCTTACAAAAGTTCAAAAGTATTTACGGTTGGCCGACTCGATACCTCCAGTAAACCACAACGGACCCTAACAAAATATGATGCTGATCAATATTTTGACAAAACCTACTGTGTAATAAAAAATTAATAACTTCGCCTTGCCCATTTTTGTACCTCCCATGTAAATATTGCGCGGAAAATTGGTTGATAGTCAGAAAAATCCACCAAACCCATTTAGGATCCTATTAAAGAATATTTAGCGCAATGAAGAACGCGGTTTTTAAAAGAACTCGGACTCAATGAATGACTTAGGGTGAGGATATATTTAAGTCGGTTTACCCGACTAAAATTTATGTACGGGTTTAAATAATTACCATAACATTTATTTTTTAATAACCAAAAACTGATCTGCTAGCTCACAAGAAATAATAACTCTATATAAAAGTTGATCTATGTATATGCTATGCGATATACTTTAAATAAATAAAACATACATACATGCATATTTGCTTAACATACTAGATATAAGAGTTTTCTACAGAAACATCAACAAAAAATCACAAATAGTTATATAAATACTTAAGCAAATATGCTACTTTAATAGAATGAATCACAAGACATGTGATTTATTGTATAACAATAATATAAACTATAATCGGTTATTGAACTGTATAAAATAAATACAAATAAAATTAGATTTCCCAGTACTTACCGCTTTGCATGTGACTTTCTCCAAGAAATTAATTTTATAGGGTCCGGGTCGTATACGTTCACCAAATACAACTTGTCCCAAATTTTCGACGGGTGAATTGTTTTCATTGCCAATACAAAAATCAAAATGATGATATTCATAAGGTATTACAGACTCTTCGGTATTCAAACGATTAACATAGAGCGTAACGTTGGACTAAAAAATAAATAAAAAATTCGATTATTATAATATATAAATAAATATATTTGGTATATACACATATGGCCATTAAAATAGATTAAATAAAATTATGTAGATAAAACCAGGACAGAACGGAAATACGTCTATTCCCAAGGAAGACGAAAATCTCAGAATATGAAGAGCCACGACTCTTGGGAAAGACGATTAAAATATCCGATAAGGTTAAATACTTAGGAGTAATCCTAGATCGGAAACTGAATTGGAAGCACCACATAGAGGAAAGGGCCAATAAGGCCTACAGATGCTGGTCGCTATGCAGAAGGACTATAGGATCCAAATGGGGCCTCAAACCGACTATAACACACTGGCTCTACAAGAGCGTAATCAGGCCCGTACTAACATATGCTTCTGTAGTATGGTGGACGGCAGTTGAGAGGAAATGTAACATCACAATACTGCGGAGGGTTCAGAGAATGTGCTGCATTGGTATCAGCGATGCAATAAGGACAACCTCGACAAGAGCCATGGAGACTATTTTATGTATCCAGCCAATCGAGATTAGAATCAACTACGAGGCTGCCCTTGCGGCAAAACGCCTACAAGCTACATGTGAATGGATCAACAGGGACCATGCATGGAGGACGATGGAGCACTTCTTATGCCACTGCCCGGCCTTCACACAAGCTAGATCCACATATCATTCGGATAGTACGATACCGGACATGACCAAACTTATGGGAATGGACTGGAACAAACTAAGGAATTTTGTGAATAGCACCGAATTCCTATAAGGGATATAATGAAGTAGCAGAATAAACTTAGAGCGCACAACAGGTCGAATTAGCGGCTTAAGTGTATGTCTTACTGGCATGGGAAGGGTTAGAGTGCTCCTTCTGAACACTCAACACCGCACCCCTCTTTTCAAACTAACTAACTATCTGAAATTCAATTTGTATTTGATTAATCATAAAAAAACAATAAAATTATTAATACATAATATTGAACGATAAATATTAAAAATAGGAAAAAAAAACTGAAATTCACATGGCGATTAAAGTAGGGACTACGAAAATAAAACAGATGACACAAAGAAAAGAGGGTAAATTCTCACAAAAAAAAGTATTAAGATATGAAAAATATACTAATATCCACTATGTCCACCGTTATTTTCAATAACTTTTTTATTCTCCTGGGCATGGAGGAGATAAGCCTACGGCAAATCTCAACAGGAGTCTCGTACCATATACCATTGCACTTGTTGTCACAACTATGCCTTGTTTCGAACATTTACTTTTCCAATTCTGGTTTTAAAATCCTCTCAAAGATATTCTATTGGATTGAGATCGAGCGATTGCCTTGGTCACACCATAAAACTGATTTTATTTACTTGAAACCAATCACTGACTAACTTCGTGGAGTGTTTTGGTCATAGACTAATTCTTATACTAGACTTAACATTTCTCTCAACAAATTTCTGATATTTGGCCTGGTGTGATATGAACTTTGGATGTTGAAAAGAATACCAGATAGAGGCAATGGTTCAAAGCAACCAACAAAATTACAACAACGATATTTCGTTCTGTGTGTTAAAATTATTGTGTTAAATACATATTTATGCTAACAATAACAGTCAATAAAAAAAGAGTATAACCAATTTAAATTTCACAGTTTTTCACTAAAACGACATGAAAAATTAAAGTAAGAAGTTCTTGTAATTCCACCTGGTGTAAGTCACTTTTCGTCAAAAATCTCTCTGTCACACCAACCGCACCACGAAGAATGTAGAAGGAAACGTCAGACGAGTCAAAAAATTACTCTTTGGTTTAGGGGTCGTTATCTTGTTGAAAACACCACCACAGCAGTATTACCTCCTCAGCAAAAGTCAATATCACTTATTCAAGTATGCCTTTGTACTGGATATGGCCTACTCCATTCCACGAGAATCATCCCCAGGGAATTATATTGCCGCCTCCATGCTTAATTGATTTTTTTTTCGTTTTTGTATCGTGGGTTGTGCATCTTGATCTTCAGGTCGTCTCACATTTCCAGTCGAAACCTGTCAAAAACTTGTTGACTCAATGCCAAAACTTTGCTCAGCCGTTATTAACAGTAAGGGCCACTCAACTTTGTGCTGAGGTAAAAAAAGTAATTAAACGGATAAATATTTTTTAATAAACTAAATAACTCTATTTAAGGTAACTAAATTCGGTGGCTCTACTTTTATGCACAGCAAAAATAGAAGTTTTGAAAATTATTTATGGATATACAGGTTTTGAAGTTTGGAATTTCCTTTTTCGTATCATTTATCTGTTTTTTAGTTTATAATTGAACCGAAACGAAAAGAAAATAATAAATTGGCATTAATATTTTTGGTCTGAAAGCTGTTAGATCAAGGCGTCTCTATTTTATCGAACACCACTGTATATGTCATCATTACTCGTGAACGACGTGTGCGATTTTGTCCGAATAAATTTAGAAAAATGTTGAATTACAATACCGTAATCTGTTCCCATACTATTTCTCAATGTAATCAAAAGTTTCGCAGTTATAAAAAAAATGGTGAAAATGCAAACTTTTATTATTAGAAAACAAGAAACATAAGAACCTATTATTTATTATTCTATGTCACAGCTGATCGAAAAGCCACTAGGGAAATGATGTAGAATGAGAGACCAAAGAAGACATACAGATTAGAGACCATGCAGCAAACTAAGGTCAAAAGTGTTCGATTGATACTAATGACAGCTAAATTATGTTTGCATCGAACGAAAATACATATTCCCTTTTTTTCTGTTCGTATTATATCAACCAAAGAGTAAATTACCAAAGCAACTCGAACTCGATGAAATGGCCTACTACCTCGTCGTCATCAAGAGGCATCGCAGAGAGTAATGGAGGCTCATTAGTATTGCTCTGTGCTCAAACTCTATGAAATGGCCTACCATCTCGTCGTCATCAAGAGCCATCGCAGAGAGTAACGGACCCGTTGGTTGGTTGGTTGAAAAGGCTGCAAGACAGCACGCTGTCTAGCACACTTAGGCTAAAGAAGCCCATTGTGATACCCGCAGTTTCCTCTATAATAGCTATTGAGTAGTCGTAGCCAATTTGTCCTTTGAATGAATTTGTCAATAAGACCTACAGGAATATCCTGTAGGGCTACGGTGCTAACTAAACGTGTTCCGAATATCCTACTTCTCAGTCCTGCCAGAGCAGGGCAATCCAAGAGGTGTTTCGTCGTTTCCCCGTCCTCTTCCATGCAGCATCTACAGAGAGTGGAGTTTCTATGTCCCAATCTTAGGGCGTGTTTTCCTACAAGACAATGCCCCGTAAGTGTTCCTATCATTGTGGATAACCTGCCGCAAGTTAAGTAGTTGCATAGTCCCCTTCCTGTCCACCTGTGGCCAGAGGACCCTGGCTTGTTTGCAAGTTAAACTAAGTCTCCACTTGTCCTTGAACATATTATCGTTCCACTGGCTGATCTGCAAACGGCAGGTAGAGATTGGCATACTAACACCTTATTTTGCCGGAAGAGCCTGTGCCGTAGTACCCTGTCTAGCTAACGTAACTGTAATGTCGCTGTGTCCCGGTACCCAGATGAAATAAATGGTTTCCCGTTACATCCCATGTAGGGATTAGGGAGAGCTACTCACAACCAGTAAGCTGTGCGCGTTCTAATTTTACACTCACTGATGAGGACCTACAGTTTTACGCCGGTTCCGAACGGTATTTTGAGAAGCTTTTTCATGGCTTGATACTCGATAGTGTCGCCGTCACTAAGCGAGGTGACCGCCGTCGAAAGAAATTTAAGGTGGTCCAGAGCACGGATCGAACCCAGGATCTCATGTACCACCAGATGAACCTGATGTCAAAATACTCTGCCATCACCCTAAGTGAAGAGTGACATTCTTTCACCGTCAGGGATGCAAAACCCATACTTGGTTGAGAAAAGAACCGTCGCATAACAAATGATAAAAAAAACGCTGCTCGTATTGCAATGCTTCAGTCAGCTGCTACGGAGCAGTATAAATAGAAAGGAGTGAGTTAAACTGGATATTTAAACGAAAGTAGAAAGTAGAGTAGAGAAAGCGTGAGAGTTTTCAAAATGAAACGTACAAAAGGAAGAAGGAACCCAGAACTTTTTACAAAATTTTAACATGATTTGTTGATACACTGTATTTGGTTACGTTTGAAATGATGTGTTGGGTAAATACTTTATCAACAATACTGGTTTACATCTTCCGATTGATAAGTTAGTTTTTTTTTTCATTAATATTCAAGTAAAAGATTCACCATATTTTATCCAAAAGTATTTCCAATTAACGCGGTCTTTGATATTTAAAATATTGTGTCTTGATTGATCCCTTTTCTGTCTTAGTGTAAGATTGCGAATTTCTTATTTTACACAAAATTAAACTCGATAAACTATTGACTTTGTTTCAAATAATTCACAAGGAAGGAAGACTTTTTCTCCATATGTAAATTCTGTATGCAAATCAGCCTTAAAACAAGATTGTATTTCAAGTAAGACTATTACCAAAGCCATTGTCCATTTTTGTACTTTGAAATCTGAAATAGGAATTGCTTCGGCACATATTCGATGTGAATTGATTGATGACAATCTTTGAGATGTCACAGGAAAGTTGTCATGCTTGCTAAATTTAGATTTCTGGTAACTTTTGTCAGTCTGTGAAAGGTTATGTATAATATAAAAATCGGTCTTTATAAATTGTTATCTTTTGATGTATCACAAAAAATTGCAATGTCACTCTGTGGTAATGTTTGCAAATCAGTGAATGTAATTCAACATAGGTTTGCTGTTCCTCAGCCAGCTTCTTATAGTACATTGATGTTATATAGACGATGTGGGATAAAGGGTCTGCTACAAAATTGGAAGAGCTACCAATGTTTGTGGTAAATTGACCGATGTAGTTAATATGTCTTCGTTGTCATGGTGTTGCTTGCAGTGGGTTTTGCTGAAGTCTAACCTTGATAGACTTCGGTATATAATGCTTCTAGGAATTCATATTCAAATTTCCGTATCCGAATCAAATTTACTGTCGAATAATCCATTTTCAGGTTTAGACCCACTCAGACGGAAAAAAGGATTTCAAAGCGACTGTTATCTCGAAACCCTGTTCTTTCGCCCAATAGCTCCTCTTCTTCATTCCAGATTACTAATGTTGAGACGAAGAATAGAATGGTGACTCTACAAATCAATGATCGGTAAGACAACGTTGGAAGAGGAAGTTAGAATACAGCAATATGACAGCATAAAAAGGTCAAAGTAAACAAGAAAAATTGAATAAACATTTTCGATAACTTTCCGCTATTGAGATATGGGATGTTAAAAATTGGCAGACATTAAAATATTTTTTTAAACTCATTTTTACCAGATTATCGCCCGGTATCTCAATATTCCCATATCTTTTGCTACTTATTTTAAATTGTTGTACACAAAAAAGAATCAGACATATCAATCGCTTAAGACGGTTCCTTAAACGTAATATTCTCCCATATATCCGATTTTTTTTACTTAAAACAATGTGCTCTACTCCGGCCAGGACAAATTCTTTTGTTGGTAGAGTTGGACCTAAACTAGTATTGTTCTAATTGTTTGCTATTTTTATATAATTTTTTTTGCTGCCAAATTGTAGAATGGGAAAAAGAAGATACCGAAAATAGTTCGAAACGTACAATACTTAACTAGACACGATAAAGTAATTGAGTGACTGATTACTTGCGCTGTTGCCAAGATAAGAAAAATTCTGGAGCGAAATAAAACAAAATATAAGAAATCTTGAGGTTCTTATCATTCACAAATGGGAAACAGCTAAAAAGTAAATAGAAACGGAAGCAGAACAAAACAAAAGCAATCGGAAGAAAATGAAACGTACTTATGTACATACTCGTGTAAACTTTACCCTCCCGTTACCCCAGTACCCAACAACCAGGTGGACAAACACACGTACATCATTACTACGTCTCTCGTCTTTACTGACTCACCTTGCAATTACTGGACACATCAGACTGACCGCAGTAATTAACGGGTGCCAAGCCGGGCAAATAGAACTGCTGGCTGGTAACGATACAATGCAACAGCAGTATCACACTTAGGCCATCCGAAAGAGGCGTTCGCCAGCTTTTTGGCTGGCTGAGAAACATTTTGGTAATATCTAATTGATATACCCAATATCGTTTTGTTTTCTTGGCGTTTTAGATGATCTTATTTTCCACTTTATATTGCTCAAATAGTTTCTTGAACTTTCTTTGCCAAGTAGCGAACTGGGCAGTTGTAATTAACCCGACGACGTTTACTCCTATAGCGAAATATTACCAACACCGTCTTTGTTTTGAGGCTCGGCTCCTCCGTGAATCTAATTTGGGGGCCTACGTAGACAAAACGTGTAGTTGTTGTTATTATCAGGAATGCAAAATACTTGGAATTTTTGAAAACATACCAAACTACGCTGTTATTTATGATTTATTTTTATGCTTAACAGAGTTATTATTTAATATTTGCAACAAAAATAACCGTGTTTGTTTAGCTGAAGAAAAATTTGTCGATTCCTTTATTTGCCGTCGTCGAAAATTACTTTTTCTTCTGTTCTATACATGTCAGAAACGTCACCAGCAGCAGAGACCCGAGTCGACTGGTATACAGTACTTGAGCCGCCCCTGAGTTCTATTTGTTTTAAGAGGGCGATACCAAGTACTTATAACTAAAACACGCCGCCGGTTTTGTCGGTAACCACCGGCTTAAAATATGTACAGGCTTAATAGCGCGTTTACATGCACTCCTTTATCATGATAATGTACTGATTATCATTATACGGCAAAAATGTGTTCACATGCATTTTTACTCGATTTTGTTTTGATTTTGTCATGATTCCATAATGAAATTACACCAGGTGATAGCAGAATGATTTGTATGGATTAGTGGCAATCAATTCTGCTAAAGTCAGTAATTTTTTCTATTTCTGTCTTTCTTTATTTTTCAAAATAACTTTTTATTTAATTAACGAAAATTTTATGTGCAATTTATTTAAAATTTCTTAAAATTTTCGAATTATTTAGAAAATAAAGAAAGTACTGTACATATACCACTACGTATATTAGGTTTGTTCCGTACTTTTTAATCTTTAAAACTAGTAGAAGAGAGTTTCACCCCAAATAACAACAAATTCGCTGAGCGACCAAGTTTCAAAAAAGTATGGGAACGAAAAAATAGTAAATGTGGTAAAACTTATGTCAGAAATGTGTCCACGACATGGTCCTCGTCCGAAACGTCCAACAGGAAATACCCCGCACTGCTGTAATTGACCACAGCGATTTTATATTATGTATTTTCGTTTCTGTATACAAAAAAAAAACATTCAATTGCCGATATTAAATTATTTTGATAATTCAATAGAAAATGACAATTTACTACTTTTACTCGGTAAAACTCTTCGAGTAAAAACTAATAAAAAGTTCTAAAAGAGGACGGCATGTTTTTCTGGTCGCTCTTAAATTTTCTTACTGCTTTTACTATTGTCTTGAGTACGGTAACGCTTTTGGTAAAACTAGTAAGTTGTAGTACGTACGAGAACAGAGGTAATATTAATCATGTTTGTTTGTGTTGCAGGGGGTTCTATGCCACAACCGATCAACCTTAAGTGGCCCTTAAGCGGCTTGATCAGAAAAAATTGTTTGCTATTAAACGAGCAAGCCCACACATCAATAATCAGTGTAAAAATAAACTGAACAGTGATAGTTGATGCGCAATATATTTATTTTTTCGTTTTAGTATATCCACTGTCGCTTCTGGTTCAATTGTCTTTAGTTTATCTAAAAGCTGTTCTTAAGCTTTTTTTTATCTTGTTATGATATATGTCAATTTTTATGTTCCACAGTTCTGGGGAACTTTCATACAATTGGATGATTTCTTGCAAAAATCCGCGTTCAAACCACGCCATCTTTACACTTCGACTGTTAACTTCAAATTAAATTTTGTATTGGGCTTGACAGCAGAGCTATTACACGAGGCTTGATGGCAAGCCAAAATATCAAAAATTTTTGATATTCATCAAGCCATGCTGTCAAGCACGCATTTTTGCCTTTTGGATGAGCTTGATGGCTTGAAGACAAGCCGCGCTTGATCGTCTAATAGCCGCTTTAGACCTGTGGATAAGTTGCAGCGACTCAGGGGGATTATATGGCACAGCTGATCGAAAAGGTACTAGGCCGATGATGGAGAATGAGAGAGCAAAGAAGACAGGAACTAATTTTAAATAGTGTTTATTGATACTAATTACAGCTAACTAATGTTTTATGTTGTTTGCATTGAACGAAAATACACATTCCCTTTGATTTCTGTCCGTTTTATGTCCTACGAAAGTGTAAAATTGATAAAAAATACAGCAGCAAATAAAACTCTATGAAATGGCCTACTACCTCGTCGTCATGAAGAGGTGTCGAAGAGAGTAATGGAAACTCTGAAGTATTTCTCTGTGAACGGCTTCAAGTTGACATCAACCATAGATAAATGAAATACATAAGTAGATATCCCACATAGAATAACACATACTATAGAAGAACTTATTCTCTCATCTGACGTTTCATTTCACACTCTCTCGGTAGGTCTGTGGAAATGTTTACATACACCAGGTTCACTTAACTATTTCCTGTCGTTTTGGTGTAGAACTGAAAAATTTAAATGTATTTTGCACTTTTTTGTTGACTTTTAACGTTGGTATTCATTTGTATTGTATTTAACACAACTAGTTTGCCACAAAAACACGAAATTCGGGTGTAGTTCCTTTGTGGATCGCTGTATACTATTGCCACCATCTGGTATTATTGAACCCATATTTTCCACCCTCCACTGTGTAATTTCCATCGTACCTATGACGTTTAATTTATTGAGCGAATAAAACCTTCTACGTATGTGTTATTCTATGATATCCCACAGGCGTTGTCAAGTACTACCACTAGGTGCTGTGTTGTCGTTTTGTAACTTTCACTGACGTTTATTCAACAGTGTGGGACATTTTTTCAATACAAAAATAGAATCATTTCCAGGTTGTGCTATATGGAATTTTGGAAGTTGATGTCAAAGTATCCACCAGTGTAAAAGGAATCTTAGACCTGTGGATAAGTTGATCAACTCAAGTTGACATCAATTTCGATTATTTAAATCAACTTCGATTTAATAAAAAATAGTAGATTTATTTTCTTTAAATATTTATAAATAATACTACAAATCATATTTATGTGGCCGTCGGTGGTGCAATGGTTAGTGTGCGCGGCTCTTGTACATGAGATCCTGGGTTCGAACCCGGCTCTGACCACCTTAAAATTTCTTTCAGCGGCGGTCACCTCGCATAGTGACGGCGACACTATCGAGTATCTATCCATGAAAAAGCTTCTCAAATCACCGTTCGGAATCGGTGTAAAACTGTAGGTCCCAATCAATGAGTGAAAACTGGAAAGCGCACAGCTCAGTGATTGTGAGAAGTTCTCCCCAGTCCCTTCATGGGATGTAATGGGAAACCATTTATTTATTTTATTTATATTTATTTAGTTTATATTTTTCCGATAATAGGTCTGTTTGAGAACTTTTCCAGTAAAAAATATCAAGTAACTTTTACTGGGAGAGTAAGGCTGATTTTACTCTCTAAGTAAAAAATATCGCAAAAAGTAAACGAACGACATCCAGTAAAAAGTATCAAGTAATCAACATTTGTTTGTAAACAGCTGATTCATGTTTTCTTTTTTGCTTTTCGTTTCATTGTTTTCCCTATGTTCAGAGTAATTTGTTGACTTGTTAACACTGCACTTTGTTGGGAATCTAGTTTATTAACAAATTCTATTAAAATGTTCCAACAAATGTATTTTCTTACTTACCTCTGCCATTGTTAAATTTCTTCTTTGTTTTCAAAGTTTTGTTTATTTAAATAAAACAGCTGTTTAAAAACATATGTTCGTACTTGATAATTCTTACTGGCAAAAATTTCTCCAGTAAAAACTTGCAAGTTCTCTATCATTCAACTGTCAAAAATATTCACTCTCTGGCTCTCTCGTTGTTGATTTTATCGAGTAAACGAACACTATCAAGTAAGGAATGTGATAAATTGTACAAATTATCACGTTCTCAAACAGACCTAATGTTTAATTTATTTTTTGGTTCATTTATTTACATATTGCCGATAATCATGAACCTCATGAACGTTTCTGAAAATTCATGTAAATTCAACCTCATGAACGTTTCTGAAAATTCATTTAAAGAAGATTTCGCTACTTTTATTCAAATTATAAACAAAATTAATAAATTGAGATTACGCCAAAGGATGTATGTATGTGATGTATCAAATTGCGAGAAGAAGGCGTGAGATATGCTCTTATAGTTTTATATTTTGTATGACTATATTGACAATAAATATTGAATTTATTATTTATGTAGCTTACACCTTCAGGTCAGTATAACAAATCAAAAACTTCGCTGGGAACCAATGTGGGCACAGCTTAAAGGCGGCCACAAAAAAAGCCGTTGCACTATACAATGCCGAAATGACATCAATGTGGATATCCGACAATTTTGAAACACAAGTTCCTCCTCATACTGGTCTATTTGGTTGATTTGAATGTTTTCAAAATCTATTTACGTTCCATGTAATTACGAACCACAAAAAATATGGATGAAATACTGCGGACTTCACACACATGTTTAAAGCTACGCACCTCCAGCCATCCACGCTAATTACCACCTTTCCACAAGTTTCTCCCTGTCACAATTTTTTCCTGGGCTTATGGCTATTATACGGCTTACTCTCCAAAAATTCAAAAAAAATTGCACATGTTATTTTAAGCAAAAAAGTAACCATACCTATGACGTTTAATTTATTGAGAGAATAAATGTGTCTATACTAAATTCGTCTATGGGCTCAATCATAGAATAATAAATACGTATGTAGATAAACTTATTCTCTCATCTGACGTTTCATTTCACACTCTTCATCGTAGGTTTGTGGAAATGAGAGCAATTAAATTTAAAATTACCTTACACCAGGTGGAGTTACAAAATATGGTCACTTAACTTTTTCCTGTCGTTTTGGTGTAGAACTGAAAAATTTAAATATATTTTGCACTTTTTTGTTGACTTTTATTGTTGGTATACATTTGTATTGTATTTAACACAACTAGTTTGTCACAAAAACCACACACAAACTTTTGTTTGCAAACTCTTGCGAATGAAAATACAAAATAAAGAAAGAAACGTCAAAAAAATGTTTACATTTCAAAGTCTATGTAAACAGTGTGAACATAATTTAATAAAAGCTGTGTAAAAATGGTCAAGGAGTGCGAAAATAATTTAATAAAAGACGTTTTAGATTGTACCAAGTCATTTTCAATTAATCAAATACTTTACTTTATTAAAACAAACCACAAATCAAATTATTTGTCAGAAAACTCGACATAAACAACGAATGCGTTAAAAACGAAATGTCAAAAACATTTGTTTTAACGAAGAGAGCAAAGCAGAGTTTACGTGAACGGCAAACACGTACCGAAACTTTTTTGTTTCTCTTCCTCTCACCCCTCTCGCCAACAAACTCAAGAGTTTGCAAACAAAAGTTTGCACGTGGAAAAGTTAAGACAGTAGTCTAAATTTTGACGTTTGTCTTTTATGCAGCATTTGCTCGGTAGCATGGTACAATCATAGACGAATTTAGTATAGACACATTTATTCTCTCAATAAATTAAACGTCATAGATTGCAAGTAAACATTGGATGGTGTAAAGCATGGATTCAATAATACCAGGTAGAGGCAATAGTACACACCGTTCAACAAAGGAACAACAACCGCATTTCGAGTTTTTGTGGAAAAATAGTTGTGTTAAAATACAATACAAATGTATAGCAAAGATAAAAGACAACAAAAAAGTGCAAAATACACTTAAATTTCACAGTTCTATACGAAAACGAAATGAAAAAATTAAGTAACCAGTTCTTTTGCCTTCACCTGCTGTAAATTAATTTTCGTCGAATTTTTCTCATTTGCACAAACCTACGACCATAGACGAATACATACCTAGATAAACTTATTCTCTCATCTGACGTTTCATTTCACACTCTCATCGTAGGTTTGTGGAAATGAGAGCAATTAAATTTAAAATTATCTTACACCAGGTGGAGTTACAAAATATGTTCACTTAACTTTTTCCTGTCGTTTTGGTGTAGAACTGAAAAATTTAAATATATTTTGCACTTTCTTTATTGACTTTGACATTTGTATTGTATTTAACACAACTAGTTTGCCACAAAAACACGAAATTCGGTTGTTGTTCCTATGTTGATCGCTGTATACTATTGCCACTATCTGGTATTATTGAACCCATATTTCTACCATCCAATGTTTACTTTCCATCGTACGTATGACGTTTAATTCATTGAGCGAATAAAACCTTCTATGGTATGTGTTATTCTATGCCTACGACGAAGAGTGTGCAGTGAAATGTCAGAGAGAATTAATGTGTCTATACTAAAGTAGTCTATGATGTTATCAGAAGGCAGAAAAGTGGCTTTAAGCACATTTTGAACACAAAACTGCATCTAAGATTTATGATACTGTCATTAAGTCTATGGATACTCTCTTTGTTAACCCTTTTCAAAGATAGTTCGCCTTTTTAGGAACATATTTAAAAAATTCCATAAAATAGATTATTATACTTTACATTTACATATTTATTTACAAAAAATTAACGTGCTGTACAAATATCTAGTTCCTAAATATTTACAAATTTTAAATAACATCAAAAAAATATAATATAGGAAACAATATTTGAAAATTACATTTAAGTTCAAGCAAACTCTTTAGCCGTTTCCAGCTTTTTCATCTCCCTCTCATAGGCATGTATGCGATATTTATCCGACGCTTCAATTGGTTTTGGTGGCTCTGCAGGTTTTTGTAAAATTTGCGTGTAAATCAAAGCGGCAACGATGCCACCTAATATGGGCCCGGCCCAATAAACCCAATGAGAGTCCCATATTCCAGTAGCGTAGGCTGTTCCAAAACTACGGGCCGGATTCATGCCTGTGCCGGTGTAACGTATGGTGCCCAAATGGCCAAGTGTCACTGTCATACCAATGGCGAGAGGAGCAGTAAAACGTGAATCTGGCTTGTTTGCATCACACGCCCCGAACACAGTAAGCACCAAAACCAGACCTAGGAAAAACTCAATCCCAAAACCTTGCAGTTCTGTTATATCCTCCGCCAAACTGTTGTGAGCCAAACCGTTATGATAGGCCTCATCGAGCAGAGCTTTGACAGCGCAAGTGCCTGCAGCAGAGCCCAAGCACTGAACACCAACATATAGTATCGCGCGAATGAGGCTAATGCGGCCAGAGAACAGCATAGCTACGGTGACTGCAGGATTGACATGCCCACCACTAAGATGACCAACCGTGGTTATTGCCGCAAATACGGCGAGTCCAAAGGACAAAGCCTTAAATGTACCATCTTCTTGTTGAGTGCACGCTCCAGTAGCAAAAAAATTCAAAATCATGTTGCCCACAAACTCGCCCACCAACGACTTCCAAAGGTTGTGTTTCTTGGACTGTATTTCTTCGATGCCAACAGAATATTTCGGTGCGGTGGACATGTTGAAAAATTAAATCTTAATTTGTGGACACGACAGCAAAACAAGTTAACACTTTGTCAAATGGATCTCAAAAACAAATAGTAACGGTAAACCATAGTAAAATAAAGTCTGGCAGCAGTAGACGTTGTTGTAGTTGTATGCAACAACAACTAGCTTTTTGTTTTTGTTTCATTCGCTTCAGTTCTAAAACTACGTAAATGTAACGGGTGGTCCAAATACAGGTATCTTTTTAGATTATATATGATTTTGACACTGATAAATTTTTTCCTGTTCGAAATATTGACTACAGCGTTAGCATCACATCATTCCTTCGCGGAACTCAGCAGTGGCCATTGCAGCTAGAAGCAATAGAAGCAATACTACAAAAATTACAACAAGGCAACAACAACCAGCATTCTGTTTTTGTTTGGTGTGTAGTTTATGGCAATATCAACATACTACGAACAATGAACACAAAACAAAGGTAAACAACATTTGACAGCTAGTGTGCACCAATTTGGCACCACGACATGAAAAAAAAACCAATCAGCTGTTCTTATACCACAACCTTCTTGAGCAGCCTTGGCTGTGGCATAGAACCACCCTGACTGAGAGTGTTTTTGTGGTAATTGGTTTGTTGATTGCATGGTAAAATTATCTATCGGGTAAACGCGTCAGCCCAGCTGATTTGTGGCATGGTACAATAATGTCTTCATGGTAATAGCGTTGTTGTTTTTGTAGGCAGCAACAACAGGCATTTTGTTTTTGTTCTATTCGCTTCAGTTGTCAAACTCTGCACAAATCCATACCAACAACACATGAATGCAAAAGAGTACAAAATCAAAATACATGTGAGTGTGACAGCCGAAGCGAAGAACCTCATGAAAAAAATTAAATCAGCTGTTCTTACGACTTTACCGTGAATATATTATTGTACCATGGTTTGTGTTTTTCCATCTTTTCCGTCGGTAAGCTGTCAAATTCGATTTTGTTTCTCTTTGTTAATAAAATTCAAAGAATTTCAACCAAAATGCAATTTAATAGCATGACTTTGTATCAAGTAAGACAATCTTATAAAATTTTTCGCATTTCGTGTACATAGTGGGTCTCATTATTCAGCTAATTTTGACAGCTTAACGACGGAATTGCTAATGCGACTACCTAATAGATAATTCTACCATGGTTAGTTGGTTGAAAAGGCTGCAAGACAGCACGTTGTCTAACACACTTAGCCTAAAGAAGCCCATTGTGATACCTGTAGTTTCCTCCATAGCAACTATTGACTAGTAAAAAAAATAAATGGTTTCCCATTACATCCCATGAAGGGACCGGGGAGAACTTCTCACTATCACTGAGCTGTGCGCTCACTGAGCTGTGTCCCAATCTTAGGGCGTGTTTTCCTACAAGACAATGTCACGTAAGTGTTGCTAGTGTTCCTCGTTCCAACTTTTTCAGTGACTTTTCTTGGTTTCCGGCCCAAGAAAAGTCACTGGAAAAGTTGGAGCAAGAGTTATATATACTTGGCAACCCATACAGAATGAGAAAAATCTTTATTTTAATAAATTTGTGTTTAAACTCCAATCTCTATAAATAATTTTACTCAAAACTTCATTACATTTTGCTTTACTTCACTTGTTATACATTTTTTTTTGAACGAATTTCCTTATCGTACGTTGCGGGATGGGGGCTAAATGAAAAAATGTTAAACAACTTTTTTTTTATCCGTATTTTGGTATAACCCAGTATACAACCCAGTATTATTCTGCGTACTTTTAGGATTTCGTAGTTTAGTGTTTGAAAGTTGTAACAATTCATTTTGTTGGTTTATTTTATTGCATACCTTTATATATAATTAGTAATTATTACTAGATTTGAACAGTCGGGGATGTATATGAGGGTTGTTTTCTTTCATGTTGGCCTTGTTGCGGCTAAGGAAAGCGGGCTTCGCTGAACATGTTGGAAGTATAGGGAATTCGATGTTGACTTTTATAAGATATAACTGAAAAGCACGATACTTCGTTAACGGTAGTTTTATGAACTTTTTAAACTTTTTCCCCGTTTACTCGCTAATTTACCAAGATTCTGGGCTAAACTGCAAATAGTACCATACCAGCGAGTAATGGCATATCCGAATTAACAAATATTGAAAATTTCAGCATTTTAGCCAAAGGTGTTTGGGCAGGCCGCCATGGGAAAGACTTTTCCGCTTTTTGGAATTTCCAAAAATCCCGTCTTAGCGGACGTCAGCGCTAGAGGATGGACCTCCATGCCAAGTTCCTAGCTCCAGCGGTTAGGGCTGGGCGATGTTGAGTCAGTCAGTCAGTAGCGTTATTCTTTTATATACATACATATATAGATTTAAGATCTCGTCCTCCCCAAGACAGAATAAAAGCTTCTAGTGATCGGAATTTAAATGTACCAGTAACTCCTATCTTGGATAATTTGGACAGTATTTTCTTATATTCGACAGCCGTCGTCTGTTGTTCCTTCATCCGTAGAAGTCAGGGACCGTAATCATTATGAGTTTTATTATAAAAGTGATATACTAATGATTATATTAATAGTTTTAAGGATTTGTTTCAATGCTAATGATTAATTTCGAGTAATAGTAAAAAAATCACCCCATAGTCATTATTTTTTAGCAATAAAATAATCAAAAATAATTATTTTTGATTCAGAACGTTTATTAAGTTCAAGTATTTATACTTAATAAATTTAGTACTATAATAAACAATAGCAATTGAATAATTTATATTTTTTTTATATGCATGAATTTTTTAGTATGCATATTTTTATGTTGCATTTGTACAGTTTTATAAATTCAATTTGTTGAAATCAATTTAACACTCATATACGATAATGATCAACGGACGAAGAACCAGATTGATCACTATTCTAGTGTAATGGATGTACGTGTGATTCGAGGTGCCAATATCGACTCGGATCATTACCTGGTGGCTGCGAAAGTTCGCACGAGATTCAGCAGGGCGAAAAACGTACGAAACCGGACACGGGAAAAGCTGGATATTGACAAGCTACAAATACCGGAGATATCACTGTCCTATCGACAGAAACTCTCTCTCCTGCTAGAGCAGAATACCACCCCCCCCCCCCCCCCCACTCCCGAAGACCCAGATGCGCAGTGGAAGCACATCTCCCATTCTTTGGAAATCGCTGCAATGACTGAACTTGGCTATCAAAAACCGCATAAGGATAAGCCATGGTACGACGAAGAATGTCGCATTGCAACTGACGAAAAAGACGCTGCACGTATGTCAACGAAACAGTCAGTTACAACGCGTGCTGCGAGTGAGCGGTACAAGAAGCTGAGAAGGGAGGAAAACCAACTATTTAGGCGAAAAAAATGGCAGAGGGAGCAGAGAGAGAGTGAAAGAACCGAAATTTGCAGGATGAATGGTGAATCCCGAAAGTTTTTCCAGAGGGTAAGAAGATCGATCAACGGGCCTAATAATGGGCAGCCCTCCTGCGAGGACGAGAATGGGAATCTGGTGACTGAGAAGCAGTGTGTGCTCAAAATGTGGAGAGACCACTTTTCAGCACTACTCCACTCAGATTCTTCCACTGAAGATCAGGAGGTAATGATAGTGGAAGATAGTATAGATCAACGAAGGTGGGTCTTGCTATTAATGAGGGCCAGACAAAATTGATGGTGTCAACGACTGGGCAAACCTCTCGACTTGGTCCGTACTTGAACGTTGACAACCGATTTAATTTTGAAGTGGTAGATGAATTTATCTACCTTGGATCCGCCGTTGACAAGGACAACAAAGTCAGCATGGAGATAAATATGAGAATTGTGCTTGCAAATGCTATTTTGGGCTCAGCAAGCAATTTGGGAACAAAGCCCTCTCTTGACAGACAAAGGTTCAGCTATAGCAGACTCTCATTTTACTAGTCCTGGAATATGGCTCCGAGACTTGGGTCATATCGCAAGCGGATGAAAAACACCTCAGAGTACACGAGAGAAAAATTCTCCGTAAAATATATGGTCCTGTTAGAGAAAACGGCGAGTACCGACGTCGCTGGAACGCAGAGCTATATAATCTCTATTCTGACGTGGACATAGTTAGACGAATCAAAGTGGGCCAATTGCGTTGGCTAGGCTATGTTATCAGAATGTATGAAGATGAGCCAGCGCGAAAAATTTTGGATAACGTACCCGATGGAAGCAGGAAAAGAGGACGACCAAGACTCCGCTGGAAAGCCCATGCAGGAGGATCCCTCTGTATCCTTGGTGTTACCAACTGGCGAGAAAAGGCGAAGGATAGAGCCAGTTGGAACAATATGTTGTAATTTGTTTAATTTGTTTGTTTAATTAATATGTGTAAGACGTCTGACCTCATGAGGTTGTACTATAGTCAATAAAAGTAAAGTATACGATAACAATGTACTGAACAATTTTTAATAAAAAAATTATATAAATATCGTATTATTTATATACTAAAATCTATGGTCTAATTAAATCAAAATTTTTTTTAAAACAATAATTTTAAGATAGCCACCAAAATTTTTTGGTTTTTGACGTTAGTGCAATATTTTTATGCGATATGTTAGTATTGAGTCTAAAATCACCGATTCGTTGTACTTTTTACTGCTTTAATATTTGCCCGTCTGTATACATGATATATGACGGGATTCCCATTTGTATCCTCGATATTTTTTTTTTGTCAGGTATATAAACGCCTCGGGTGGGACAAACCCTTTTCGTAATGCATCACTTAAATAATTTGCATTTGCCATTATTAAATTGTGTTCATAGTTTATTGTACAACGTAGTATATGGTTTCTTATTAAATTTATGATGTAATTGTCAATTCCAATTACATTTGCCTTATTATACTTATACAATTTCTCATTTGATATATACTTTGTGTACTGACTTTGTGCTGTTCTGCACAGAGAAGTAGATGCTCTTAAACATTTCCTTTCGAATATCCTTAATTTTGCCATGAACGCCGGCGATACGTTGAACCAGACAGGACAACCATATGTTATGACAGGACAAATTAACGTGTGATACGTAATCATAGTTATAAAACGTGAATTTATAAAACTATGAATTTATATATTGAGAATGAAAAAGACGCCTATATACTTTATAAAAAAAGATCTCCTTGCCTTTGAGACTATCTCCTTTTTATTCATAAAAGTATAAGTATTTGTCCAGGTACACCCCTAGATATTTAATTTTGTGTTTGTTCTCAATGCTCATATTCGTAAGGTTTGATTTGATTACGAATTGTTTCCAATTGCTTTTTACGTCGTCATTACATTTTCCTATGGTGACCGAAATAGAATAGGCTCACACTTGTCAGTGTTTATTTTTAAATGCCAATCAGTGGCATACTCCTCGACCATGTTTTATGAGTTTTGAAGTCCTTCATTAATCTTAGATATTGTCTTATCAGCATGATAAATAACAATATCATCAGCGAATGCCGACTAGTTTGATTATCATTGTTTTCATCGAAATCCTTATAGGAATGTACTGATTTCAGAAAAGCTCCTATTGCATCATGCATTTTTTCTTGGTCACGTATTACTAGGTTGTCCGTATTATCCTTTTCTAGATCTTGCGTGCTTATTCCAGCTTTTTTTAGTATATTCCTTTCAGTGCACAACTATTTTAGTTAAATTAAGTGGTTTGATTTTTTAAATATTTTCGTACCTTTGAACATTCTTACTGGATCTCTGTAATTTCCTGAATTTCTTTATTACCTATTAACATAAAATTTTCATTCAATAGTTTTTTAATCAGTTTGCTTTTAAGGTGTTTAATGATAATTGTGTAAATCTTGTTTCTAATCTATTATGTCTTTTTATCATCGTTAATAGTTTACTTTTCTCTGAGTGTAATTTTTTAATTATGCTGTTAGAAAATTTTGAAAACAAATCTTTGTCTTTAAATTTTGGTACTGTACTTTCAATGATCTCTGATATTAGAAAATGTAATCTAGTTATATATACATCTATTGCATAATTCGTTAAATTTCGATAGTTCGGTATAACTGTTTCTAACTTGATTTTCTGCATTGCCACCTTCTCAATCTTTTTCCAATTTGTCCTTTTAAAGTTAAATTTAAACGTTGTCCCCTCATTCAATGTTCAATTTTCACAATTAATTCCACTGCGTTGTGGTCGCTATCGTAATCCAATATTTTGAGGCAGTTTGTCATTTCGTTTACTCTCAGTATATTTAGCCTGGAATCCGTTATGTATAAATAGTGGTATGAGCCCGATCGAGGAAAGGATGGTGATACAGAAGTCGTTTTCCGACAACCATTCTTTTAGGCTATTGCCTTTTGCGTTATTAGCAGTATTACCCCATTCTGTGTGCTTGCAGTTCAAGTCTCCCACTAGTGCATAGTAATTATTTGAATTTTGAAGAGTCATAGAATCAAATAGTTTTTGCAAGTCTGCTCGCATTGAATTTATATTGCCGGCCGGTGCGTACTATACATATAATAACTAAAAAGTTATTGCAGTCAACGGGAATCTTTATGGCGCATATCTCTAAAGCATCTAGCGAATATATACTTTTGTTATCGTAACTGTAGTAATGTATGTTATTCTCGATTAATAAAAAAGTTTTTTATTTTACAAAACGTACCTTTTCTTACGCACCTTTTTCTGCCTTAGAAGTGTTGGAACTAACTAGTACATAATATATAGCGAAAGGAACTTCGTTCCAACCTAGTGTCCCATGACACCTCATATGATTTTTATTTAATTCTCACAAAAACAATCTCAGTTGATGAGTTTTGTACTTCTGGTTCAATGCACAAAGGGAAATGTGGAAAAAAACACATTGAGCAACCCTACATACTTCCAGTCATCTATCGCTATGACTCTTTCTTACTTTATCCTGCATGTTTTCCCAACTCTAAAGTTGATGAGCTGTGGCATAGAATCCCCCTGGTTCGAGATATTTATTATTTCATCAACAGTTTCCCTTTTTATGAATGCCCATACATTCTCTATTATGTTTACATCTGGAATCTGGGGTGGCCATCGAATTACATCTTGTCCACTAGGAGGTTTCTATGGCATAGCTGATCGAAATAGTACTAGGGAAATGATGTAGAATGAGAGACCAAAGAAGACATAGAGATTATAGGCCATGCAGCAAACTAAGTTTAAATAGTGTTTGATTGATACTAATGACAGCTAAATTATGTTTATGTCAGGGGGTTCTATGCTACAGCTGATCAGCCTTATGGCCAGTTTTTCAGAGCGAGTTTAAACCGCGGATTACTAAAACTAAGATTAGATTTAATCCTAGTTTAACTGTCCATTCTGTTTTTCAGTGCACAGTTAAATACATCACAATTTGTTTACTCTGTCATAGCAACATTGTGCAAATGTCAAATATATCAACAGTTGTTTGTTGTTATTTGTCTTTTTGTTTTTGTTTTTTGTTTTGGTAATTGTTCTATGTGGTTGCAGCTTCTTTTCCTCAACTGAGGTAAGTAATTTGCATTAATATAAATTCATTTGAAATTGATGTAATAAAATATAACTTTTACTTACCAGTTTGTTTTGTTTTTTATATGTGGTCCAATCAATTCAAGAACTGCATATTAGTTAGACGGAATCTTACATAGAAGTCATTATCGCCAAGCAAATTGAAGTGATTTGTCCGGGTCATTATTGTGCGTTGTTTTCTTGTAACCTCATAACAAAATTCTTAACACATTTCTTGGTCACTAATGTCTTCTAGATCCGAGGAAAAACTTATTCCTAAAAATATCAACAAAATGTTTTATTGTTTACATACACAAAATTCTTCTTCTTGTTTTTCATTGCTGCTGTCAAAAGCCAACACAATCTAAACTTAGTTTAACTCGCACAAATTGGAGAGTTAAACGTAGTTTTACATTTGACTGAAAAAATGAAAATCTGGTTTAAACGTAGTTTAACTCATATCCGAAGATGATCTCCGACTGAAAAACTGGTCATTATAGTTGGGAAAACATGCAGCATAAAGTAAGAAAGAGACATAGCGATAGATGACTGGAAGTACATATATAGAGTTGCTCAATGCGTTTTTTACACATTATCCTTTGTGCATTGAACCAGAAGTACAAAACTCATCAACTGAGTGTTTTTGTGATAATTAAATCGATAAAAAAAAGGGATGACAAGTGAAGTGAAGCTAAATGTAACGAAGTGTTTGAGTAAAATTATTTATAGAGATTGGAATTTTAAAATAAAAAATTTTCTCATTCTGTGTGGATTGCCAAGTCTGTATAACTCTTGCTCCAACTTTTCCAGTGACTTTTCTGGGTTTCCGGTCCAAGAAAAACAGCTGGTGCAGACTCTATGTATATTACTCTATGGTTTATGTTGTTTGCATCGAACGAAAATACGCATTCCCTTTTATGTCTGTTAAATTTCACAGTTCTATACGAAAACGAAATGATAAACTTAAATAAAGGGTTATTGTACCTCCACCTGCTGTAAGTTAATTTTTGTCGAATTTCTCTCATTTCCATAAACCTACGACGAATAGTGTGAAATGAAGCGTCAGATGGGAGAATTAATGTGTCTTTACTAAATTCGTCTATGTTAAAAACGTTTCTGGTACACTGAACCAAAAGTGATAGGTAAATAACGTGAAATGGGGTTTAGATTTGAAGAAAAGTAGGTTATTATACAGCTACCAAAATTGTGTGTTTTTTTATGTGTTAACATCTGTAGGCAAAGTGAACACATGCAACCAACACACAGCGTTAGCATCACATACGTTGTTGTTGTACAAAAACAGTCTCTTCCTGAAAATAATTATGATGGTATTGATGTAGCGGCAGCGAACAAACAAGCAGGTTGTCGTCGCCAAAGAGTATTGAATAGTATATAGAATAGAAATATTGATGCATTTAGAAACATTTATGCTTTTTGTATTGTTTTATGTAATAACATCGAAATTGTGCATTTATATTGAAATATTCTAGAACGAGAATAAGACTCGTGTATGCTCTTTTACTCAAACTCTCTACATGAGATCGGAAAAGGAGTGCAATAAGTTCTCTATACTATTCATGGTAGAAATATAATAAATGGTAATGGTAGGTGTCGTACTACCAAATACAACAAGCCAAAAACAATAGGCATTTCGTTTTTGCTCAGTGCCTGTATTGTGTCAACTCAGCTGATTGAAAAATAATGAAAATATATACAAAATTGGAAAAAGTGATATTTACAAAATGCGTGTGTTTTATTTGATGTTTTGAAAGGGTTCTAGTATGAAAACTAAACCGTTTCTATGTGATTTTTACGGAGGAAACAGCTAAGAGGCCTTTAGATCTGTGGATAAGTTGCTTGACCTCTAGTTGACATCAACTTCGATAATTTCACATCAACTTCGATTTTACCTTTACACTCTCAAACTAGTTGAGGAAACTTCATTTCTTATCAGATGTGGAAATGAAAGGTAGTGAGCGAACTGCGAAAATAACAAAAAGGTTTTAAGAAAAAACACTTTATTTTGTTTAAATATTTATAAATAACACTACAAATCATATTTATTTCGTTTATATTTTTCCGATAATGTTTATCTACAAACTAGTTGAGGTAAAATCAAAGCGATTTTGACTTTATTGAAGTTGATATCAACTTTTCCATCAGTGTAAGCGGAAGTTGCATCAACTTTCCTACGCATTTCGAAGAGAAACGTTCATGAGTCACATTATCGGCAAAGTTTAAATAAATGAACAAAAATATAAATAGCATAAACTTTATGCCTTGTTCACGCTGCTGCGAAATTGAAGTCTTTCCCAATTTGGGCCGAAATTGAGTTGAAATTGTTCAATTTCGCATATATTTTGACAACTACGAAATTCAGATAGTTACGACCAAGGCTGATCTACTTCAGGTTATAGCAAGCGCACAGCTGATTCATATTCTGAACAGCTGATGCCAAGGCGAATTGAGCTCGAATTGTCAAACTTATTAGTTTTGTTTACATTCTTATTGGCAAAGTGAAGTTAATTTATAAACTTGTGTTTTTTGAAAGTTTCCCCTTAAAAGTGAAAAAAAAAGTATTTAAAGATGGTAAAATGTGCTATTTGCAATAAAAAGTTTGAAAGCGGTACGGGACCGATGTTTCATGTTCCACGCGACGACAACAAACGCTTGTTGTGGGGCAGTCATTGCCGGATGTGTTTGTGCTGTTTCACAACAGAAACAGCACAAGCAAATGAAAAATATGTATGTATATACGTATACGCATGCAATACAAATGTCATATTTTGACATTACCACAAAAGGCGAATTCAAGGCGAATTGCTATTTTTGACAGAACCAGCGCAAAAAGTAAGCCGAATTCTAGTGCTTCCACCTTGTATAAATTCGCCTTGGTTACGACAATTTCGTTGAAATTGACTTGAAATTGTCGTATACAACGCTGTTTTTACTCAGGAAAATTAACTTAGTTCTCTTTTTTGCACATATGCAAGAGAACGAAGCCGACAGAAAATTTCCTGGTGTGCCGCCGTCGTAGATATTTTTTTGAAGTTCACGCCGCCGTCTTTAAATCGTGCTTCGACTTAAAATGTTAGCCGATATTATCAATTAAGTTGCATTTAAAGGCCCGAATTACTAAAAAAAATTTAAATTTTGTACACAACCAACGAGATGAACCTAAAAGTAACGTCTGCCGAAAAATTACATTTAATAAAAACTCAGCTGCCGCCGTCGATTAATTTTGCTTGTTGCTCCAACGCCTTCGATAATTATGGGTCGGCTTCGTTCACCGAACACGTTGTTACTAAAATTACAACAAAAAACAAAACAATTGTATGCAGCCTCATTCATCAGATTGAAATTTAAAGTTTACATCGAAATAGGCTAGTGAAAATAAACTATAAACCGTGGTGAATCAGTGATTCATGTTAAATTTCACAAACCATTCATTTATTTTATTGTTTTCATTCATTTCCCAACAGAATTTTGGCTATTGTGTCCAGGCAATAAAATTTTACTAATGGCAATGTTGGTAAACAAACAGTTGTCAGTTTTCAATGAAATTGGTCAAATGTCAGTGTGAACGATTTCAATTTCGTTCGACAATTTCAATCCGAAATTGTCAATTTCGTGGCAGCGTGAACAAGGCATTGTCGAAAAAATATAAACGAAATAAATATGAATTGTAGTGTTATTTATAAATGTTTAAAAAAATACTGTTTTTTTCTTAAAAATTTGTGATATTTCAACATCTGACAAGAAATGAAGTTTCCGCAACTAGTTTGCCAGTGTAAGGGCAAAATCGAACTTGATGTGAAATTGTCGAAGTTGATGTCAACTTGAGCCGAGCAACTTACCCCAGGTCTAAGGACCCCTTTACAAACATGTTTCCGTATCGAATATTTTTCCCCATTACCGCAAATGTTGCCATACAAGATGGATTAATATGGTGAACGCATAAGCACAGCTGATTTGCTTGGTTTATATTGCAAACCACTTTCGAACTGTCAAGTTCACATGTATTTTGTTGTTGTATGTGTTTGTTTACATTTATTGTTGGCATACGTATGTATTGCATTTGACACAACGTAAGTGAGAAGCAAAAACAGAATGTATGTTGTTGTTGGCATCAATTTGCCTTCAGTCATAGTCTAATAATATAAGTCGACGCGTGGCGTGTTGTTGTAATATGAAACGATTTTGACAGAATTTTGTTGTACTATTGTACACTCGATATGTCAAAATCATTTTATATACGAAGAAGAGGCAAAGGAAAAACGCCAAAGTAAATAATAACATGCATGTATTAAAAAAAAGTAATAGGCAGAAAGTTGGAACGCATTTAAGGTCCAAATTGTTTAGAGTTTTAGAGGAAAGTTTAGAGGAAATGTTTTTTAGACCGTACATGCTGCAATTATTTCACATTGCCTATATTTGACGCCCGGTCAGGTCCAGTTAAATAAACGAAGCTCTTCCATATACACGCATGTCGGCTAAGCATCGCCTTGCAGCCCAGTTTCCAAATATTTACTTTTATACATTCACTACATACGCAGCAAAGATTTTTCATTTTTCTTTTTATTTCTTTTTCCAATTGATTTCAATTTATTCGAACTTATTCGCACTTTACAATTATATTTATATTTCAATTTAATTTTCACAACACTTTTCAAACGTTTAATAACGAACAATAAGAATCAAAACAAATGATGAGACAAGTTTGACACTTCGAGTGTACTACGTAAACAAAGAATGATAAAAAGAAACAACCCAATAACAAAATGCCTGATCAGCTGGGATTATGCTTCCACTTATATTATTACACTATGCATTCAGTACAACAACACCTCCTGCGTCTACCATGAGTATTTTTATCATGGCTACCGCATTTCGAAGTGTTAATTGGGGATCGTTTTTTTAAGTCATTAGCGGCAATAGCTTACAAATGAAGTAGCACACACATATATCCCTGAGTTGCGCTCGCAACAATTCTTTTGTATTTCACATTAAGCGAAGGGAAGGTAATCAGCAAACTATTGTAAATAAACACACATACACTCTTTGTCGTCTTTCCCCAATAATAGCCTTCCAAACTAGGCCACATCTTACATCCCCATATAAATTGTACACTGTGAGCTCAACATCTTTGGAAAATGTTCTTATCTCAATATATTTCACCCAACATTATTCGTTAATTTTAAGTCCATCACTATAAATGTGTCTTTTAATAGAAAAAATAAAAAAAGTAGTGGCCAAATGTACCTTAATCACCGTCCATTTCGACATCTGACAAGAAAATGAAGTTGCCTCAAGTTTTAAGGGGCCCTTAAACCTGTGGATTAGTTCATAGTGTAATAATATAAGTGGAAGCATAAGCCCAGCTGATCAGGCATTTTGTTATTGGGTTGTTTCTTTTTATCGTTCTTTGTTTACGTAGTACACTCGAAGTGTCAAACTTGTCTCATCATTTGTTTTGATTCTTATTGTTCGTTATTAAACGTTTGAAAAGTGTTGTGCAATTTAAATTGAAATATAAATATAATTGTAAATTGTATAATTTCTGCCTATTACTTTTTTTTTAATACATGTAATTCTATGCATGTAATTATTTACTTTGGCGTTTTTCCTTTGCCTCTTCTTCGTATATAAAATGATTTTGACATATCGAGTGTATTGTCATAACAATAGTACAACAAAATTCTGTCAAAATCGTTTCATATTACAACAACACGCCACGCGTCGACTTATATTATTAGACTATGGATTAGTTGCTCGACTTCAAGTTGACATCAACTTCGATAACTAGACTTCAACTTCGATTTCGCCCTTACACTCTCAAACTAGTTGAGGCAACTTCATTTCTTGTCAGATGTCGAAGTGAAAGGTGGTCAGCACACTGCGAAAATATCACAAAGTTTACGAAAAAACGCTATTTTTATTTTCTTTAAATATTTATAAATAACACTACAAATCATATTTATTTCGTTTATATTTTTCCGATAATGTTTATCTTGTTTATTTTTTGGTTAATTTATTTACATTTTTCCGATAATAGCGGCATTCATGCAAACGTGAAAGCCGAGAACTTTTGCTCAGCGCAAGTTTCCCTCGCACCGTTGCATGAGGCACCAAGTAAAGTTGCTCAGCGTATTTGTGCTCAAAACAATATCAGCTGACCAAGATGGATACATAAGGTGGTAGCAGTAGCAATTGCATGTATTATGTCTGTGTACTTTTTCTACTGTTCTAGTGCTATCACCTTATTTATCCATCCTAGTCAGCTGACAACGAAATGTCAAAAGTTTGCACGGTTCTCCATCCCACGTTTGCGCAGCAAATCTGGCTTGAAGATTTTCCACTTTTGTGCAAGTCGCTTTGTATGGAAAATTTCTTTGTTTTGACGTTTGCCACGTAAGTTTGCGAGGTTTACGCGTTTACGAGGTTCTTTCGAGTTTGCATGAGGACCACTAATTTTGCCCCATAAACGTTTCTCTTCGAAATTCGTATGAAAGTTGATGCAACTTCTCCTTACACTGATGGATAAGTTGATATCAACTTCAAAAAATCAAAATCGCTTTGATTTCAGCTCAAATACTTTGTACAAACCACCAACTTCATAGCGATGTTGATGTGAAATATTCGAAGTCGAACAACTTATCCACAGTTCTAACGAGCCCTTTACTCTATGTAGAACGCTTATTTGAATACATATTATTCACATTTTCTTCTCCAGTATTTTGTTCCATCGCCATTTGTTTTTGTCGATGACAGCGGAATAATCAAACTGTTTTAAAAACCAAACGATTTATCTGACAACTGGTGTTCTGATAATGTGAACTTCGCGTAACATGCCCCTTGAATACAACCATGTGTGCTGGAGACTTTTGACAATAATTGACAAGTCTGGCAACACTGATAGTGGAGACAAAGAACGCAAAAAGTCGTTAAATTACCGAAGCCCAGTCATTCGTTTTTTCGCAAACTTCCATGTGGAAGCAGATTTGCAGCGGCCAACATTCTGCTTGTTAAATTGTTAAGAAAAATCTAAAATATAATCCTTAAATATAATTTATCAAACAAATAACGAGTTGAAACATTTGTGCCGGTTAATATCTACAGTTTCAACACATTGAGAATTCCACAAATTAACGAAATACAAAGAAACGTATTACAAAAAAAAGTGACCAAGTAAGTTCAGGTGACAACAGTACCCAAAAAGATCACAGCAACAACAGAAAACGACGAATAACCAAACGTACGACGGACCTCAAAAGGCATCAGCAAAGCAAACAGTGTGTAATAAGAGGGATACAGAACAATAACCAAGGAATCATCCCAGAAACTTGGTGCTGATCTTACCGAACAAAAAGGATTTAGGTAAGGAATAGCGGTCAGCGGCAACAGCGTAGGAAACCATAATTGTATTGTGCAATTCATAGACGCAGCCCTCAATAAGTTTAACGTCACATCATCAGTGGATTTCTATTTCAACACAGCAGCACCGAACTACCACCACCAACAAAATGATGAATTCGCAAATTACTCTGCAGCTGATACAGATCTTGGAAAAGACAGTTTCTCCTGGTAAGTACAATTTCGTGCTTTTTCTCATCATGTAACAGATGTTATTAGGCTAGAAGTTTTGGCGCTTGCATGTGAGTAAAGAATTGCTACTTTTTTTTGTATAAGTGCAATTCTTTTCTTTGTCTTTTTTTTATTTCTTTGTGCTGTATGTACTTCGTGTGTGCGTTTTTTATTTTTGCGAATACAAAAAAGTGGTGTGAAAGAAACAAAATTGTGAGGCTTGCATGTTTTTTTTTTTTACTACAGCCGCCAAGGCAGCTTGGTTGTTTTTGTTTTGTACATTCGTTTTCCTACACATCTCGTGAAGGGATTTCTGCTTTCTTTCATTTTCTTATTTGTCATGGTTGCATTTATCAAGTATATGAAAAGTAGCGTCTTTTTGTGGTAAAGTTTGTATAAATTCAAAAAAACCGTCAGTTCGAAGGGGAAATATACAGTGTGGCCGAAATACATGTATCTTTTTATATACAATATATAAAGCGTGTTTTTTTATTACCCGCTAAGCTAAATTTTCGACGACTTTGTATGGGGAGTCTCTTAATATTGCTGAGCTCCCCATACAAAGTGATCGAAAAATTAGTTTGCCTTCCATTTTTAATTTGGCAGAAGAGTTGTAGAAGCAAGAGGAATAGACAAAATGGCGCGATATGCATAGTAAAATTACCAAGTAGTCGCTGTAGATACAACTGCACATGATACAATAATATCTACATGGTAAAAGCGCGCGTTGTTGCTATTGTAGGCAGCAACAACAGACCATAGTACAAAGAAATGGTAGAAGCACTAGCCCAGCTGATTTGAACTTTTTTCTGGACTGAGTGTGAGTAAGTTTTTTCTCTTTTATGTCAAAGTTTGTTTACATTTGTTTGTCAGCAACCCTGTTCGCCAGCAACTGCTGTTTTTGAAATATTTCTCTGCAAAAATCACATTGAAACGTTTTAATTTTCACACTTAAACACTTTCAATATATCAAATAACACTCAGCCATTTTCTAAATGGCACTTTTTGCAAATTTGTTTACATTTTCATCATTTTTCTATCAGCTGACTTGACACAACACAGACACTGAGCAAAAACAAAATGCCTGTCGTTTTTGGCTTGTATTTATTGTACTGCATCTACCATGCAACAGACATTTTGTTTGTTCTATTCGCTTGCAAAAGAGTACAAAAACAATGTATGAGTTTGACAGCTGAAGCGAAATATCGCATGAAAAAAATGAAATCAGCTGTTCTAACGACTTTACCATGTATATATTATTGTACCATGCAACTACAGTTGTAGCAATGGTAAAATAAGTAAGGTAAACGCAGTAGGAATTGTAATTTTACTCAACAAAAACTCATTTTGTATAGTGTCCATAATCTGTCAAATTTTCTACATGTGTGTATCTACCATAGATAAGGGAATTAAGTAGATATCCCACAGGCGTTGTTAAGTACTGCCACTAGGTGCTGTGTTGTCGTTTTGTAACTTTCATTGACGTTTCTCTTATCATTCACTGACGTTTATTCAACAGTATGGGACATTTTTTCAATACAAAAATAGAATCATTTTCCAGGTTGTGCTATTCAAACAACTAATTTAGGGTTTTTCATGTCGTTGTGTTCCCCACTTTCAAGTTAAAATTTTGTTATTTTGATTGCATCTTTTTGTTATTTTTATGGTGTTCGTTTGTGTTGGATTTGAGAGCAACGGACCACAAAACCAAAACAAAATCGCTGTTGATGTTACCTACCATACCTATTGTTAGCACCTGTTCTAAATACATCCTGCAACGTATATTTTGTTTGGGATCAAACGTAATTATTGCATCCAGCTCCATCTACAAAATATCCCATTGAACACGAAATTTCCCAAGGCATGTGCGATATCTAGTTAATTACTTTATCTATGGTATCTACTGTAAAAGTAAACAAAAAGGTGCAAAAAGGCACCGCAAAAAGGTACAAAGACAAAATTCATTTGAATTTGAAATAAAAGAAACACCTAAGCAAAAAAATAAATAAATTTTAAAATCAGTTCTAACGAGTTTACCTAACTTATTTTACCATGGTTTTGGCCAACAACAGGCATTTTGTTTAGGCTCTTCCCATGCCAGTCAACACATGAGTATACCAACCATAGACTAATTACTGTACTAGACTGAATAGTTCTCTCAGCAAATTTAAATAATTAAAACAAATTAATAATTTAAATAATTATGACATTTGGCCTGGTGTGATATGAACGTTGGATGTCGAAAAGAATTGTTTCAATGGTACCAGATAGAGGCAATGATTCAAAACAATGAACAAAATAACAACAACGGCGTTTCGTTTTGTGTGTTAAAATTATTGTGTTAAATAAAACAGAAATGTATACTAACAATAACAGTCAATAATTATTTTGGTGAAAAACTGTGCAATTTAAATGTGTTTCACATTTTTTTTATTGACTGTTATTGTTAGAATACATTTGTGTTGTATTTAGCACAATAATTTTAACACACAAAACAAAATGCCGTTGTTGTTATTTTGTTCGTTGTTTTGAACCATTGCCTCTATCTGGTATTAGTAAAGCAATTATTTTCAACATCAAACGTAAATATCACACCACGTCAAATGTCATAAATTTGGTGGGAGAACTATTAGATCTACTATAAGTATTAATCTATGGTGAAATGAAGCGTCAGATGAGTGAATAAATGTGTTGGCTAAAATTTCTCCATCCAAAATTTATAACATCTCTAACATCGAACTGTCAAAAACTTCGCTCTTTGTTTTTAGTTTCCTGGACTTTTGTAGTAAACGAACAGGATTCAGTAAAAATTTGTACAATTTTTCAAGTTTTCAAGTTGTGCATGCGGACGTGGGTTCGATCCCTACTCTGACCATCTTCAATTTCTTTCGACTGCGGTCACCTCGCTTAGTGATGGCGACAGTATCGAGTATTTAGCCATGAAAAAGTTTCTCAAAATACCGTTCGGAACCGGTGTAAAACTGTAGGTCCCAATCAGTGAGTGTAAAACTAGAACGCGCACAGCTCACTGGTTGTGAGAAGCTCTCCCTAATCACCTCGTGGGATGTAACGGGAAACCATTTATTTATTTAAGTTAAATTGAACTGGGTCGAATTGAATTGAATTCTTATTCGTGTTTAACTATTAAATTAAAATGAAAATTGCATTTTGAATATTTGAACTTACTAGTGGATCAGGTCCATGCAACTAAAACAAAAGTTTTTATTTCAAGATTGTCCCAACGTTTCGTCAATTTTTTGTTGGCATCTTCATCCCTGAAGAACATATCGTCACCTAAAATGGCCAATGACGTAACCCTCATCATAATTTTACAGAAGAAGCAAAAAACGTTATAAAATGAATACTGTTTACTTTGAAATCGCGATCTTGTCTTATTATTATTTCTGTAAAAAAAATGTATTTTTTTTAGAATTTCGGAAGTTATGTGGGTTACGTCTTTTGTTATTGTTTTTCTCTGAAATGCTTAAAGTCGTAACCAAGAGTTTCGTGAGTAATGAAAAATATTTATGTTTAAAACGGTAAATTTTTACAGCTTGCTTAAAGTACGGCGATATACTTGTTAAGAGAAAAAATACTTGGTTTTCTAAATTACTGATACTTTAGGCGGAACATTAGAATTACTGTTAAATTGAATAGTACATAGTTTTTAAATATTTATTGTAGTTTATTATTCAATTCACTGAAAAATGGCTTAAAGTATTCAACAGATAAGGTGAAATAAAATAAAATAAAAGAAAATCATCGACGAAATAAAAATATAGCTAATACAGGTAGTAAGATAGTGGAGAAGTGAAGTAACGTATGATAACATTTTAAATACATTTGTTTAATTCTCATAAGGAATGTGGTCATCAAAATAATGACAGTCTCTTGGAAGTAAGTGTTTTAGGTCTTGGAGGTGTTGAATTTTTTTTTTTGAAATTTTTATTCTTGGAAGTCATTTGAGGAGGATCCACTATTTCGAATTTTTGCGCAATTCGCTGTGGGAGAATCTGAATTTTTTTGATTTTAAAATAAATAATTCCACACGGATCGTATGCCAAAGCTCGGAGCTTATTAACTGTTGGAGATCCCCTGTCTTTTTGCCTAAGTACAATGAAAACAAATTCGTTCAATATTACAAAAAAATGCAGCTTTATTGTAATATTAATATTTATCTTACCTGGTCGAATAGAAGAATACCGCTTAGGAATACAGTCGTAGTCAAGGAAGTATTTATGATCCAGGTGATGAACCATAAGAAGTGCTGGCTTTGTTCGTGAAGTTTGTATTAAATCGACAAGCTGTGATGGTAAATTGATCTGTTTTTTTTTGTTAATTTTTCTTTGAATAATTGAATGTGTCGAATCACATTCCATTTGCGTATGGCCAACGACTAAACTAACGCATTCATTGTGATTCTGATAGTAACAGCCATCAGAATATATAATAATATGTTCTATACTCGGCGATTGCACAATTATGTTTCTTATATATTTTATAATGCAGGTTGCAAAATTTGATGCAACAAGATTTCCTTCGCACTCGTCCCAGACAAAGTTGTCAGATTCGTGACTTGTAATATTGTATATGGTAAAATTGTGTACCTGTAACTTCATTTTGTAGTACGAAGCATTTGTACTTGATTGTGGAATCAGTTTTGCGGCTTGCATATCCATACATAATAATAATAATATATGTCCTGATTTAGCGATTTCTATATCATTCAACTTCTCTTCTCTCATGTTTTTTATGTCCTCTCTGTGGAGGTAATACTGATCTTCTGATAAGTTTTTAGCTTCATACGATGTGCAAATATCACACATGTTATATATTAAATATTGATGCGTTATTTTGCTCTAAAATGTTTCTAAAGTTGGGAAAAGATACAGGCAATATCCCATTTTCTTTATGTAATTTGGTTTCATCACAATAAACGTCATAAATGTGTCTATAACTTTTAAAATCCGACTGTAGATACATTCTGTTAGTGTACTGACGTCGATAGTGTGATTCCAATTTTGGCACATCTTCTGACCATTTATTTAAAAATTCCAATCGTTCATACTGCTTCCCATTCTTTGTAATGTTTCGTTCTTGAGTTTTTAAAGCGGTGTGTTTTTCGGGACCTATGTATATGAGTACCGTTTAACTCAGCTGAATGCAACCAGTCTCTTTCCATTCTTTCTGTGTTATTCCTAGCGTTGACAGAAACATTTTCTGGTAAACTTGGACACACATCGTATTTGTCTTTAAAAAAATATATCTTTGTAACTGAGCGACGAGAATCTCCTGCATATACTCGTTTTCTGCTTATTATCTCAATAAGACTGGTTACGTACATTTTCTTTTGGTTCCAAGACATTTGCCAGAAACTCTCGAATATTTCCATTCGCTCCATATCTTGAAAAAAAAGAACAATGTCGGGACGAGCTCCTTGCAAAAAATGACGATGTGCATCCTGGTTTCATTTCTCTTGCCATGCTTTCTGAATAATCATTTCCATTTGACCGTCTTTCATATTTCTTTCCATACATGCGATTAGTTTTGCCTTCAACTCTTTTATTTCTTTAGGAAGGCTTACTTAAAGGTTCACTTAGTTATATTCATCGCCTGATATCATTTTTAACGCTTCAATTTACCTTTTTTAATTAATCTTCACAAAATATAGCAAAAATCGCCAATGTTAACAGATTAATAACAGAAAGAAAACTAATCTAGTAAAGAGCAACAAAACTAAAAAATTAGAACAAAAATCAAAGCCAATACTGTTTGCTCTATTTCAAATAATGTGGGTTACGTCTTTTGTGTTTTATGAAAACGTTCAAATGATGTTACGTCTTTTTCCATTTCTTGAATAAAATCGTTGGTTTTTGAACGTAGGAGCCAAAATGTTGTAGGAGCATGTATTTTAGGCTTGGCTACCAGATTAAATCAAAAAACGAATTTTGATTTTTTGAGGGTTACGTCTTTGGGCATTTCAGGTGACGATATTTACTTTAGCACCAAAACCCCTTTTTTAAATTTTTTTTCTTTGGTCTAATAGGCCATGAAACGAAGATAAAAAAAGAAGAAAATAAGGGCGCTGGTCCATATTTTCCGAAATATAGACCTCCAAAACTTGATTGTATAATCGGGCACAAGCCAGCCATTTATTATCCGATCTAGTTGAAATGGGTATCATAGTATATTTTTGGGAAGGTTTAGAGTGCTACTTCTGAACACTCAGCACCACACCCCTCTTTTCAATTTGTGTTATAAAGCTATAAAGTTAAGCTGGCTTAGAGATTTTTTTCGTCCGGTGCGAACTTCCATTACATCTGCACAGTTTTTGCTATCCTAATCATGTTATTTAACAGAAATTTGTTTATTCTACTCCTTTTATTTTTACAACTGGGCTTGCTTTTTAGTCCTACTAATGTAATGTTTCTAGTTCTTCAAGTTTTGTCTGTATTATTTATTTATTTATTTTATTTATTCACACTTGTAATTTTAAGCCTCTCGGCCAATTCAAATAAATTACAAAAGAACTACTCCATTTATAACACACATTATATGTTTTCATTAAATAAGAAATTACATAACAATTATATCCTTTAATTAAGTAGCAAGATCAAAAAACTAGTTGATAACAAAGTTAAATTAGAGATTATATTATTCATGACTAATAATAATTCAGAGTTCCCAAAGGTGTTTTCAAAAAGAAAACTACAAACACAAGCTCTATTGAAAATAGTGTATACATTATTTAATCAGTTGAATGAATCAAAAATTTCCAAAGGCAATAATAAAATATAAAAAAAAAATCAAAGGAACATTGTAAAAAACAAAAACCAAAAAGAAACATTGTCAACTACTGCGTTATTTCTCCAAAGTGTTGAAGAAGCTTTTTGCGATACGTAGCGCTAGTGAAGTTAAATACTCGTATTAATAGGGAAATTAAAATACAAATTTCTAATTTAATGTATTTTGATCTACGCCTGAACCTCAATACATTTTAATTTGCATACTTTAGCATTTAACTCAAAATTTAACTTGTTTTTATTCAACAGATAAAAATGAATTGCTTTCGGCGAAAAACTTTTTGGAACATGCAGCCGAAAGTAATTTGCCAGAGTTCCTTAAAGCTCTCTCCGATATACTGGTTACGGTTAGCAACAGTCCTGTTGCACGTATGGCAGCTGGTCTGCAGTTAAAGAATCATTTGACCAGTAAGGATGAGACGGTCAATCATCAATATCAACAAAGGTGGCATCAATTTCCAGAAGAAATAAGGGAATACATAAAGAAAAATGTATGTTTGGTTAATATATTATATAGCTAAATATTTTGTATTATAATGCATTAATATTTCTCTCCCACAGATCCTCGATGCTTTGGGCACGGAAAACACTCGACCATCTTGTGCTGCCCAATGTGTTGCCTATGTAGCAGTTACGGAATTACCCATCAATCGGTGGGGCATTCTCATACAGACATTGGTCAACAAAGTTGTTACCGAGGGTTCCAGTGAAATGGATCGTGAAGCGGCCTTAGAAGCCATCGGTTACATTTGCCAGGACATTGTTTATGGCGTTTTGGAAAATCAATCGAATCAAATACTTACTGCCATCATTCATGGAATGCGCAAGCAGGAGCCTAGCAATCATGTACGTCTTGCCGCCACAACAGCCTTATTAAATTCATTGGAGTTCACCAAGGCCAACTTCGAAAAAGATGTGGAACGTAACTATATCATGGAAGTTGTGTGTGTGGCCACACAATCGCCCGACACCCAGGTATGTGTCGCTGCATTGCAGTGTTTGGTTAAGATCATGACGCTGTACTACCAGTACATGGAACCCTATATGGCTCAAGCTCTATTCCCTATTACACTGGAAGCCATGAAATCGGAGAATGATCAAATCGCTTTGCAAGGTATTGAGTTCTGGTCCAACGTGAGTGATGAAGAAATTGATTTGGCCATTGAAAATCAAGAAGCCAACGACGCTGGCCGTGCTCCTGCACGCGTTTCAAAACATTACGCTCGCGGTGCATTAAAATTCTTAGTACCAGTTCTTGTGGAGAAACTTACCAAACAGGATGAATGCGATGACGAAGATACATGGAGCCCAGCTAAAGCAGCATCTGTATGCTTGATGTTGCTGGCCACTTGTTGCGAGGATGAGATTGTGCCCCATGTGTTTCCATTCATCAAAGATAACATTGAATCGTCTGATTGGCGTTTCCGTGATGCAGCTGTCATGGCGTTTGGTTCTATTTTGAGTGGTATCGAAATTAACACTTTGAAATCGTTGGTGGAGCAGGCAATGCCAACTCTTATACGCCTAATGTATGATCAGAGTGTGAATGTACGTGATACGACTGCATGGACGTTTGGTCGTATTTGCGATGTAAGTATGAACGTCACTCATTAGAGTTGTTATAGTATTTGAAAGAGTTTTAAAAATGTCAACTTTGTTGAAAAAACAAATTATCAGAAACATGGGTTTATTAGTTTATAATGCATAGATTCAAACGATACATTGAGTAGAATACTAGAGTAACTTTTGATATAGAATTGGTTTTGGGAAAATAATCGACCTTGCTAGTAAAGCTCACAGCTCATTGGTTGTGTTAATGTTATGATTTTCGATTTTAGTATCGACTTGAGGTCATAGGAATGAAAAAAAAGAAAACGTAGTTGTATAATTTTCCTTTTATCGTTTTCATTCGTTGATCATTCGATCTAATATAAGAAAAATACCGATTAGTGAAAACAGTAAACACAAAATTTTTCTTTCAAATACAATCCTGCCTGTTAGAGGTTTATTGAGTAGGAAATCTCAATAATACTTATGCAAATAATTACATTGTAAGGTAACAAAAAGTATAAGTATACGACTAGTCTTTGCTGGAAGCTTTTGTCAACTTTTTTTTTTATATTTTTTCCGCCTAAATTTGTCAATTTTATGTGTGTAAACTTGTGTACATTGGTTCGTATCGCGCTTGTACTTGACTCTTTTCTCGAATGGAACGTCAATAATATGCAGCATTTCCAGAAAGAAACGTCGTGAGTAAATCTTCTCTTCAGTTAGAATTTTCACTTCGTCAAAGTTTGACTTGTGCCCAATTAACGTACAGTGGGCTGCGAGTGCTGTTCTTTTTTTTGTTCCAAAGGCTTATTATGGTCCGATTTATTTGATGAAATTCTCGTCTTCAGATTATTCATCATAGTACCCACATATACCTTCTGGCATATGTTGGTTTTGTCTCCGTTGCACTTGATTCCGTACACCACATTTGGTTTGTCATCAGTATAGTTTCTCGATTTAGTCCTACTAAAAAGCCGATTTAGGTAAAGTTAGACTTTGGAGCTAAATGGTATTTCTCACTGTCATAAATGCTTGAATGTTTAATTCTTTCAGAGTCCCGGAGCATACGTTATTGATTTATATATCTTCTCCGGTCTTGTTAGCAAGTCGTCAATCGTGTACGTGTTAGGAAGTCGTCAATCGTGTTGAGGGGAAAACTGTTCATTCGTAAAATCGTTGGTACTTTCTCCTTATTTTTCCCATGAAATTCCACGTCGCTTATTTTCAGCACTCTGTTAACGAAGTTCGTGGCCGTATTAATTATTGTCACTTCTAGGATGCTTATGCCCAATTTCACAGTTGAAAATTCTCCATTTAAATGGAATTTAAATGCCTGGTGTTTGTCATTTAATATGAAAATTTTCTATGAGTTTTTGAATTGGGCATTTAAATGAATAGTGTGAAACTCGCCCTTAGAATAATAATTTATCATTCGTCCTGACGCTGAAGGCATTTGATACCAGTCAACTTTTAAGTTTCCATCTTGTCTTAAACTATGCCATCAAGGTATGGTAATTGTTGGCCCCTTTCCTCTTCCACTGTAAAGTGAAGTTGTCGATTGAAAGAATTAGTGCCTTCATCGTGTTAATGTTTGTAAAATTTATAAATAAATTCAATTTGGACATATAAATCCTTTGTTTATTACAAAAAAATTTTTGTTTTTACAAATTACTAAACTTATAAATCAGCTAACTCAAACAGAACTGTGAATTACTAATTATATGAACTTGGTTACGAAAAGCTAGTATCAATTTATATTTACATCTGCAATGAAGCAAATAATCTTTACAAGACCATATTTACACTTACAGATCATTCCAGAAGCTGCAATTAATAAGACATATTTGCAGCCTCTGTTAGAGTGTTTCATTCAAAGTCTGAAAGCAGAACCACGTGTGGCCGCCAATGTTTGCTGGGCATTTATTGGATTATCAGACGCCGCCTATGATGCAGCAGAGTCTTCAGAGGGTGAAACGCCTGAAACTTATTGCCTCTCGCCCTATTTTGAATACATTATCACTCAGTTGTTGGAGACGACCGATCGTCAGGATGGTAATCAGGCCAATTTGCGTGCTGCAGCTTATGAAGCTCTTATGGATATGATTAAGAACTCACCGTTGGATTGTTATTTGATTGTCCAACGTACAACCATTGTTATTTTGGAGCGTCTTAATCAAGTTTTGCAAATGGAAACACACATTGCCAGCCACAATGACCGCCATCAATTCAACGATTTGCAGTCTTTGTTGTGTGCCACACTCCAAAGTGTATTGCGGAAAGTGCGCGAAGATGATGCGCCACAAATTTCGGACGCAATAATGACCGCTTTGCTGACTATGTTCAGCTCGAGTTCGGGCAAATCTGGCGGTGTTCAAGAGGATGCATTTTTGGCCGTATCCACTTTGGTAGAGTTGTTGGGCGTAAAATTCGTCAAATACATGGATGCCTTCAAACCGTTCTTATACATGGGGTTGAAGAATCATCAGGAATATCAAGTATGTTGCGCTGCTGTTGGCCTAACCGGTGACATCAGTCGTGCTCTCAAACAGCTCATCATACCATATTGCGATGAAATCATGACGCTCCTCTTGGCCAATTTATCAGAGCCTACATTGCACCGTAGTGTTAAGCCACAGATATTGTCGGCATTTGGCGACATGGCACTCAGTATTGGCAGTGAATTTGTTAAATACTTAAACATGGTATTGGAAATGTTGCGAGCTGCTTCACAATTGGAGGTAAGTAAATGAGGAGTACCTTCTGAACACTCAACACCGCACCCCTCTTCAAACTAACTAACTAAATGAGGAGTACGACAATTAAATTGTTTCATTTTTAAGTCATCATCTTATGTGTGTTTTATTCCATTTTCTAGGTTGATCCAAACAGTTACGATATGGTCGAGTATCTTAATGAGTTGCGTGAAAGTGTTTTGGAAGCATATACAGGCATTATACAAGGCCTTAAGGGTGTCGAGCAGACTCCAAACCCAGATGTGTACCACTTGGAACCCCATCTTGGCAACATAATTATGTTTATTAAGCGTATTGCCGTTGAGGGAGATAATTCGGATTCTATGGTTCTAAGTGCTGCTGGTTTTCTGGGAGATTTGTGTAATGCATTTGGCCCACGGTTGTTGTCTTTGGTCGACGACCCTACAATCACTCAGTTCTTAGCTGAAGGTAAACGTACCAAGACATCTCGCACGAAGTCTCTATGCAATTGGGCCGCTAAGGAAATAAAAAAATTGCGTGATCATCAAACAATAACGCAGTAAACGAAAAACTATCTTAAGGAAACATTCTTCCCACTGTTTTTTTTTATTATCGAAACAGCTTTTAAACAAATGGTAAGTGAAATCACAAAATTATACAAAGAATAAGTAAAGCAATTTTTCTACCCCCAATTATCACCATCACAAGTTATCCTAGAGTTAAAGCTAACAAAAAGTTCGCAGGGCAATTTTCTCAATGTCCGGTTAAAGTGTCTGCTTACTATTCGGTTCTTTAATCTATCGCAAGGATTTTTTTTGCCTTTAAGGTATTTCATTTTTTTCATACTCCGGTTAATTTAACAGGATGATAGAGCTTTATGCTGGCAACCCTGATATAATGTATGATCATAGTTGGCAGCACTGTAAGATATCAGCTGTTTACTTTATTATAATTTTTGTGGAAAGTGTTAATTTATTCAAATTATGGCGGAAAACAATTAAAAATACTTAATGTGAAGAATTTATCAGTTGCGGAGGAATATTTTACTTGTTGAACTGGTGGAAGAACACAAATCAATTAGCAAATTTCTTTTAGCAGCACAGCAAACTTTAATTTTTTTCGTTTTTTTTTTGCCTGGTAGAGCATTAAATACACATTTAAAAAAAAAAGAAAAAGTTTGCGGAAGTCCATATTTTCCGAAATATAGGTCTCCAAAGCTTGAATGTATAATCGCGCATAACTCTGCCATTTATTATCTGATCCTGATTAAATAAATTTCATAAATCGTTAAATTTATATTTCATTTTCAAGGGGGTTCGAATTCCCTCTGTACCTAAGTCGATGTGTGACAAAATCTGAAAAATCGCGCGAGTTTTTAGAAATAAATTTTTTATTTTGGTATGTAAAAACGACGAAAAAGGACAACAGAAATAAAAGACAATAACAACAAAAGACAACACAAAAAGACAAGAACAACAAGTTGGTTCAACCAAAAAGGTGATGTTAAAAAACATTTTTTAAATAAGCCCTCAATGGATTAATAAAAGGAAATATATTTATATACAGAGTTATAGAGTTTCATGATGTAATGATACATATTTGAAGCAGATCCGATGATAAATACCTGAGATATGATCGATTATATACTCAAGCTTCAAAGGCCTATATCTCAAGAAGTTGGACCTAGCGCGAAAAAAATAACTTATTTTTCAACTCAGCGCAAAAGTCTTTACCGTTGGTGAAATTTTGGTGCAGATCTGATTTTGCTGCTTAAACAGTTTTATACTCAAATCAATGTTAGTTAGAAGTCCAAATACCATTTTTTCATACTGTGGTTTTTTTTATTGAATCTGCTCTTAAAGAGCCTAACAATAAGTATTCGAATCTTATATTCTAATCAGTTTAATTCAATTATTATTAATTAAATTGTTGTTTAAGCGGGCCTCTGAATTATGGCGTCAGGGATTGGTGGATTTATAAAACTCACGGGAAATCTCTTCTTCGTAGTCGGGATGAAGTTGTTGTTATTGTCAAGTTTCTTGCCAGAGGGTTTGTGTGCTGTTTCAGTTTTGGATTATGACTCTGTTTGATCCGCTGGAGTTCGTCTCTTACAGCAGGTATCTTTAAATCTTGGTGTAGGTTCTCATTTCTAACATATCAAGGGGCACCAGTAATTAACCGTAGTATTTTAGACTGCACTCTTTGTATTACTTCGATGTTACTCGCGCTAGCGTTTCCCCATATCTGGGACCCATATGACCAAATAGGCTTAATCACAGTGTTGTAAATCTGGACCTTATATTCTAATAAGCCTTGAGTTTGTGTTAAGTAGCCAATGCAGTTAATGTGTCTTCAGCTTTATTTGTGTCTTCTTGGCTTCTATATGCCTTTTCCAGGTCAGTCTACGATCTAGATGTATACCCAGATAAGTAATATCATCACATAAGGTCTGTTGAGCTGTATTTGTGGGCAAGTTTTTGCATTTAATGTGAACGTAATTTGTTTGCTCTTCGTCTCGTTTACTTTTATCCACCAGTTAGCAATGCAAGATTCGATTGTTTGGAGATGTAAGCTAAGATTTTCGGCGGCTTTAGATGGGTTTCTATGACAGCTCAGTATTGCCGTATCGTCTGCAAAGGTAGACGTAGACATATCGCTTCTCGTGGGGAGGTCAGCTGTAAATATAAGAAAAAGAAAAGGACCGAGAACACTTCCCTGCGGGACCCCGGCATATATTTTGTATTTATCTGTAATTATCTCTCCCTGCTTGACTCTAAAATATCTATTTTCCAAGTAACTTTCGAAGAGGGAATGTGTATTAACTGGCAGATATTTTTTTAATTTTATGTAATAGACCCTCATGCCAGACCTTGTCAAATGCCTTAGCAACATCTAAAAATACAACACAACAATATTCCCTTTTTCACAAGCTTTTCTAATCTCGTTTGGTCAAACGATTTACTTGTTGTAGAGTAATATGGCCCTCCCTAAAGCCAAATTGGTGATCAGGGATGATATTATGAAACGAAGTGAGTGAGGCTTTTAAGTTTTGAAAGAAATGCTCTCTCGAAGAGTTTTGATAGGCATGGTAACAAGCTTATCGGTCTATATGATGAAGCTAAAGTTTTGTCCTTTCCTGGCGTTAATATCATTTTCACTAGAGATATTTTCCACGCATTAGGGAAGTAGCTATATTTTATTATATTATTGAACAAACCTACGAGGAACTCGATAGCTATTAGCGGAAGTTCTGATATCATCCTCTGTGTTATTATATCATAGCCAGGAGCTTTTCTAGGATTTGCTGTTTGCTTTATAATATTGACAACCTCCCTGGCCGTTATATCCAATGTGACTATAGATGTCTCCGTGTAGCACGCTACATTCGATAGACTAAAACTGTTAGTACATGGATTGGGACGGAAAACTTCACTCAAGTGCTCTGCAAAAAGTTTAGCTTTTCCCTCATCTGTTGTAACCCAGTCACCATTTATGTCACGTAAAGGAAACTTTGTCTCAACTGGCGTTTTAAAATTTCTTATTGACTTAAACATAGAAAAATTTGTGGATATCGTGGGAGTCAATCCCTCAACATATTTTCCATGTTGAAGATCATCGTCGTTTTTCAAAGCTACTCGTAGTCTACTTGTGGCAAGTTTGAGTCGAAGAATTGTAGTAGGGGATCTATATGCCTGCCAGTCTCGCCTGGCCCTTCGTTTCTGATTTACCAAATATTGTATGGCTGCATTCGTGTATGTGTGTGTGTGCTCTTGTTTACCGTCCTGAATTTGTTCAAAATTGGGACATGGCTGCTTACGTATTTTCTGTATTTCAGCCAGTTCGTTTTCTTAGATGTTAGCATCAAAGGGGATTCTATCTCGTAAACCGCGTTAATTGAGAATATAACAGGGGAATGGTCTGAAGACAGTCCGGTGGACGTTGTTGCCCACGCGTTTGCCTTTGAAATTCCCCTAATTATGGCGAAGCCAATTAGATCAGGCTGTTTGTTACGATCATGCGGCCAGTAGGTTGGCTGACAGGGAGATAGGTACTCGATCCCATTTTGTCGAGACATGATGCAGTTGTACAATTGTCTGCCTTTTGGGTTTACGAGACGGGAGCCCCAGTGAGTATGTTTGCCATTATAATCTCCGGCGGCTAAAAATGTGTGCCCCAGTCTTTGAAAAAAGCTCGTAAACGTATCACTCGATATCGAAAATCTTGGGGGACAATAAATTGCCGATATTGTAATTGTCTCGTGAGAAATTGAGATGCGAACGGTAGTTGCTTGCAAATATTGTTCCGAGTAGCTTTCTAACAAATCCTGCCTAATTCTTTTGCGTATAAGGACACCTGTACCTCCATGTGCCCTGCCATCGGGGTGGTTCGTGCCATAAAATGTGTAATTAGGTAAATTAAAATTATATTTATCTGTTAGATGCGTCTCAGATAAGAGCATTATGTCTATGTTTTCATCAGCTAGATAATTAGCCAATTCAAGTCTGTGTTTACTAACACCGTTTGCGTTCCATGTAAAAATTTTTAGGAAGTAACCTATTTTTTTTTTTTACTAATAATGGCTTGAATTAATTCTATTTTGACTTCTCATAAAGTCTTGCATCATTGACTGCATTGTCGACAAGAACATGTTCATACTTTGCATAAGTTGTCTTATCATATTCTCTATGCCACCTGCTGGCTGCACAGCAGACATATGAGGGGTCTGTTTGAGAACATTAGCATATGTCATGGTATCAGAAGTTGTCCTAATTTCATTATCCCGTTGTGGAATATAAACTGATGTAATTTCTAACTCTGGGGCTTTGAATTCACGAGCACGAACTGTCCTCAATTTTCCATCCAATTTTTTCTTTAGGTCCTTGTATATTGGACACCCCCTGTAGTTGGTAGTATGATTACCCCCGCAATTATTAAATTTTTTGTTCTCTTGGGTTTTTACTTGTCCATTATTGAACGGTATAAAATAAAGAACATATAAAGAGTGTGCATGTGTGTTTCAGTTCCAACAAATTCTCGTTGAAAGTCACTGGGCTAACGACAGTTTTGATATGTTTTTTTATGACAGTCTTTTTCCGCCAGAATTTGGACGTGTGTAATACAAATAAAAATTAAAGAAAATCATTGTGTTCTTCCAATCTAAACTAATTTATTACATATAAAGTTATTTTAAAAGTCATAGTGCCAATAAAATCAAATATAAAGACAGTTTTTTCAATTCGTCTGTCGCTCTATCTCTTTGAAATTCTATCGTGTATCAAATTTGCAGCTAGGTAGGTGGTCGATAAGTTGTCATCGAACACCCCTGCCAAATACTTAAATTATAACAACAAGAAAACAAAACAGATATTGGCAACAGTTGTCAGCTGTTTGCAATTATCGCTCCGATAAAGTACTGATCGGCGTTAAATCTTCTCTTAACGTTATCGGTCTGATAAGTTTTAAGTATACATTGAGAGAATTAAATTCTGCTAACCGGTACTTTATCGTTGCGATAAAAGATAACCGGACATTGGGAAAGATTGCATGAAATTTAAAAATTTTAACTAAATAGCTCTAACCATATATTGTTGTGATAGGAATATAATATATAGAATATAATATGAGAAAAGAAAAATTTAATAATTTGTTCAAAGTTGTTAATCTACAGCCAAAGAGCATATTCCAAAGTAACATATTTCCGTTCAAATTTATATTATACGCTCTTTTCGTTTTCATGTTATTCAATAATTGTTCGGTTCAAGATCAATCACTATTAAAAAGTACTTTTCCTATGAAAAGAATAGAAAATATTAAAAAGAAATATGTATGTGAAATTGATTATTATGGTGGATGGTTGGGAATATAGCTATTTCAATGCCCACCAATGCATATCATCAGCTCCCTTCTCCACAAGTATTTAGGTATGTCATCACACATTATAGGAATAAATAAACTCATCTTAGCGAGAATTGTCTCAACACTCCTACTTGTGCGAAAACTTCCACAATAAATACTTTACCATAACGATCAATGTCACATTTCCTTCCTATGCATGCTTTCATCGAAAGCCACTGAACATAACATCTTATTTCAAAAAGACATGGATGTCCTTAAAACTTTAACTTTTCAAATTTGAATTTGTTTAAGAATATTTACGTTTTGGCCACAGGGAAAGGCCGTTAAATTTTTCCCACTAGACTTCGTTTAAGAATTCATTCAAAATTTTCGGATATATATTAATAATACAATAACTTTTGTAAAATACAGTATTTTATTTTTATATTCTATCTAATCTCATTATATTTCCAACATTTCTTTGCAGTTATCACCAAGAAAAACAAACTAAAATACAGCAAACAATTTCCTGATACAAAATTTATATTATATTTTTGTTTGCAAATTAAGGTAAAACAATACATAAACCACCCCACCCCCTCCTTAACCATCCATCAAACTTCATCAACATGTTTACCGAAATTCGAATATAAGGTGAATTGTTTCCTTCTGTGTTATGTATATGTATGTAAAAACGAATAATATTACGAAATTCTTAACAAAGAAACACCAATTTCCTTTTAGTGTTTTATTAGCACCTTTTATTTTCGTTTTTGGTAATAAGTTTTGGACATTTATTAACGTCGTTTTTTCTTTTTTTTTTTGTTCCATATTTTCTACAAATATTTATTTATTTTTCATATATATAAATATCGCATTTCGAAAAGTACTCTTCTTTCTTTCTTTCTACATACTTTTTATTATATTATTTTTGTGTGTATTAACTACGTCTGTTTTTCATTATCTCTTAATTATTGATGAACAATTAATTTACCCACCATTGCAACAACAATCACAATAGAACTTGATAACTCTTCAAATACAAAGTAATTACAATATAGTTTATACTATTCCAACAACACAACAAAATACTTCATAATTTTTGTTTCATATTATTATTTTCTTTAATTTGCTTTTTTAGTTTATAATTATATACGGTATTTCTTTCTTACTATATTTCATTAGTTTAAAATAATAATCGTTTCAAAATGATAGATCGATAGTCTTACAATTTGTTTTCATTCTTTTCTTTTTATTTTAGAAGATATGAAAAAAAAGCATTAAAAAAAATTAGATATAACTAATAAAGTTTGTGCTAAATTTTCCAAACGAAAAGTGTGCAGAATTTCCCTTCAACTTGACATCTTTTCAACATAAAAATAAAATGTAAACTTTTTGAATTGACAAAAAAAAAAACGCCCATTTAAGTTGGATATAATTATCGCATCGTTGGGAATGCAGTGTTAGACATACACTATTCCAAATTCAATGCGACATATGGTGAAATATTTAATTTCTTGCTTTTGAGTATGTAAATGTGAGTCTGGTGTATCAGTTTTTATTCAGACCAGCTAAAAAATATCGAATGTAACCAACTGTTAACAAAAATCACATACATCGCATTGAACATTCAGATTCAAAATTAGTTATGGATCGAAGTTCTACATGCTTTTCCGATGATTCTAAGTTTTGAAGTTATTTTAAAAAATGTCTTAACTATTTAAGAGTTTGCAACTTTTAACTCAATTCAATTATTAAACAGAAAACTTCAATATTAAAATTGATCCTAGCAAACTATACATTTCCTTGCCTAACACCCCCATCGTCCTTGCTTCACCCAATTAGAATAACTTGAAAAATAAACAACAACTTTAGCATAAAATGTTTAGAAACTATTAAACAAAAAGTAAAAAAAAAAAAAATAATATACTATTCATTAGATTTTAAGCGCATTATATTTTCAACACTGTGTGAATGAATTACAACTTTAAAGGATGCATTCATGTGTGTTTGTGTGCGTGCATCTAAGTATATTGAAGCGTGTTTTTTTTTGTTTGCGTGCAGCTGACAGTGAAATATTGAGCAAATGTTGTGTGCGCATGCGCAAAAGTGCACTGTGTGTGGTGTGAGTATGATATTTTGATATAATGAACATTGTGATTGTGATAGTTTTTAAGTGCGTAAGTGCAAAAACTTAATATTAAGCGCGTGTGAATGCGTGTATGTGAATGTGTGTGTGTGTGTGTGCATGTGGGAATGTGTGTGTGTTTTATAATGCTGAATTTGAGCAAGGATGTGATTTTGCATGCACTACTACTTATATATATTTCGAAAAATGCATTCCAGGAATATTTAAAAGTTTCTAGAATTTACGTTGAAAATTCTTGTAGCTTGGACAAAATCACTATTCCTGTGAATAAATGTAAATTTGAAATCTCTAACCATTTGTATGATTGCCTTAATATATTTTTTTATATTTAATTGATATGATTTTAAATTGTTTTTTATTTTCTAATGCATTTTTATGCAAAAAATAAAGTAGATAAGTAGTAAACCAAAACGTGGATATCGTGAGAGTTATTCTTTCTTACTTTCTTTTAATAGATAGTGGAAGAAATTTTTAGTAACTGCGCCTCTCCTCGGGATCAAGATATATGGAATCCACAGATAAGAAGAAGCTTATGCATGAAGTATGAAATGTAACAATATAATTTGATGCTGTTCAATTTTGATAGCATATTGGAGATGTAAACATTCAGGTATGTGATAGAAAACGTTTACGAATCAAAAACGATGAAAGTTGTGATGCACATGTCTGTTTCGATTTCATTTCGATTTGAGCTGAAATCTAATTCGATTTCATATTCCATTTCGTTCTATGAAGATATGGATAAGAAAGAGTGTGATAGAAAACGGATTGCCGTCTTGATTTTTCGTTTTTAAACCGAGTAGTCTTTGGGTGATGATTTTACAAAAGCACATTTCTTTCTTCGCAACAAAGGCTTCTTTATTTACGCGAAGGCATTCTACGAAACTAAACAATTATCTATTAGTGGAACTTAGCAATAACTGCTGTAGCTTACTTTTTTCCCGGCAAGTCTAGGGTTTTTCTTTTAATATTTTCTTCTTTGTTTATTTCGTTATTTAATATTGATGAAACTGCCAAAACAAATGCCATTTTAATAAATAACTTATGAGCTAACACTTGTATTTTATAATTATATTCCTGTTGAGCACACTTGATAAAACGTAAAAAAATGCTCAGTTATTTTTTCGAAGGAATATGGTGGAGAAGAAACAAAAGTGGAAAATGAAATCGATACGTTTTCAGTCGCAACTAAAATCGATCTGTTCGTTTTGGTACTTCGTTTTCATTTGAAAACGATCACATACCTGATTGTAAATCGTACAACCCCAGCATTTTTGCTTCGCTTTGCTAAGACACAACAACAAATTTGTGCGGATTTGTATGTTGCTTCGACTTCTCTCATTTACAAGAAAACTTATAATAGAATGCCGTAGTAAATCCGCACTTGACCTCATTTGAAACAAATTAAAATAGCTGCAATTAAAGAAATGTGTCTGGAAAAAATTGCAAGTAAGAAATGGTTAGACTAATTAAATACAATTCGTTTTTCACATTTTATGGTAGTACGGAATGGTAGTGGGGGTATGTATGTATTCCGGTATGTGATGGAAATCGATCGATTTAAATCGAATACGATTTGACATAATAATGATGTTCTTTTGTGCTAAGAATGGATTTTGACTCGATCGATTTTCATCACATGCCGGATTAACCCCCATGTACCAGCTTCCACATTCATTTCGTTTCACTTTCCTCTTTCATTCCAGAAAAGTGAATGATACCTTCCATGTGAAGTAAAATTTTATAAAAATTAACTTATTTCTCGAATTTCAATAATTTCTTCATCTGTTCATGATAATTAATACTCCGGCAACATCAGTTTTACGAAAATTTTCAAAATTATCTAGTGCAAGTAAAACACGAAAACGAATGACCAATGAAAGTAAACAAATAAATTAATTGGTTGAAATGGTAAATAAATGTACTAAAAGAGAAGTTGATGTAACACAAAAGAAAGTGGAAGTTGGCACATGTTTTGCGTGAAAGCGTTTCACGTCCACCAACAAGCGAAAGCCAGCACCTCGGTGCAAAGTTTACACTAATATGTTCTGCAGTTGACAATAAGATATGCAAAATCTAGAACAACAATGAAGTTCAAAAGCAAAATCACAAAATGTTATCGGTACCGATTCTATGAATACCTACATATGTAAAAATGTTAGATATGATAGAATCTTAACAGGCCTAATTAGATTCGAAAAATGTTTATATCTAACAGTATCAAATTAGGCCACAACAGATCTATGACAGGATAAAATTAGACTACAACTGATCCATATATAACTATATATTAGGTTTATTTATGTCCATTTTGATCCCAAATTTTTATAGACCAGATACAATTGTTGAAATAGTTACTGCTACTTTTGGATATTGCCGGTCAAATATGTTTATAATTAACTTGGTTCATTGTTTGATTTTAAAAGAATTTAGATCTGTATAAGTAAAATGATGAGTTTTTCATATAACTGATCCCGATCTATAGATCTACATAAACAAAATCTACGTAATTTTTTTTGTGACTGTACCCGGGGCTGTAGTTGGGTGCAGTTCCATTTGCTTTAAATTCTACTTAATTTTGGTATGAGTGGGAGTGTATGTGTTTATTATTTTCCTTTTCCAATTATGATTTTATTTTGTTTTTTGTTTCTCTCTCTTTGCTTGACTGTGTTAAAATAATGATTTCAAATAATTTATGATTGAAGACTTTATTGCGCGCGTGCGTGCTTGTGTGATATTAATTGTAAGTTAATTAAAAGCAAAAATAATTTAGTAGACTATTAAAAAAGTATACAACAAACAGCGTAACATATAAAAAAAAACATAAAGCTAGCTCAAAACAACAAATACAATAAAGGATTTTAAACGGATTTGAAATTCGACTAAAATAAAAGAATTATAGCAATTAATAAAACAAAAAAACGTAATAATAAAAAGAAAAATACAGCTAAATCTTAAGAAACATTAAACAAAACAAACTAGAAACACGACGTAACGTAACAAAACATAAAATGTTTTTATTTCTTAGACTATTAAATAAAACACACGAATGTACACAAAAGTGAACTCGTTCAACAAAATGTGTTATAAAATGCTATCTATTCATTTTAAATCACATCTTCATATGCTTTCGACAAGTTTTTAAACCAAACGATTTGGTTGGTTCTATGTTTTTTTTTATTATTAAGAAAGCCAATGTGGAAATTGATTTTGAACGAATTTATGTAACATTTGTTCACTTTTGTATCATAAGTGTGTTTAAATACTTTATACAAGGAAACGTGTTACACTAACGAAACGAATGACTTAAACAAACTGACGACTTAATGCCTCGTACAAATTTAGAATTTTTAGATTTATTATAAAAACGAAACAAAACCTAATGAAAATAATACGGAATTTATACAAATTTTTTACACTTGTAAGCGACAAAACGTTTATTATACAAAAAACAACAAACAACACTATTAAATATACATAATATACACTACATTAAATGCAATTTTACTACTTTTTTTTTTAAATTTATTTTTTATTTTTGTTCTTCACGATGAACTGAACGTTCGCAAAATGTTTAAAAACTCACTTAATCAATTCCAAAGATGACGCTTATGATATCTCTACATAGAAATGAAGAACAACTATCAATACACATACGATATTTTCAACTACAAAACGGTTAATATTTATTTTATGGGATTTTTTTGCATTTTCGCTTTCGATCATATGATTTTTGGTGAAAAATATTCTTTATTGTAGTGCCAAAAAGAAAACAGTTTAATTATGGGTTTTTATTCAAACTCGTGAATTCCTCGTTTACCTTAAGATGTATTTATAACAGGTGATAGCAGCAAATACAACAAGGCAACTGTTGTTGTTTCGTTTGGTATACCATGAATAAAAGCAAACAAAAATGTACAAATATAAAATACATTTGAATTTGGCAACCGATGGATTATCGCCAACGACATGAAAAAAGTAAATCAGCTGTTCCTAACACAACCTGCAATATGATTAATCGGAAAGTAGAAACATCCCATTCAAACTGATAAATTCGTTATACCTCGTAAAAATTTAAATTTCAAACATTTTTCATACAAATTTGAAGCTCGACTTCGAATTTATGAGAAAATGAAGTATACAAAGTATTTTTATAGACTTTCCCCATACAAATTTGACACTTTGTGACTAATAGCCTTTTCACACTAGGCCACATCTTACATCTTCAATCAATTTGCCAAAGATGTTAACTTTCCCCATACAAATTTGACACATTGTGAGCTCAACACCTTTTAACATCTTTGAAAAATGTTCCTATCTCATTACGTTTCACCCCACATCATTCGATAATTTTGAGTCCATCACTAGAACAAAATTGAATTTATAGAAGAAATTACAGAAATTCAAAAAACAAAACAATATGTATTTATATCAGGTGGTAGCGCTAGAACAGCTGATATAAATGTTTTCAAATCTTTGACTCCACTGACTGGTAAATTGAAATTAATTTATTTTTTGTACTTTTTGTATACTTGTATTGCAATTATTACCAAATTTGGTATGACTTTGGCAGTGGTATGACACCAAACAGATACAAAACAGTTATTGTCGTTGTCGCAATAACACCACCTAATATAGATATGTTAATGTCATTAGTTTTTCGTTTTTGTTTACTTGTATTTTGGTATACATTGTGGGAAATTTCGCAGTGAAATTAAGCCAAATACACATAGAAAGGCTGTTGTTATGTTGTCGAAATAACATCACCTGATATACAGCTGCGGTCAAAATAATAGCACCACGCACAAATATATATTGACTCCGTTTACATCTGTTTAACAGTTGGGCCAATTTAACTCAAAACAAGATAATAAATTCTTTGATGTTAATGGCTTATTATCATAAAAAAATTATTTGGTTTTTTCAACAGTTTATAATTTGCTAATTAATTTAAACAAAAAACTTAAAAACTACCCAGTCAAAATAATAGCACTTCATTTCATTTTTAACAAAAAATAGTGGTCTTTCTTAAAATAAATCAAAAATTGTACTCAGAAATTAATTGTATTGTTTCAATACTTTGTCGCGTGACCTTTGTTTGCTATTACCGCGGCACAACGCCTTCCCATGGAATCGATTAAATGCTGGCATCTTTCAACTTTGATGGAACTCCAAATTTTCTGCACAGCCTCCCAGAGCCCTTCAACGCTTATTGGTTTTATTGTTGATACACCCTTCTTTATATCCGTCCACAGATTTTCAATAGGGTTCAAATCTGGGGACTGTGCAGGCCACTCCATTACATTCATAGAGTTATCGTTGAACCATTTTTTTTGCCATTTTGCTGGTGTGTTTGGGGTCATTGTCTTGCTGGAAGACCCATACCAGCAGCATTTCGTAGGAAGCATACGGCAGCATAATTTCATCAAGGATTTTTACATAAACCGATGCATCCATAACGGTTTTGAAAAGCAACCCCATACCATAATACTATGACCTCCATGTTTTATAGTTTTTGATGTGAATTTTGGCATGTATTCACTATTAGGTGGCCTACGGACAAAAGATCTGGAACCCTTTCCACCAAAAAGGTCAATTTTGGATTCGTCAGTCCAAAGCACATTTCTCCACTTTTCCTTTGGCCAATTTTGATGTGCTTTAGCAAAAGATATCCTTTTAGCAACATGCTTAGAGGTAAGCAACGGCACTTTTCGAGGACTACAGGCATTGAGGCTGTTGTCTCGAAGTTTGCGGCGAATAGTTTCCACGCTAGCCGGCACATCCAATGTTTTTTGAGCTCCGTGGCTGTCAAAGGGATTTGCTGTAGTCGTCCGTACTAAACGCTTCACCATTAAGGGCGACAAACCACGAGATTCAACTTTTTGCTCATATCTTAGGGCATTTATTATAATTTTATTGGAACAGCCCAGCAAATTCCTTATCTGGGAATAAGATTTACCCTTGGACGCAATTTTTTTATTAGTTCACGTTTTTCCGGCGAACAATACTTTCCGCGACCCATAACTATACAATTTTTATAAAATTATTACCTGATTTTCAAGAAAGTATATTAAAAAATTTTTATTACCTTTTGTTTTCACTTTTTTTCACAAAATTTTGCAAAACAAATTTAAAAAACCTGCTGGTGCTATTTCATTGACTGCACTCCTTTTGTAAATGATCGATCATTTCTAGAGAACCGTTAACTAACTTGAGGCAAAAACTTCTCTTAAAAAGAGTAAACAGAGTACTACGTCATCGCTTAGTTATGTTCAAATAATAAGCACAGAATTTAATTTTTTATTGGAATGACAATAGTTTTCGACGTTGGTGCTATTTTTTTGACCGACACTGTACATACATATGTGCATAGATGCATCTTGACAAACCCAAATGGAAAAAGGTAATCCAATTGCAATAAGAAATGTAAAGAATTATCGGTTGACGAAAGTCATTCTCCATTTTTCGGTAGCTGATTTCCAATACATATATAATACCGTAGATAAATTTAGGATAGAGCAATTTATTCTCTCTATATTTTTAATGTCATAGGTATGGTTGCAAGTGAACATTGCATGGTGGAAAGCATGGGTTCAATAATACCAGATAGAGGCAATAGTACACAACGTTCAACAAAGGAACAACAATTGCATTTCGTGTTTTTGTGGCAAAATAGTTGTGTTAAATACAATACAAATGTATACCAACGATAAAAGTCAACAAAAACTTGCAAAATACATTTAAATTCCACGATTCTATACCAAAACGACATGAAAATGTAAAGTCAACAGTTCTTGTAACTCCATCTGCTGTAAGTTAATTTTCGTCGACGAAGAGTGTGAAATGAGACATCAGACGAGAGAATAAAATACTCTACCCTAAATTTTTCTACTGATAATACAATTGCATAATTCAATCAATCAACTTTTTAAATTAGGGTAAATTAGGGTTTCTTTTGTCACAAAAATGTGACTGTCAAACAATGCAAATTAGAAGCTAACAGATGGAAGATAATTTATGTTGCAAGTGTGAACTCATTTTCCGTTTTTCAACATCTTTCATGCCTCCCCCTAAAATGTACTCTAGTGCGAATAGGCATAAGAGTTTGAATGGAGATACACTAATACCTGGTGACGGTTGTTCACCATTATCTGTGTTATCTGTCTGATAAAATTGACAAACTAGTCAGTTTACGAAATGTCAACTCAAAAATTTTCGTTTCACTATTAAAGTATAAAATTTAACTTGCATAAATTACGAGGCATATGAAGTTTTTAAGAGTGAATGAATGAAAACCCACGACGTCAATAAATTTTGATCGAAAGTCTTGTGCTGAAAGCAATCCGCTATAATTCAACAATTTAATTTTGTTTTGTTAATAAATATTTTAATATCTCCAATATAAAACATATTTGTTTCATATAAATACCAATCAGTAAAAAGAATAATTTTTCATATAACAACAATCACTAACTACACTTTCTACTACTCTAGTACATATACGAGCTCACGCGACTTTTAACCATGACTCACGAACTGATCGAAGACTTTGAATACTGCAAAATACAATACGGAAGACTTAGGAGAAAAAAATAAATTAGATAAAAATGAACAAAAATTAAAATACATTTAATACAAAAAATAAAAATGCTAAATAAATGACCGTTTAAGATCTTTTACACATTAATAATATAATAAATACAAAAATAATAAAATTCTTAGGTATTTTGTACACACTTATCACTTTTTATTACAATTATCACTAATTCCAAAATTCAGAAATCTAACACGAAAAGATTGTATTAACGACCTGTCTTCTTTATAAAAGGAATACGTCTCAAACGAACGAATTTCTCGGAAATAAATGGGATTTTGTGGGCCAAACGAGATAATTATTTTATACATTTATAAAACATTTGAACCACAAAATCTCTATTTCTATTATATACGTTTTAATGTTAGACGTTCTCGTTCCTATAAATCGAATTAGTGTTATAAAAACAGGTTGTACAATTTTAAAACTCTTGGCAAAAGTAATTCATATTGAGACATTTACGGCCTGTTGTTCCCGTATAATGAATTCGTGCAAGACCACCGAATCTTCTAAAATAAATCTTGGTTTCTGGACCAAATGAGGTACTTATCTTTTTTATAAACATATTAATGGAAAATATCAACTCTCTATTTTTAAAGATATAATTTTAGACGATTCGTTGTCTTAGCTGAATTTATTTTACAGAAACAGTCATGTAAGTCAGTCAGTATTTTTAAAATTTCATTCAAAAATTCCAACCGAAATTGTCTAAAAAGTGATAGTTAGTGTGTGTGATTGATTATATCTTAGATAGAGTGAGAGCGAGAGAAAGCCAGAGCGAGTGAAGAGTGATGATGTGTGTGCTGTGTATGCCTCGTGTGAGAATAAGTAATAGGTGGTGAATAAAAGCTTAATGAAATAGTATGGATGTCTTTAAATTATATTTACCGTCTTACTAGATCTAGATAAGAAATCCTTCAAAATCGTCGAAAGAGAAATATGCTGCTAAGAATTTGGATTGACACAAGATGCAGAACAGTTAAAATGCGTGAATGTAAGTTTGATTTTTGAAGTTATTCTACCTAACAATATTTGTAATTTGTTTAAAAAAAAACACGTTTTTAGAACTATAAATAATACTTGTATTTGGATTTATTAAAAATATCCTATTTCGTATTAAAATGAAAATATAAGGAATATATTTTCTAAAAATCGGGCAAAATTAGGCAATTTTAATTTAAAATTGTGGACAATTTTTTAAGACATTAAATTAACCCCCGTATTCATACCGAAAAGTTAGCCACCGCCTATCATATGACTAACGATTTATAATTCAGAAGGACCGATCAACAGGTTTTTATTTTAATTTATGACATAATTGGCCCTGTTCTGTAAACAGAATCCAAATAAACATAAAACGTTTCAGAATATTTGGGGTTCTGTAAAACAATTCAGAAGAAAAATGTCAGTTTTGAATTAGAAAGCAAATGCTTTGTGATTTTAAAAACAAACAATTCAGTACAAAAATATTTCATGTTTTAAGAGCATCAAAATTGTAGAATTTTTATTCTGAAAGAAAATTCTGATTAATACATTTGTGGAAATATTCGAAAATGCATCTGCTGACGCAGGCGCTTGTTTGTTGCGCATTTTGTTTGCAATTACCAACAGAAAACACCTGAAAACTTGTCAGTTGTTGCATTTACGAACGTGCTGCGCATCAGATGCATAGCAGTGATGCACTGCCGTACAGGCCCCATTTCTTATAAGCCAACACATGCCAAAAAAGATGAAACAAAACACAATTGCATATTCTTGTCTCATGAATCAATAACGTTTTGACTGATGCGGTGTGTTCAAACCAGTGGTAACCAACCCATAGCCTCGCGAGGCACACAATAATCGGATTTTTCACATACAACTACACAACAACTACTTACATATGTTCGATTCAAAGCACCAGTCTCTGCTTGAGCGTTGTGTACAATTCGACAGCGACATCGCTTCTGTTTGAGACCTCACATAATATGTTTGTGTGTGTGCGTTCGATTTTGCCTACCACTGGTTCTGACTAACACCTCAACTAAACTGTATCCAACGAGTGGCTATGAAGCGAACGAATACATGATAACTTTTCACGAACAGCTATCGTTTTACTAACCACAATCAATACTAGATAGAGGATACAGTTATGGATCAATTTTTGATTAACTAGTGACTAAGCTTAAAAACATTCACCGTGATTACGGTTGTTGTAGTCGAAATTCGAGGGTGATTGTAGATTGACATTCGTCGTAAGAAACACCCAGTGGCTAACTTTTCGTTGTTAATAAGGCGGAAAATTTACTATTCTGTGTACATAATTGGATCCGAATTAATATGCAGGCCTGTTCTGATATTACGACGATTTTAAACCACGAACGATTTTAAGATCACGCCGGTAATTTGTAGGTGTTCTGAAAATGACGTGATTTTATATTTTTTGGCGTTATTTTATGTTTTCGAAATCACCAAGCGAACAGCCGATTTTGTTGTTTGCTTTGCTTTGTTTCATATTTTGTTTGTGGACATATTTAATAAAAATTTGTGAATTTGTGAAAGATATAGGAAAAGAACGAAAGATAACAACGACCAAAGCTGCCACGTCGAAATTAGTCATACAATTCACACAAAAGTTTAGTCAGTCATTTAATTATGCTACTCCAATATTTTGTGGCTCTGGCAACTATATTTTCATTCTCGAAAAGTAAAGCATGGGACAGTCAAACAGGAACAAAATCACGAAAAGCAGAAGAGCAATGATGAACAAATGTGAACCAAATAAACATAATTTTTAGAAATTAGAAATTTTAGAAATGTGTTTCTATTAAAATAAGTTATTTTAATACCAAAAAAGAAAAAAAACATTTCATATTACGTTTTCTAATAATTTATTAAAACATTTACAATAAATTTTTTCTACAAAACAAGCAAGTGATTTGTGTTCACCGGCATTTTCCTCAGCGATTTTATATCACGTGATTTGCAAAATCGTTGCTGGCAGAACACCATTCCGGTGATTTAAAACCATATCGACGTGAAGTGATATCAAAACATGCCTGATGGCTGCAGTAATTTAACAGATATTTGCTTATTTATACAATTGAAGCCCCTGGTGGAAGAAGATGTTACCATGGTATCTGATTTTGTTTTAGATAAGAAACAAGTCGTCAACATCTGATATTTAAATTTTTAAAATTAACTTAAAAATTTTTTTGTTTAATTTTTTTAAACATTAAAAGAAGGAAAATATTGTTTTTGAAAAAACGTGAGTTGACACCTTCCACCAGGGGCTTCATTTAGCAAAAAAGTCTACGATCCAATCGACTTTACATAAAAGTGGAAATAATACCCCGGATAATTTTAAATAACCGGTCAAGAGTAAAAAAAATTGGTTTCATATGATACGAAATAAATTCATTTCCAAATCTTTTCGTTTAGAAATGTTCTAAAAATGTTTTATTGTTTTCTAAATATGCATATTAATATATCTATATTAATATCTATGTATATAAATAAAATTCAACTTAATGAAAACACTTGTTTACATTTCCAGGAAACATCCCTCCCTATGATAATAATGTATGACTGATTTTTATGATTCTGATTGATGACGATAATAATGATGAGGACAATGTGTTGCGTTGTTTCATGATGTGTAAGATAGAATGAATGAACGAACTCCCCTTTAATGAGGCATTGTGATGGATGAAGATGATTGGTTTCATTTACAATGAAAGAAAATAGAATCAAACTAAACTCAATCATGTATGATGTACCTAATACTCTGAAAATCATTAAAAACAATTTAAAAAAAAAACCCCCAAACCCCTCCATGTGAGATTGTGCGAATAAATGATGTTTCCTTTTAATTGATTTCCAAAGAAAACGTCTGAATGAATTCATTCTTTGAACAAAAATACCAATTCTCTCTAGTAGTATGTAATAAGTATAAATGTTTTGTTATTTATTATAAAAACAAGTGCGGGTGCTCATCATTCCATTTTTGTATGTGTGTGATGAATTTGTACGTCTGAATGATTGTATGAAATATATCTAGAATTAAATACATAAGCATATAAAAAATGTGTGAATCTTTAAATATAATATGTAGTTAATGTATGAATGATTAAAGAGTGTACAATTTTTTTCTCTATTAAACGCATTCGAAAAATCTCAATAAAACATACAAGTTGTAACACATAAAGAAGCATTAAACAAAGACTTAAGCCTACAGCCCTCATTAAACGGACCAAAAACAATAAAAAAAAAAAATGCGAAAACTTATGGAAAAATCCGAATATGACCTTGATACGTGAATTACAAAGGACTGAACTTGAAAAAAAAAAAACAACAATAGCAACGAAAACAAACAAGAAAATAACGATTATACAAAGACTTTTAACCGAATAAACAATAGACAAACAAACAAAACTAAAGTTATTACAAATTGTAGAACTTAGGCAGTCCGTATTCATAAAACTTATAAAACGTTTAATAAGCAAGAGTTTGAAATGGTTTGATAATAAACCTCTCATATAAGTATTATGAATATGACCCTAATAACCCTTAAACTTAAAACAAACGGACTATGTGGTCAAACGATTGAGAGAAATAATTTTGATAAAGTAGAGTGGATGAAATTCCAATGCAAATAATAGACACCATATTTCAATGAATATATTCCCCCTTTTTAAAATTAAATGATAATAATGTAATAGTTTAAAATACAAAATTTTCTCAAAACCTTCCAGTTGGGGAACTGATACATGCTTAATTGGTGTTTGACTCAATAGCAAATATTATTTATATTCACCTCACAAATTTGGTTAAAAAATCTAACCTAGCCATAGGTAGTATCAGGCGTAGCACTGGAGATAGTCGGCCCTGTTCTGTACACAGAATCCAGACAAACATAAACCGTTTCAGAATATTTGGGTTTCCGTAAAACAATTCAGAACAAAATTGTCCATTTTGTATTAGAATGCAAATGCCTTGTGATTTTAAAAACAAGCAATCCAGAATAAAAATATCTCATGTAGACTTTTTATTCTGAAAGAAAATGCTGATTCAAAATGATTCTGTATGCAGAACAGGGCCGAGTATGTATGAAGAAATAAAAATTCCAATTTTAAGATATTTCAATTATCTTTCAACAAAAAGCACAAGTATCGTTATGCCATAATGTCCGTTTGATTTTTGTAATTCTGTTCCTAATCCCATTACCAAAATGAAAACATTTTTAAATTAAAAATTAACTCATTGTATGAATTAAGAGTGAATTGTAGTGTGTATATACATATATGTGTGTGTGTGTTAGTGTGAGGTTTTCCAAAGTAGTTCATTTTACATTTGTTGGATTATTTAACAACTCTTTTTCAACGAACGTTAAATCAATATCAACTCGAATTCACATTCGCTTGAAAATTGGGTTGTCCAATGTCCCTTTCGATTCATCTTTTTTTTTTTAAAATAGTTTGTATGTATGATTGACTGTGTGTATTTAATGTGACTGTGTGCCTCTGTCATTATACTGTTTTAACATTTTATTTCAATTGAATTCTCTCTTAATAAAAGACAACAGCTACTTTAAACTTTTTATCATACAAATAACTACTGTACTTTTCTTCCTATCTCACATATCTAGCTGGTTTAAAGAATAAACAATTTTCTTCTCTATATCTATATTTGTAAAATCTGTATCTGGTAAATCATTTATTTTATAGCGAATATCGATACATTTATTTTATCTTCTCTTAATTTGCCAATCTTGAGAGTGACCACATTTTTATTTGTACTTGCTTTATTCAAAATGAACTCTTTTTCTTTTTTTAAACAAATTTTTAGTATTAACATGAAAAACAAAAAAAAAACATATGTATGTATGTAATTGAAATTTGTATGACTGATAGTTTGTACGTTTAAAACAATTTTATGTGTGTGAATAAATAAAGATTATTTTTTTCTTTCGACGCCAACAAAATGGTTTTGTGTTTTATTTCAACATATACATTTCGGTACAAATTCAGAAAGGACGATGAGTGTTCAAATGCTGACGCCCTAACGCCAAACATTCTGGTGTACATATCTTCGCGGCTTTCAGTCATTAATCGTACATCAGGGTTCTACATTTGGTATTGTTTTGGGTTCGCTGGTGGCGCAGAACACGGTATTCGGTTGGATATTGATGGGGCCGGTGGATACCAGTCTCGGCAACCCTTCACCGATCCAGGCCTTTACGACCATGGTCGAGTTTACTGATGAGGAAGATAAATTCTGTGAGGAAAATTTCAAAGCAACTACTCGCCCTAACTCGAATGGGAATGGGGCATTAAAACCTGAGTTTCCTCTAACTCTGCAATTGGGAGCCTCAAGGGCTGCGGCCAAGAGTCAATTTTTGAGGAACGAGCGGTCACCTGAGATTAAAGCGGTTTACGATAAAGTTGGGGAATACATCTCACAGGGGCATATGCGCCAGGTCTATTGTTGGACCGATTCTACGATCCTTCTCTCTTGGCTTAGGAAGACTACTAGTACCTGGTCCACTTTTGTTGCCAGTAGGATTCAAGAAAACGTGAGTGACAACTGGTGCCACGTTAAATCCGAAGACAACCCCGCCGATATCGGTAGCCGAGGCGTAACCTCCTCGGAGTTGGCTACATCCGATCTCTGGTGGCATGGGCCAAAGTGGTTCAGACAGGACAAGGAACAGTAGGGTATTGGGGACTTTTCGACCCCCGAGACTGAAGGGGAGAAACAGAGGATACAGACTTATTTTTCCTTTTTCGACGACTACGAGGACATTCTTGGCGATTTTCGTCCCTGGATCGGGCTCTGCGCGTAATTTCCTCTGTATTCCGTATTTTTGAAATGGCACACCCTGCCCGCCGCGCCCTATATGTCTTCAGGGACATGGCGATTTCGAGCCCTGAAGGCAGTGCGGTGAAGAAACGGCTAGCGGTATTGGCTCAAAAGCGTTATTTTAGCGAGGAATAGAGGTGACTCCTCGATCGTTCTCCTTTACCCCCTACCAGCCCTCTTGTCGCGTTGAGTCCGGTGCTCGACGATGACGGAGTTATGCGTCTTAATGGTCGTCGGGGCATCGTCACTCCCCTACTCAGTCGTACGCGGAGAGGTATCCCATACTTTTACCATACTCCTGCCGATTTCTGCTGTTGCTAGTGGAATTTGTTGATTTGATTTACATACATGGTGGAAATCAATTAATCAGCCTTATTGCGAATGTCGTTCTCTTATTTCGACTACGACAGTTTTGTATAAGATTAAAGACAAAGTTGGCGTGTTATCTTTAATCTTTAACAAAACTGTCGTAGTCGAAATACGAGAACGACATTCGTAATAAGGTTGAACGCTTCGTATCTTACGCATTGGCTACTGGGCCCCTCAGTTGAGAACTCTGATCCGCTCTGTCGTTCATCGATGCAAAATTTGTCTCGTCGATCGGAAGCGTGTGCCTAGTCAAGTCATGGCCGCCATTCCGCCCGAGAGGACTACCCTTGATAGACCGCTTACCACCACGGGGGTGGACTTCGTCTGCTTTTCTACGAAAGCTATTCACGTGGAGGCTGTGTCCGATATGTCAACGGATTCCTTTTTAGCAGCGTTTCGGCGCCCGACGGGGCTGTCCGAGCACAGTGTTGTCCGATAACGGCACGAACTTCGTTGGCGCCTCTCGTGAATTGGCAATGGACTTCGCTATCTCTCTACAGGAGTCGTCTTCGGATAAACTATTCTTTGGGTCACCCAGGTATCATATGGAAATTTATACCTGCACTTCCGTAAGCACATTCAATCTACGACTTATACATTTGAAGAACTTTATTCATTACTGGCACGTATCGAAGCGTGTCTAATCTCGCGTCCACTCTGTCCGCTCATCGACAACCCCGATGAACCCCTTGCGTTAACGCCTGGGCATTTTTTGATTGGGTCCCCACTTCTCTCGCCGTCCGAGCTTGATTTGGTTAATCGATTTAGAAAACTGAAGGCATTGTCGCATCAACTATGTCTTCGATGGAAGGAGGAATACCTCCACCAGCTTCAAAAGCGGTACAAGTGGAAGTTCCCACAGCGGGAAGTTAGCATAGATGGTATCGTGGACATGAAAAACGATCAACTTCCACCCACGTCTTGGAAACTAGGTCGCGTAGTTCGTATCTGCCCGGGAACTGACGGTCATGTTCGTGTCGCGGATGTTCGGACGGAAAATGGCGTTATTAGGCGATCTATTGCAAAATTGGTCGTGCTGACCAATTAAATTCTGTCCATCTCTAACCCTTTTACCTCTCTACGTAGAATGATGGACTTCTCGCCGTTACCATTTGCAAACGAGGAAATTATATATCAGCGCAACTTTCTCGCGTTTCTCCAGCCCTCCTCTGCTTCGATATCTGTTCCTACTGGTTGCCAACGCAAACACCCCTCTTGTGTTTTCCTGATTCCTTTTGGGCATTTGTATTTGTAACAGTTGTATTTTGGCTACCTACGTCACTGTTTGCCACCACTTTACCTTCCACGGAAGCGGCAGCGATTCGGTCTTGAATTTGGTGAAGGGCGGCTATGCCTTCGCTGCACTTCTCCGCATCATGGTACAATCTCTCGTACCTTCGAATACAGGATCGACGCTTTGAAAGCACATGCCTCTACTTTATAGGGAGAGAAACGGAATCGCCTTCTTTCGACCGACTCACAGCAGCACAAGCTCCGCGATGCTCTCTCTATAAGCAACGGATATTACCTTCTCTTTGAGTGGCCTGACTGTTCCAGGGTGATGGGGGCTTGGAGGTTATTCCCGGGATCCGCGTCTTGCCTCACAAGGGAAGGTTTTGATTCCTGTTCACCCTATCTAGTTTCCGGCTGCTGACAATGGTAATGTTGCTGCCCTCATCAGATGTTAGCGATGTGCTTTGCACTGATGGTTGGATCTGTGAGACTAGCATTGACATGATTACATCCTATTGTTGGACCATGTCCCCATGTTTCCGCTCGGGATCGGTCCCAAACGTCATGTTCAAATAAATGTCAGAGAAATCATCAGTCTTTTTGGTTTTTATTTGAAGTCAATTTTGATTCCCACGAGTATGCCAGTAAAGAGAAGAGCCGTCTCATCCAGAGGCGGCGTGATTGGACTAGCCAACAATTACTACCGACCCTGGCAGCTGTTAGGGACCAGTTTATTTAAAACTATCCATCCATCTTGCCCTTAAGTGTTCTTTGCTTTAACGTAGGATATTATAATTGTGCCAAAGTCACCAGAATCGCCATGACGAGGAAGCTTCATTGACAATCGATATTTATATAGGACTGATCAACAGATAGACCTACAGCGACTCTCCACTTCTCCAAAAGTAACCTTTAGTACACGCAGCCTAGGTCACGCTTAAGCCCCATCTCGCGGCAAGGTCATTACTCCCGGTTGGGGAAACCACTATCAAACAATTGTTATCGTACGAAATAACTTTGGCGTAGGAACCCTAATAATCACTCGATACGACAAGACTTCGGCTAGTGACAAGTGTGAGTACGCACTGCGGTGTCGCCAACGGGCTAGACGCTGTTGCTGAAGATGATGCTTCACAAACATCGACATGATAGTCCAGCGAATGTGAGTTCGAATCCCACCAGCGGTATTTAAATTTGTTTCTCCAACCGGAGGAAACAAGATATCTTTGCCTTAAAGAAAATTACAACCCTGTAATTGATTTGGCCTGCGAAATTTTGGCAAAGAGCCGAGTGCCGAGCAAATGAAAACTGAGCGAAATTTTCGGTTCATGACATTTTCGTTATTTTTAACACGCGTCTTATGGCAACGAAAATTTCATAAAAACTGATTACCTGGCTTTAGCTGTAATTCCTGGGGCTTTTTAATTGCAAGATCTTTATCAATCACACTTTTTACTTCAACAGTATTCAGCGTTATTAGCATGACTATCTCCTGATTATAATCGTCCAAATCTAGGATTACAAAGTAGTTTGTCGGAGGGTTTGATTGAAATACTCCACTTAAGTGAGTGGCAAATACATGAGCCTTCTCCTCATCGCTACATGCCCAGTCACCGTTTCGGCCACTCATTTTACACTGGTGCTCTTGGAGCATTACCCGCACTCCACAATAAATGATCCTGGCGTTTAGGGGAGAGACGGGTAACAAACTGTCCATCATTGTTATATTCCATTCGTCTTTGGAGATTACTCAGCTTGTTTCGAACAAACTGCATTTTCGAACAGGCACAATACCTGTGCCTCAACGCGCCTATTTCAATTGACTGTTTTAAACGTCAATAGATTTCTTTTAAATATCAATTGGTTTTTAAATTTCGATAAATGTTTTTTTATTTTCGACTGGAAATGGTTAAGGCACACAGCTCACTGAGCATCTCCTCCTTCATGTGATGTATTGGGAAACCAGTTTTCTTTACATCGCCGAAATATTCAGCCTTATTACGAATGTCGTTCTCGTATTTTGACTACGACATTTTTGTAAAATATTAAAGATAACACGGCAACTTTGTCTTTGTTCTTATACAAAACTGTCGTAGTCAAAATACGAGAGCGACATTCGTAATAAGGCTGATTAATTGATTTCCACCATGTATGGAATGAACTCATTCCACTAGCAACAGCAGAAATCGGCAGGATTAGGGTAAAAGTATGGGATGAGCAGGGAAGTGTGTCAGACGCTCATCAAGGCGCATAACTCCGTCATCGTCGAGCACCGGACTCAACGCGACAAGAGGGCTAATAGGGGGTAAAGGGGAACGATCGAGGAGACACCTATATTCCTTGCTAAAATAACGCTTTTGAGCCAATACCGCCAGCAGTTGCTTTACCGCATTGAATTCAAGGCTAGAAATCGCCATGCCCCTGAAGACATATCGGTCGCGGCGGGCAGGGTGTGTCATTAAAAAAAAACCTGAATACATAGGAAATTACGCGCGGAGCCTGATCCAGGGACGAAAATCACCAAGGATATCCACTTAGTCGTCGAAAAATGAAAAATGAGTCTGTATCCTCCGTTTCTCCCCTTCAGTCTCGGGGGGCGAAAAGTCTCGAATACTCCCCTGTTCCTTGTGCTGTCGCAACCACTTTGGCCCATGCCACCAGAGATCGAATGTAGCCAACTCCGAGGGGGTTACGCCTCGGCTACCAAGATTGGCGGGGTTGCCCTCGGGTTTAACGTGGTACCAGTTGTGGTCGTTTCTACAAACCCTTGAATCCTACAAACCCTATTGGCAACAAGAGTGGACCAGGTACTAGGAGTCTTCCTAAGCCAAGAGAGAAGGATCGTAAATCGGTCCAACAATAGACCTGGCGCATATGCCCCTGTGAGATGTATTCCCCAACAACTTTATCGTAAACCGCCTTAACCTCAGGTCTCCGAACAAGTGACCGCTCGTTCCTCAAAAATTGACTCTTGGTCGCAGCCCTTGAGTCTCCCAATTACAGAGTTAGAGGAAACTCAGGTTTGAATGTCCCATTCCCATTCGAGTTAAGGCGAGTAGTTGCTTTAAAATTTTCCTCACAGAATTTATCGGCCTGTGAAAGACTCTTCGTCCTAGGGATCTCTTCTAACTCTCAAAAATTAAGGTTTCGATTTAGACTATCCTCATCAGTAACCTCGACCATGGTCGTAAAGGCCTGGATCGGTGAAGGGTTCCCGAGACTGGTATCCACCGGCCCCGTCAATATCCAGCCGAATACCGTGTTCTGCGCCACCAGCGAACCCAAAACCTCTCGTCGAATTCCCTCCGCATTGATATGAGGATAGAGGTCTACCCCTAACAGCAAATCAACGGGACGACTATCAAAGCAGTTGGCGTCCGCAAAACGTATGTCAGGAAGATGGGTGGTAAACCCATTGGGAGCCTTTAAGGATGGCAGATTCCCAGAAATATGCGCCAGAACGTAGGCGCATGACTCCATGCACACCGCAGCGTCCAAAGGTGAACCGATTCGAATGGAACATGTCTTCCACGACGCGGACGACACCGACTTGTCGACACCAGAAATGCGAGCCTCAATGGGGTGAACATCCACCTTCAAAATATTGCGCAAGCATTCCGTAATAAAGGAAGCCTCTGACGTGGGGTCAATAAGGACCCTTGCCAAGTAGGAAATACCACGGTACCAAATAAAAGTGCCCTGGTGGGAGGTATGGTAAACTTGCCGATCGACCGCATTCGAATTGACACCCGACGAATTCGATGGCGCGTTCTTTGATTGTTAGCCGGTTGAAATACCGCTGCAGCAATCATATTAGGTTCCAGAGAGGAGGGCGCCGAACTGTCACCGCTATGGGCATCTCGATGCAGCATAGTGTTATGCCTCTTGTAACACAATGAACAGTTGAAAGAACTCTTGCAGTCCTTTAGCTCATGACCGGGCGACAGGCAGTTGATGCACACGTGGTGTTGCCTCACCGCGATAAACCTCTCCAGGACTGTTAATTTGCGAAAACCGGGGCAATTCCGTAGATAATGGCCATGTTTCGAACAAAAAACGAAGCGAGTCCTAATTCACGTAGGCACACTAACGTTTGGACTCGCTCCAGTAAAAATTGGTCGAGATCCTTCCACGTCGACAGGGCAGACTAAACCCGAACTGTGTGTTCCCACATGGAAACAACATGATGTGGTAGTCGTTGGATGCACAAAAAACGATTATCAGGTCCCAATCTGAGGTCGACACATCGTAGGTGGCCAATGCCAAATTAGTTGGAAATTATTGCAGTAATTTAAAGGATAATTTTTTTGATATAATATCTGTAAATATCAGAAGCATTTCATCGGTTAATAAATTCAATCAATTTAAATCAATTATCGTTAAATTGGAACAATTGCCAAATATTATAGCAGTACAAGAAACCTGGTTTCAGTCCGATTTGGTTCAAATTTATAATATACCTGGTTATAATGCTGTTCACTGTTGCAGGCATGATGGCTATGGAGGGACGTCATTATACATTAGAGATATACGGTTTAGTGTTAAGTCTTGTGAAAGTAGACAAAGCATTGAGTGCATACGTGTTTCTTTGGATAATTTTATCATAAACGGGAAATCACTAATCTTTTCAACATTATATCGTTCGCCAAAGTGTAATTTAGAAAAAAATTTTAACTTTCTGGAACAAGCCTTGTTGCAAAGTTCACGTTCTCCTAGCATCTTTGTGGGAGATTCGAATATTGATTTGTCGATGGATATTGCATCTGGAGATCTTCTAAATATGTTATATCAATGTGATTTTAAACGCTGTTATTGTGTAATCACACGCCCTAGAAGTAGAACTTCAATTGATAATATATTCAGTAACTAGGGCTGCGACATCGACATCGATGTTTTTCTAAAACATCGAGTACTTTTAACATCGATGTCTTAGTGCCGATGTTTTTCCAACATCGATGTTTTGTATCGATGTTTGCATCGATGTTTTTGCTTTCGGACAGGTTGTGAGCCGAGGCAAAATTAAATTGTCGGCTTCGCATGTGTTTCATTTGAGGACCTTTTTTTTTTTTTTAGTCACAAACTCATCGGCGGCGTGAGCGAAAACATCGATGTTTTTGACCGATGTTACATCGATTCAATGGCGCGGCTGAAGTAACAAACGATCGGCGTAGAAGTTTTTACCGACATCGATGTTTACAAAACGATATACAAAACTTTATTTATACTGGAGTTATTTTATGTATACTGGAGTTATTTTATGCTTAAAATATTCAAAAACATCGATGTTTTTGGGGGTGTCTTAATTTTGCAGAAATAAAATGAGAAACATCGATGTTTTCGAATTGTTAACAAACTAAATAAAAACATCGTTGTTTTGTTTTTGCTGAAATTCTCTTGTAGATATGTGTTGTCAATATACAAATCACCCTATTCGTCGATATAAAGGCAAATAGTATATACAAAACTTTATTAGTGCTGCCTTTTATATCGATGTTTTTCAAATTAACAAAATTTATAGAAAAAACATCGATGTTTTCGAATTGCTAACAAAATTATATAAAAAAACATTAATATTTTCAAACATCGATGTTTGGATTTCGCTTTTATATATGACGTGCCGGCGTATATATCACCCTATTGGTCGATATAAAGCAAAAACATACAAAAGTTGATTAGTACTGTTTTTTTATTTTTATTGCTAAAAAACTTTAATAAAAAACATCGATGTTTTCAAAATAAAAAATTTATAGAAAAAACATCGATGTTTTTTATTAAAGTTTTTTAGCAATAAAAATAAAAAAACAGTACTTAGCAACTTTTGTATGTTTTTGCTTTATATCGACCAATAGGGTGATATATACGCCGGCACGTCATATATAAAAGCGAAATCCAAACATCGATGTTTGAAAATATTAATGTTTTTTTTTATATAATTTTGTTAGCAATTCGAAAACATTGATGTTTTTTCTATAAATTTTTATACCCTCCACTGTAAGTGATAGAGGGTATGTATCAGTTTGTCATTCTGATTGTAACATATAGAAATAAGGCTTTGCGACCCCATAAAGTAAATATATTCTTGATCCTTATAACAACCGGAGTCGATATAGCCATGTCCGTCTGTCCGTCTGTTGAAAACATTCTCACAACTTCAATCGGCGATAACGCGGTTTGGTTTTTGGCCAGAATGTTCCACGTATTCCTGAGCAGTTTGGTATTGAAAATCAGCGAAATTGGTCCATTGGAAAAAATTCTATGATTGGAAACGTAAAGAAACTCATAAAATTTTCACATTAATTTTTGTAGTTTTGTACTAAACTACTCCTTCTGCCGTGTGGTGAATTTCCATGTTGAAAATCTTTGTTGTTCTTTATAATAGGTAAGTACTTTAGAATGTTTAGATGTACTTTCATGTGTTCATACACTTATATGAATTTTGTCACACTTCATCTAGGGTCTCTGTGGCCTGATGGGTAAAGGGTTGCGCGTTGGAGTCTGAGAGTTGTTGGTTCAACTCTCGTCCGGCACGTCATATATAAAAGCGAAATCCAAACATCGATGTTTGAAAATATTAATGTTTTGTTTATATAATTTTGTTAGCAATTCGAAAACATCGATGTTTTTTCTATAAATTTTTTATTTTGAAAACATCGATGTTTTTTATTAAAGTTTTTTAGCAATAAAAATAAAAAAGCAGTACTAATCAACTTTTGTATGTTTTTGCTTAATATCGTCGACATGACATATATAAAACTGCACTTCAGGGAAAACAAAACACGCAGAAACATTTGTAACCGATGTTGGATCAACATCGATGTTTCTCACTTGACGACATTTTTTTTTTTTAGTCAATGTCAGAGGGAAAAGAATACGTGCGCAGAAACACCGATGTTTGGAAACATCGATGTTTTTAACCGATGTTTTATCGACATCGATGTTTCTCATTTGAAACATCGATGTTGAAAAACATCGATGTTTTGAGGTCGATGTCGCAGCCCTATCAGTAACATGCAAAATGAGCTTTTAATTGCTTCGATAGAATGTAATTTGTCTGACCATAATAGGTTTGTTCGAGAACGTTATAATTAGCACTAATTATCACTATTTTTTGCTGGAAAGTGTTCGATAACTCCCAGCAGCCAGCAACGAGAGAGCCAGAGAGTGAATATTTTGACAGTTCAATGATGGATAAGTTGATGGTTTGTGCTGGGAAAATTTTTGCCAGCACGAATTAGCAAGCCAAACATAACAGCTGTTTTAAGTAAACAAACAAAATTAGGATGTAGAAAGAATATAAAATAATAAATTTATCATTGGAATTTTAGTTTTTAAGAGAAAATGTGATTTTAGAATGTTTTGTTATAAATCTTTACGTATTTCTGTTGAAAAAGAAAACAGTTTTGGTGATTTGTAATGTTTTGTTCGAATTGCGTTTGTTGGTTCTTCCAATGTTTACATTGCATATCAGCTGTTTACATACAAAGTTCTTATTTCTTGCTAGTTTTTGCTGGATGTCGTTCGCGTACTTTTTGTGCTATTTTTTATTGAGAGAGTAAAATCATTCTTACTCTCCAGATAGTTTTTGCTTGCTATTTTTTGCTGGAAAAGTTCTCGAACAAACCTAATGTTATTTCGTGTAAATTACGTAGCAATTTTGTAAGAAACTCGCACAAAAGGAAAATAAAGAACAAATTCAACTTTTCAGATTTAAGAGCTACCTTTCAAGAACGATTGATTTGTATGAATAAAACTAATGATGTTTCTAGAGATATGCATTGGCTTATATCAGAATTTTCTAAAAGCATAGTTGCAACTACGAGCACTAAGTTTGAGCTGGAGTCTATAAAGAATGTCATTACTCCATGGGCTAACGACAACATTGATGCACTCGTTAAACTAAAGAAAAATTTGTTTAAAAAAAGGAGAACATGTCGGATTAATGTCTGTATAGAGGAAAGACTGGAAAGAATTAAAAAAAAATGGTTTCCCAACACATCCCGTGAAGGAATTGGGGAGAGCTGATTCACTGATTGTGACATTTTTTACACCGATTCCGAACGGTATTTTGAGAAGCTTTGTCATGGCTAAATACTCGATAATGTCGCCGTCACTATGCGAGGTAACCGCCGCCGAAAGAAATTTTAAGGTGGCAGAGTAGTGATCGAACCCAGGATCTCATGTACAAGAGGCGCGCACACTAACCATTGCACCACCGACGGCCGACGGAAAAAATTAGTAAGGTTATTAAAATCGCTGATCGGAAAAATATGAATGACTATCTTCAGTCGAATGTTGAATTTTTAAACGAAACTTTAGGGAGGAATACAATTGAGAAATGAGGAAGGTCATCTTATTCTTAGTGACAGAGACATTTGTATGAAATTTAAGAATTTTTTTCTACAAATTTCTGAGGATATGAGAATGTCAATACAAAGATACCCTACCGATGTTTGCAACAACTTGAACAGCCTTTCTGTTTATCAAGAGAACTTTGAATTTTGCCATACTAGCGCTGATGAAATATTAGAGATAATGACAACACTAAAGTTTAATAAGAGTTGTGGACATGATGGCATTTCATTTCATTTCATTTATTTATTACGTCTATGGACAAAAATCCTTACAGACTAGCATATTAAATTACATATGTAAACTACTATATAAATTCATTGAGTTACTTATACAAAAATTAAAATAATACATTTTAAATTAATACATTAGTTGAAATATTAATTAATTATAGTATATAACAAATTTCTAAAATTCAATTTAGGAAGACTAGTAAATGTATAGATAATTAGTGGTCTTCATGAAATCTCGAAAGAACCTCGTAAACTCGAAAACATCGTAAACTTGCACAGCAAACGTCAAAACAAACAAATTTCCCATACAAAGCGACTTGCTCAAAAGTGGAAAGTTTTCGAGGCAAATTTGCTGCGCAAACGTGGGATGGAGAAACGTGTAAACTTTTGACATTTCGTTGTCATCTGACTAGGATGGATAAATAAGGTGATAGCACTAGAACAGTAGAAAAAGTACACATACATAATACATGCAATTGCTACTGCTACCACCTTATGTATCCATCTTGGTCAGCTGATATGGTTTTGAGCACAACTACGCTGAGCAACTTTACCTGGTGCCTCATGCAACGGTGCGAGGGAAACTTGCGCTGAGCAAAAGTTCTCGGCTTTCACGTTTGCATGAATGCCGCTATTATAGTTCCTCATCTAGTGGAAATATTTAACAACCTTGTTACAACCTCGACATACCCAGGTCAGTGCCGTAGCTTCATAGTGGCAGGAGGGGGCACTGCCCCCTCACGCGTTTTCAACCGACGCCCCCTCACGCATTTCATAAATATCTGTGCAGCGGGCAAAAGCAACTAATAAAATTCGAGACATATAGCGAAACACATGTTCTTTATTAAACGTTCAACAACAATATAAAAGAAATTCAGAAGAGTTGCACCTTACGATTTTTGAGTTCATTGAATCTGTTCAAAACCGTATCCAAGCTCAGCGACTCGAGTCGTTTATGTTCAAATGACAAGAACGATAGATTGTTTAATCGTTTTGTGAGCATGCTGACTCTTTGGGGCCGGCTGATTCTGGTTAACGCCGAGAACGATGACTCACATATGGCCGTTCCGGATGGAAAAGTCTCAATCGTTGCGAAGAGATTGTACACATCCTCCACGCACCTTGTATAGCTCAGTCAACGTCAATGTTTTGATTTTATCATCCGACTTTCTTTGTTTGTTCACTTTCATGTGCTCTTTCGCTATATCCAGCTGAATTCCAGTTGGCAATTCAATGTCCAGCTCGGCCAAAGGCTGCAATTTTTCCAAATCCATTTCATCAGCTGTGTCAATTGCCGTGAGAATCGAATTTTCTTTCATGAACCGATTTTCCATTTCAATCAAAACAATATCGATTGTTTCGAAAAATTATGATTTCAAGTTAACCGAAATATCGCTTCGCTGTCCAAGTGTTTCATCGATATCACTGCTTGTGCAATGGTTTATTGGTGTTTGTTGTAACATAAAATTCCTTATTCATGTGATTCGCAGTTTACATACAAATCAATTACTCTTTTTTGCTTTCACGATTTCTTTCCTTACACGGAAGAAAAATAAAAAAAAATGTAAAATTATCTAACCTATTTCGCCAAAAAATTCTAGGCACCAATATTTTTGATTTTATATTTTGAATTATTTTCCACCGTGTTTTTTCATTGTCAGAAAATTCTAGGCTCCATACTAGATTTTTCTGGGGCTATAATCGATAAAAGTTGAGAAAAAGTCAAACATTTGAAATTAGGTGGCCTCGAAAATGATTTTTTAGTATGTCGTAGTGGAACTTTTTTTCCTCATGCCAAAAACTATTGAAAAATCGATGGCACAATATCGGCAAATTTTTGTCCCTACAAATCGACCCGGCGTAATATACATACTCTGAAAAAGTAAATTTTCTTTAATAAATTAATTTTTTGAAAAAAGGGTATATTTTCTTCAAAATAAGTATCTTTTCTTAAAAAAAACCTTATTTTGAAAAAGTACCTCTTCTTATATGAATTATTTTTTTTTAATGTACCTTTTCCTTAAAAAAATATCCTTTTTTAAAAAAAGTACTTGCTCTTTAAAAAAGTGTATCTTCTTAAAAATTTACATGTACAATAGATATTTTCTATAAAAATAAAAAAGTCAAAATACGCAAAAATATAGAACAAGTGAATAAGATCGTTTTCTTTAATAGGAAAGCAAAAACAAAACAGTAATGCTTCTCCCACTGCTCGCTTTGCCAAGCCAACGACATCAATTAACGACAAAATACCATAAATAGGGTTGAAGAGCATCATAAGCACAACTAGGTAGACGTGCAACCGCATCTATAAAGAAAACACAACATGTTGGAAGTGTTAGTTCGTGTGGTTGTGTGTCATTTTCGAATTTGAGATTTTTGAATCATAAAGTTCTATGAGGTGGTTCATCTTCTTATATACATATATGTCTTTGGTATCGGCATATGATTTGATTACAATATCATAAACAGTGCGACCGCAGTTTGGACGCGGTCGATCATAAATAAACAAATGGATGTGCTGTCGGCGATGCCGGTCAACGTAGCTAATGGAGTGTGCGTGTCCGAGTCCATGCGTCATTCAACACAAACACCGAACCGCGAACGCTATATTTTCGCATAAACATTTGACGATCGTCTCCTCTTTAGAAATTATACGTTGAAATACGTTAGCCGAATTTAAATTGAAAAGGCGTTGGAAATCAAAATTGCTAAAATTGTGCCTATTCCAAAGGATAGCAGTGCTCAAACAGTAGAAAAACCAATAGCAATATTCCCAATAATTGATAAAATTTTTGAAAAAATTCTGCATAAGCAGTTATCAGAGTTTTTGGACCAGAATGAAATGTTATATAGAATGCAATTTGGGTTTAGAAAAGGTAGTTCTACTCAGCAAGTAGTGGTAAATGTTGTAACTTATGTACATATGTGAAAGCTTAGATAATGGGTATGGTGGTGTTGTCGGCATATTATTTGATTTGTCAAAAGCATTTGATTTGGTTAATGTCAATGAATGTAAGTCTATAAAATATTTAGGAGTACATTTGCAAAATAACCTGTCATGGAACATACATATACAGCATGTGAAAAATAAAGTAGCTCCCAGCTCTAGGGTTGCTTTTTAAATTTAATAACAAATTGGATGTGAATACAAAGTTATTACTTTATAATGCTCTTATACACAGCCATTTTAATTATATGCCATTGATCTATGCTCATCGTAAAACAACAGAATTAAAATCTCTCCAAAGAACACAAAACAAAGCACTAAAAATAGTTTATAATCTTCCACTAATGTACCCAACACGATCTCTATATAAAGATATACCGAAATATGTACTTCCAATCCATGGGTTGTATAAGATGCAACGGTTTATATATATATTTAAAGCCATTCATAATATCGGTCGTCATACAATTGAGTTTTCTGAAAATCATAATACTTAAAGTACTAGAAATGGGTCCAACCTAATTATAAAAAGATGTAGACTTGAAGCTACAAACAGCTCATTGAGCATGCTGGAAGCTCCGAGTTTAATCATCCTATATCAAGGATTTCAATGTTTACAACTCATTTAAAATCCTACCTTATTCAAAATATGGAAATGCTATTGGTATAAAATATTGTGATTTTTTATGAACATTCATCATTATAATTTCTTTTACCATTGTTTTTTTTCTCACATTTTATTTTATTTATTTTATTATATGTAAAATTCAATTTTTTTTGTGAAACAGAGTTCTTCATTAATTAATTTTGCCAACTTGCCCATATAATGCCCAAGTGGCACTGGGGCAAAACAATCAATCCAAAAAAATATAAAAAAAATACCGCGGCGCAAATGCTTAATGCCCAAACTGGTTTCAACCTCCACGCTTGGTAGCCCGAAGAGGACCTTGAGCTGGTTATTGGCCAACAAACTCGTTGAATATCACTCAGACGGGAGTTGTTCACGTATACAGCGTTAAAAAGATCCCTAAACGTAGGACAAGAAATCCCCAAAAACATTGGTATCGCACGGCTGTAGCACCAAATTGTGCACTGAATTGCTAGCCGTACCGTCGTTTGCAGGACATACCGGGGGGTTCGTTGAAAGAGAAGAAGGATTTCCCGAGTCCGATACCGCAGACGGTGATATCACATTCTCCGGTCTCACCGCAAGGTCCGGGGAAACGGGTGTTGACTGCGCGAAAATTATGCAGCCGCTCGTTTATCGCCGATAAGCAACGAAGGTACGCCGCATACGTCGTCTCGTACCTGTGGTCTGCCACATCAACCTCGGGCGCCACTGACTTTTCCGGACGCATCGAGTGGCCATCCTCTTTAACGGAATTAAACCTCACCTCGAACTTTATAAGTGCATCCGAAGCCCTTATAAATAAATCAAGGGGGTGCTCATATCGGAAGAAGAATTAAGTTTTCGCGAAGAACCCACACCAATTACTAAACGTCAAAACAATACCAAATGTAGAACCTTGATGTACGATTAATGACCGAAAGCCGCGAATTTAATTTTTTTGTTCGGCCACCGCCTTCGGTAATTTGGTCTCGACGCGAAGTTGCTCTAAATTGTCCTGAGCACAAAGTTGCCACCTGAGATGTCAATTTAATCTCAAATTGGGTGTGTAAACGGCAAAGGTTAGGGAACAAGGTTATCGCTAACCTGACCGCGATAAACTACGGTCTAAATACGACATAAGATATATTTTTGTTGCCATTTTTCAACTTGAACATGTGCAACATTTAGCGTGTTTTTTTTTATCTCCCGCTAAACTAATTTTTCGACGACTTTGTATGGAGAGCCGCTTAAAATCGCTTAGCTCCCCATACGAAGTGATCAAAATATTAGTTTAGCATGGAGTAAAAAAACAGGCCTATTGGCATTGCTGAAAACGGAATTTAAGTGGATGTTAATATGATGACTTCCGGCCCTGGGCATAGAATAACACATACCATAGAAGCTATTATTCGCTCAATAAATTAAACGTCATGGGTACGATGGAAAGTAAACATTGGATGATGGAAAATATGGGTTCAATAATACCAGATAGTGGCAATAGTATACAGCGATCAACAAAGGAACAACAACCGAATTTCGTGTTTTTGTGGCAAACTAGTTGTGTTAAATACAATACAAATGTATACCAACGATAAAAGGCAACCAAAAAGTTCAAAATAAATTTAAATTTTTCAGTTCTACACCAAAAAGACTGGAAAAAGTTAAGTGAACATATTTTGTAACTCCACCTGGTGTAAGGTAATTTTAAATTTAATTGCTGTCATTTCCACAAACCTACGATGAAGAGTGTGAAATGAAACGTCAGATGAGAGAATAAGTTTATCTATGTATGTATTATTCTATGGCCCTGGGAAACGAATCACGACTTACGGTGCTTCAGTATAAAGGGTTGAAGAGATGCAAGAGGGGAACCAAAAGAGTCACGAAATTGAAATTTTGTATTTCTCTTTCATCTCATTCGTGTTTTGATATGGCGGTAACACGGCATTTAGACCGACCAAGATTAGCTCATGTCGATGTTTAAATCCCTTAAGATGCGATAACCAGAAAATTCCTCATACAATTTTAATCTGTACAAACTGAAGTTTAATTTTTAACCTCATTTTAAACTGGTGTACTTTTTGATGCAACACTGTTAGCTACTAAAAAATTCAATTATAATAAAATCATACACAAAAAATCAACTGTTTGACAGATGAAGAAAGCCGATCGAAAATTTTCCGACGCGTCGCAATATAAATGGCTCTTATTGGTTTCAACCATAGATAAAGGAAATAAGTAGATATCCCACAGGCGTTGTCAAGTACTGCCACTAGGTGCTGTGTTGTCGTTTTGTAACTTTCATTGACGTTTCTCATAACATTCACTGACGTTTATTCAACCGTGTGGGACATTTTTTCAGCACAAAAATAGAATCATTTTCCAGGTTGTGCTATTCAAACAACTAACTAAATTTTTTTCATGTCGTTGTGTTACCCACTTTCAAGTTAAAATTTTGTTATTTTAATTGTATCTTTTTGTTTACTGTTATTGTTGGTGTTCCTTTTTGTTGAATTTGAGAGCAACGGACCACAAAACAAAAACAAAATCCCTGTTGATGTTGCCTACCACACCTATTGTTATAATTTTACTCTAAAATTTCATTACATTTTGATTTTTTCACTGAATATCCCTTTTTTAATCGATTTAATTGGCAAAATGTACTCCCAGTTGATGTGCGTTGTACTTTTGGCTTGACACGCGGCAACAAAGGTATGAAAATCACAGCACGCAACCCAGACACCTATCACCGTTCTTCTTTGATAGCACATTCTCTATTCGTTCTCCAAATACTAACTTGATCAGCTGTCTCATCGATACCCAAAAACGATGTACAACTAGACAGTCAAAATTTCTCTTCACTCAAATGCCAACAAACAAAACGAGTAAAACCCTAGTACTTCTCTACTCTCTCTCTTACTCTCTTCATTGAATATTTCAATACACGAGCAGCTGTTTGATAGTGTTATTGTATATAACTATACAAATTCCAACCATGTTGAAGTAAAATTACATAAACTATGCAAAAAGTATGAAATAAGCAAGATATAACGCGAGAGAGAAATGCGTTTGAGTGAACTCCTAGCACTTTTTGGTTCTCTTTTACCAGGGTTGCCAAGTTGGCACATCTTCTGGTCGTCTAATTGTAAATCGTCTTTGCGATACCCTTAGTTATTTCAAAAACCAAAGACGATTTACAATTAGACGACCAGAAGATGTGCGCAACTTGGCAACCCTGGTAAAAGAGAACCAAAAAGTACTAGGAGTTCACTCAAACGCATTTCTCTCTCGCGTCATATCTTGCTTATTTCATACTTTTTGCATAGTTTATGTAATTTTACTTCAACATGGTTGGAGTTTATATAGTTATATACAATAAGACTATCAAAAAGCTGCTCATGTATTGAAATATTCAATGAAGAGAGTAAGAGAGAGAGTAGAGAAGTACTAGGGTTTTACTCATAGAGTAAATATGGGTAGAGAAAATCTTTCACTCACCAAATGTCTGACATTTGTCCTCGTGTTATGTATACGTTTGATGTTGAAAAGAATTGCTTTACTAATACCAGATAGAGGCAATGGTTCAAAACAACGAACAAAATAACAACAACGGCATTTCGTTTTGTGTGTTAAAATTAATGTGTTAAATACAACACAAATGTATGCTAACAATAACAGTCAATAAAAAAGTTTAAAACACATTTAAATTTCACAGTTTTTCGCCAAAACGACATGAAAAATTAAAGCAAGAAGTTATTGTAATTCCACCTAGTGTATATCACTTTTCGTCAAACATGTCTCTATCACACCGACCGCATCACGAAGAGTGTGAAAGGAAACGTCAGATGAGACAAATGGCGGCTCTACTATAAATTTACTCTATGGTTTTACTCGTTTTGTTTGTTGGCATTTGAGTGAAGAGAAATTTTGACTGTCTACTTGTACATCGTTTTTGCAAAAACATCCCATATTTGTACAAAACTGGCAAAACCAATAGCCGCCAACTTAATTTTCCTGTTGTGCCACCGTCTTCGATAATTTTGTCTCAGCGCAGAGTTTGTCTAAGCACGGAGTTGCCAACTGAAATGTGAATTTAATCTCAAATTGGATGGTGTGAACGGCAAAGATTACAGACCAAGCTTATCGCTAAACTGGCCGCTATAAACGGCGGTGTAAAAACCTTATAAAGCAACGGTGTACAAAAATTCGCGAAAAATTGGGTTGAAATCAAATTCTTAATAAATGAAAACAGCACAATTGCAGTTCTATCAGTCATTAAAAATAAATAAATGGTTTCCCATTACATCCCATGAAGGGGCCGGGGAGAACTTCTCACAATCACTGAGCTGTGCGCTTTCCAGTTTTCACTCACTGATTGGTACCTACAGTTTTACACCGATTCCGAACGGTATTTTGAGAAGCTTTATCATGGCTATATACTCGATAGTGTCGCCGTCACTATGCGAGGTGACCGCCGCCTAAAGATTTTTTTTTTTAAGGTGGTCAGAGCAGGGTTCGAACCCAGGATCTCATGTACAAGAGCCGCGCACACTAACCATTGCACCACCGACGGCCAGCCATTGCTCGTTCATTTTTTAAAGTGTTACATTTTAGATTGTTACGAATAGAAAACAGAAGATTATCCGACAATACGTCACAAAGCTACGCAAAGTTGTATTCAGAGTCCTCATCTGAACGCAAATGAATTTACAAAGCGTTACCAAAAGAGAATGAACTCAAAGCCCCAGGGTGGTAAACATAAACAACACTATGTGGGAAATTGAAATAACGCGTTATATCGCTTAGCATAGAGCAAATTAGAATAGAGGAACAATTTCTCTCATTTAAAGTTTCATTTCACATTCTTCGGCGTAGGTTTGTGCAGGGGGGTTTCGAAGACACAGCTGATCAACCTTCTAACAGGAAATTTGATACAGTATAGAATTTCAAAGAGAATGAGCGATAGGTGAATTGAGAAACTTACTTTAGATTTGATTATGTTTGCACTTATGACTTTTAAAATAACTGTATATGCAATAAATTAGTTTTGATTTGAAGGACATAACAATTTTGTTCAATTTTTATTTGGATAACGTCCAAATTCTGGCAGGAAAAACTGACATAAAAACCCGTATCAAAACTGTGACTTTCGACGAGAATTTGGTGTAACTGAAACAACCATACACGCTCTTTATATCTTCCTATATGGGTTTGTGCAAATAAGAGATATTCAATGAAAATTAACTTACACAAGGTGGAGTTACAAGAACTCTTGACTTAACTTTTTCGTGTCGTTTTGGTATACAACTGAAATTCAAATGTATTTTGCACTTTTTTGTTAAATTTTGTTTTTGGTATACATTTGTGTTTTCGATAACACAACTATTTTTACACACAAAAACGAAATGCGGTTGTTTTTACTTGGTTGGAGGTTTTGTACTAAAACCTTGAAACATCCAACGCATGGTACAATAATATCTACACCAAGATATATTGAAAAGGTAGAAGCAGTAGATTTTGTTGCTGTTGTAGGTTTTTGCTTTAGATTCATAAGTTGTCAATATCAGCTGATTAAAACACATACTCATTGAATGGATATTGCATATCATCATGTATGTAAGGAACAGCACTGGGCATCCGATGATTCCTTTTTGCTCCTCTGATAATGTTTGAGGGGGAAAATGGTCCTCACATATAAGAGCGTATTTTGAGATATTCATTCCGCAATTCTCGATCCATTTGCTCCTTCTCCTCTTGTCTGTTGGAATCCTGTGGAACGACCCAACTTCAACTACCTTTTTCTTGCAAAGGACACAGACTCACATTTTTCTTTTTTCTTACTTTTTTTAATATAAACTTTGAAAATAAACTTTTTCACTCTAACCCGCGTCGCTTTATTTCTTTGAATCAAAATAGTGCAAACAACAATAAGTAAACAACTTTTGACAACTTAGTTAACCATAAAAATATAAACAAAGCAAATCAGCTGTGAACTGCGCTCACCTTTATTAATACATCTTGATCTACACTATAAGGTCGTTTGAACAGCTGATTTAACTTTTTTCATGTTATTTTTCTCTTCAGTTGTTAAACTCATATGTTTTTTTTTAGTACTCTTGCATTCTTGCCTTGTTTGTGTAGAGTTTGACAACTGAAGCAAATAGAACAAGAACAAAATGTCTGTTGTTGCTGCCTACAACTACAACAACGAGCGCTGATATTACCATGTAGATATTATTATACCATGATCCAACGTTTACATTCAACAATGGTAAAATTATCTATCAGGTAAACTCGTCAGCCCAGCTGATTTGTGGTTTTTTCATCTCTCCGTGGGTAAGCTGTCAAATTCGATTTTGTTTCAGCTAATTTTGACATCTTAACCACGGAATTGCATATGCGATTACCTAATAGATAATTCTACCATGCATTCAACCAAACTTATGAAGTTCAAATTATTGAGAGAATAAACTTCTCTATTCTAATTTCCTCTATGTCGCTTAAAATAGCCATACACATGGGATATGTTCATCTACTCTTGAAACGTTGGAGTGGGCAACAAATGGCAAATAATTTTTAGCGGTTTTTTGAAGTGTTAAGAGGGGAAAAAGTGAAAAATATAAAGACCGAAAGGAAAAACAAAAGGAATGGGAAATACTTGTGGAAAAGTAGAAAGGAGTTGACAAAAATCAACTTCACCAAGAGCGAAATAGCATCATCCGCTTCGTCACCCACGCTTACTTCTACGTTCAAACACAATATGATATGTTGCATGTGTATGGAGAAATGGTGCGCTCACAAATCCCACGCACATATCTCATGTGGATGGCTAACTTTAGCTCCCTGTACCATGGTAGAAATACAAGGTATTAGCGTTAGCCCAGCTGATTTCCTTTGTTTACATTTCATCGTACCCAGTACGTGTCACATTTGTTCATGCGAGTTCGTTTTCTTTTATAGCCTGTTCAGCGAACTTTTTGTTTAAGCAGACGTGCGATTGCTACCCAGGCGATCAAGTTTATATTTGAGTTTTTGTTCCATTTTCGTCCGGGAGTGAAAGCTCATTTTACAAGCTGCCCTTCTGTCAAAGTATATTGTTGCCAATGCGTTATTCTTGTTGATTTTAAAAGCTCTTTCTATTGGAAAATACCAAAATTTAGCAAACTGCAGGCAACACTGCTCTATCAGTTGTTTAATTGGAAGCAGCTGATTGCAGACAAAATAAAATAAACAAACAACAAATTGCCAGAAGAAAAGTGGGAAAAATTAAAGTTCTTAAGTGAGATAATTAAAGTATTTTTAAAATGATCGCATCCGTGGCATTTGGGGCGACATGTAGCGACTTTTTTGTTAGAAATATCCATATCAAACAAAAATTTTAATTAATTTTCTTGTAAATGCGTAAAGAAACACATTTGTAAACATTGTCTAATTGTCTAATCTGAAGTTTTGTTTCGTCGTGCTTGATTTCGCTGAACCAAATTTTTTAAGCAAAACGAAAGCTCTTTTCGTTTCACTCAAAACAAAGCGTACAAAAACCAAAAGTTATCTTGGCTAGTCATTTGGCGTACGAATGATCAAAAATTAAGGGTGGTATTTTATAAGTCGTGAATCAGTCACTTCGCGTTACTTTTGTCGTTTTGGTAGTTTATAAAACGTTAAAGCTGTTCGGTGACTACCTGCGTTCAGTTATGTTATTTAATAGGTAGTTTATAAAACGCAGCGGGACTTTTAGAATACTACCCTAAGTTACAAAAACAGGCTATTAATTCCATCAATCTATGTCCACAATTGTAAAAGTATGTGTAACATTTTTATCAGCTAATTTTGACAATAACTCGGTTCGAAAATTACAACAATGCTAATGCTTATAGAGAAATACTCATGGTAAAATAAGGAAGGCAAACACGTTAGAACAGCTGATTTATAAATTTTTCGTGCCTAGGTGTTTCTCTTATACCAAATTCACATGTATTTTGTTTTTGTACCTTTTTGTTTATTTTTACAGTACACACATCATGGTGCAATAATATGTTCATGGTAATAGCAGCGCGCGTTGTTGTTGTTGTAGGCAGCAACAACAGGCATTTTGTTTTATTCGCTTCAGCTGTCAAGCTATATACGTAAGTATACCAACAAAACAGGAATACACAAAAGTACAAAAACAAAATACATGTGAGTGTGACAGGCGAAGCGAATGAACATATTCATGGTAAAATCAGTAAGGTAAACTCGTTAGAACAGCTGATTTCAACATATTTCTTGCTTAGGTGTCACTCTTATGTCAAATTCACATGCATTTTGTTGTTGTACTTTTTTGTTTACTGTTACAGTAGCATGGTACAAGAATATCTACATGGTAATAGCAGCGCGCGTTGTTGCTGTTGTAGGCAGCAACAACAGGCATTTTGTTTTTGCTCTATTCACTTCAGTTGTCAAACTTTAAACGAATGCATACCAACAACACAAGAATGCTAAAGAGTACAAAAACAAAATACATGTGAGTGTGACAGCCGAAGCGAAGAACCTCATGAAAAAAATGAAAACAGCTGTTCTTACGACTTTACCATGAACATATTATTGTACCATGTTACAGTAGATACACCCATGAAGAAAATTGGACAGATTATGGACACCAAACAAAAACAAAATGCCTGTGTTTGTTGTAACAATTCCTAGTGCGTTTACCTTACTTATTTTACCATGAACATATTATTTTACCATGACACACATGTAGAAAATTTGACAGATTATGGACACCAAACAAAAACAAAATGTGTGTTTTTGTTGCCCACAATTACAACAATTCCTCCTGCTACTACCGTGTATTTGTACCATGATTGAATATATTATCACCGGCCGTTTATTGGGTTCATGGTACAATAATAGCTTTGTCTGTTTACTTTTACAGCAATTTATCCAGTAAATTTTTGCAGAGAGTAACAAAAATTTTACGCTCTTTTTTTTCTCTATTCCAAAAAGTAAACAGACAACATTTTGTGAAATATTGCAAGAAAACAGCAACAAGTGTAAACAATTGAAATGACAGAGGAAATAAGAATTTACGTCGCACTGTATGTATGGACGTTTCTAGCATAAAAACAAATGTTTTTATATTCTAATTTACAATAGACGTTAATAAACAATACAATTTTAAACACTTACCTCTGCCATTGTTAAATTTCAACTTTATTCTTCTTTTTCACACAAAAATATTGCAATCAAAGTGTAAATAAAAAACAGCTGATCGAACTTGCAAAATCTTGATAGAAGAAATTCCTCCAGTAACATTTTGCAAGTTCTCTATCATCCAACTGTCAAAAACTTATCTCTTTGGCTCTCTCGTTGCAAAAGTTTTGCAGTAAACAGACAACATTTTGTACATGGTAAAATAAGTAAGGTAAACTCGTTAGAACAGCTGATTTCAAAATTTTTCTTGCTTAGGTGTTTCTCTTATGTCATATTCGCATGCATTTTGTTTGTGTACTTTTTTGTTTACTTTTACAGTAGATACACACATGAAGAAATTTTGACAGATTATGGACACCAAACAAAAACAAAATGCCTGTGTTTGTTGTAACAATTCCTAGTGCGCTTACCTTACTTATTTTACCATGATTTTGTACAATATTGCAGTAAACAGACAGACCTAATATGTTCATGGTAAAGTCGTAAGAACAGCTGTCTTCATTTTTTTCATGAGGGTATTCGCTTCGGCTGTCACACTCACATGTATTTTGTTTTTGTACTCTTTTGCATTCTTGTGTTGTTGGTATGTATATGAGTAATTTGACAGCTGAAGCGAATAGAACAAAAACAAAATGCCTGTTGTTGCTGCCTACAACAACAACAACACGCGCTGCTATTACCATTAAGATATTATTGTACCATGATTGGGTTCAACAGGTTCAATAAAGCTAGCACCGCAAATCTAAAGCTTATCAAGAATGGTTGTAAAGATTAATGGAAAATATCACTAGAATTATGTATACCAGTACTACTTCAAATTCAGATAGTTCTGTAATTGGTCAAGATAACTTTAGAAAACTTTCTACGGGTGTCGATACAGTAGCGATGCCCCTTAAAGGTATTAAAGTATTGGAATTCGCTGGGTTGGCACCCGCACCATTTTGTGGAAAAATTCTTGCGGACTTTGGAGCAAAGGTTACGGTAATAGATCGGGTAAGTGCGAATTAACCGTACCTGCGTTTAGTTTATCCTTAAAGATTTGATTTTGATGCCAATAGGTAGTGGACAACTCGCTGAACTGTATGAACCGTGGAAAATGTGTAGTGGCAATTGATTTAAAAAAGCCGCAAGGACAGATGTTAGCTCGTAAATTGATAAAAATTCACGATGTGCTGTTGGAGCCATTTCGCCCAGGCGTTATGGAGAAACTGCAGCTGGGACCAAAACACCTATGCGAAGAGAATCCTCGTTTGATTTATGCTCGACTCACGGGATTTGGCCAACATGGCAGACTTGCCCCACGAGCTGGCCATGACGTAAATTATGCAGCTATATCGGGAGTCCTTTCCATGATGGGCCGAAGGAATGAAAACCCTTTGCCGCCACTGAATGTTCTTGCTGACTTTGCTGGTGGTGGTCTCATGTGTGCATTAGGCATTTGTCTAGCTCTTTTGGAACGTCATAATTCTGGAAAGGGACAGATCGTTGATGCTGCTATGGTTGATGGTGCTGCCTATGTAGCTAGCTGGTTGTTTATGTCTCGTAATATACCATCTTTATGGCAAGGTGAACGTGGTACGAATATGCTAGATGGTGGTTATTACTTCTACGGTACTTATGAGACAAAAGACCGAAAATATATGTCCGTGGGGGCATTGGAGCCCCAATTCTTCGAACTGTTTAAAAACAATTTAGGCTTGCCTGAACTCTCGCAATATGTCGCCGACGATTTAGAAAAACAAGCTGCAAAAGACTTGGTTACTAAAGTATTTCTTCAAAAAACTCAGGCCGAATGGTCAGCCATATTTGAAGATATAGATGCTTGCGTTTACCCCATTATTGGTTGGCAGGAGGTGATGAAACATGATCACAACAAAATGCGAAACAGTTTTGAAACTCTTGAAGATGATGTTATAGCGCCGCAACCAGCACCACGTTTAAGTCGTACTCCTGGTATATTAGCGAAACGACCCAGTAGCTCCGTGACAGCTGTGAAGGAGGCATTAGATTTGGTGAAAGCTTTAAATATCAGTAGTGATGAATTGATTCAGCTGGTTAATGAAAAGATTCTAATATTACCTTCTGAAGCTAAATTGTAACATTTTGATGTTGGGTGTATGTAATTTAGGTTGTACTGACTAAACTCTGTACTTTATAAATATTCCTATTTCGCTTTACTGAAATAATTTTAGAATAGGTGTTCTGAAACAATGCGTATTACCTGAATACCGGTGGTTGAAGCTTCTATTGTATGTATGATGTATATATTCGCAACTGTGATAAGTTAGCATATCTTGGATAAAGTATAACTATTTCCCTACTATTGTTTAAATGATAAGGAAAAATAAATAATACCTGTAAAAATTAATAATGCATTTATTCCATCTAGTACTTTCAAACAACACGTATTTAAAATCCGAAGAATGAAATCAGCAGTTCAACTTCTTATCGTAGTAGTTCACGAACAAACTAGTTCAATTCAACGATTCACTCTTGTGAACTAGTTCACACTGTTCCGCTCATTTGTTTCAGTAGTTCAATTGTTTCAGTAGTTTTTGTATTTCAATCATTGTACAAAGAAATAGTAGAAGCACTAGCACAGCTGACTTGAAGTTTTTTCTTGAGTGAGTAAGTATTTCTCTTATGTCAAAGTTTGTTTACGTTATTTGGTTGGAAAATTTCAAATAATTTGAATACTGTCAGTGAATGAAAAAGGAATTACAAAAATTGTGCTAAATTGCGTTTTTGAAATATAAAAAGGAAAAATGCGAGCTTGTTGCTTATGCAAAAAGAAAAAATTCGTAATGCTGGACCGTTCCACTAAGGAGTATGGGCATTTTCGGAAATGCATCACTGCAGAGCATCTGATGCGCAACTGTGATGCGCATGGTAAAATAAGTAAGGTAAACGCAGTAGGAATTGTTACAACAAAAACAGGCATTTTGTTTTTGTTTGGTGTCCATAATCTGTCAAATTTTCCACATATGTGTATCTACTGCAAAAGTAAACAAAAAGGTACAAAAAAAAAATACATGTGAATTTGACATAAGAGAAACACCTTAGCAAGAAAAATATTCAAATCAGCTGTTCTAACGAGTTTACCCACCGAGTAATACTATAAGAGTGTGCACTAGTTACTTTTTGTACTAACGAGTTCCGAGACCTACGAGGAAAACATATAGAGAATGAGAGCAATCTTTAATTTTAACAATTTTCGTGTTAATTGGGATCTACAAAAATAACTTTACTCAACACTTCATTACATTTTGATTTTTTTCACTGAATATCCCTTTTTTTAAACGATTTAGTTGGCAAAATTGACTCCCAGTTGATGTGTTTTGTACTTTTGACTTGACACTCGACAGCAAAAGTTTGAAAATCACACAACGCAACCCAGTCCCTATCAACGAGTCTACTTTGATAGCACATTCTCTATTTGTTCTCCAAGTACTAACTTGAACAGCTGTCTCATCGGTACCCCTTGAGTTTACCTTACTTATTTTACCATGGTGATGCATTTGCACTGCTGATGCCAATCAGCTGATGCAGATGCATGATTGTTGCTTATTTTGATTTGCAATTCCGAACACGAAAATATTTCAATGGAATATGTTTTAATAAATTTAATTTGTGAATTGGATGATAAGCCAAGTGAATTGAAATTATGTAGTTTGCAACAAAGAAAACTTTTAAAGAATAAGAAAAGGAATTTGTTATTACAACTTTCCGCCATAAAACACACTTTTTCCTTCTACCATTGGCGAATTCCTCCTCCATATCCAACCTTGTCCTTATTATCAATTTGTAGTCCCTCCCTAGCATCCACCTTGACTCTAAAAAATTTTAAAAATAGTAAGTTTTGTAAAAAAAAACATAAATTAATATCAAATTCCGTACTTACTCATTCATTGCATCAACCATTTTGCTACTGCGCATTTTGCGACTTGTTTGCGCATCACAAAGACGATTTACAATTAGACGACCAGAAGATGTGCGCGATATGTGTTGCATGCGAACGTGATGCGCATCAGATGCTCTGCAGTGATGCATTTCCGAAAACGCCCTATTTTGGCAAAAAAAAAAAACTGGACAAAAGTCAGATATACAAACTGCACTCAATATCACCCAAATTATGGTTTTTATATAACTGACTTAATGTACTATCATAATATTATGATAACCTGAACCCCCCGGCCACCACGCTCCTGGCAAGTAGTCTGAAACTACACTTCGTTCAGCACGCACGCATTCATTTTCGATACGGTTTTTTTTCAAACTTGTGTTTGGTGTTTTTTGTTATTGTAAGAAGTAAATCCTAAAAAAAAATTATGGAATCTGGAGAACAAGGTCTGCACTTAATTTTAATGTATAATATATGTAGTTATGATGACTATTTAGTATTCTAATGGACCAAAAATCATATGCAAGAAATTTTCCTAATTTATTGTATGTTATTTTTAAAAATTAGTATTTTTGTTTATGTTCGGCGCGAGATTGCGCTAATTTTTTTTTTATAGTAAACTATAAGAGATTCACCAGATATCATACCTCAAAACATTTTCCGAAAGTTGCCGCTTCATCCAAATAAGCTACTTTGAGTTCCACAGGTCCTTTTTCAATCGTTTTTTTACTTATATATACATAACTCGAGAAATATTAGTCTGATTTTGTTGAAACAAATTTAGAAAAATTAGAGATGAACGCAGGAGAAGCAAGTGGAGTAATATTTGTCGGATGCAGTTCTCAGCAAATGCTTGCATATGTGCCGATCATTTTTTGTCCTCAGACATTATAAGAGGAGCAAAAAGAGATTCGTTAATGCCCAGTTCTGCGCCTTTTTTTAAATTTTTTGCTTCAAAGTTTTTGATACTTTTTCCACGCCCCCGCCCGCAAACCGAAAATCCGACTTTAATTGACTCACCTCCCCGATGTCAATACTACATTCATACATATGTACCAATTTTCAGCCTTTTAGGTCTACTACTACTTTGCACTTGTACATATGTACATATATATTCTACCAAGTTATATTTCAATAACGACAACCGTACTAAAGTTGTTGCCACGTTATTAATGTTCAATTTAATAAATATACACATATATTCATCTTGTACGCTTGTAGTATGAACTTATCATACATTAAATAAATATATGCACATATATTACAAAAATTTAGGAAAATAGGATAGAAATTTTGTCTGTTCAACGGTATGACATATCCGATCATTAATCATTTCAGTCTTTCATACTTTCCGACTGTAGAACATTCATAGTTTGGCCATCGATAACAACAATATCAAAAACATTCCGATATTTATCCAATTTTCTTTGGGCCTGCAAAAAACGGAAAACAATACGAATTTATTGAATTGGTCAGGATTACTTCAATACCTCAAACTTACGTGATCACAAAGGAAACCAATTTTTATATAACACGGTGATGGCACACAATTTTCGATTTCGGGATCACCAATGACTGACTATATGATCCAAATCATAGTATCCGCATCTGCAACATTTATTTCATCGTCTCTTACAAACCATGGAGTAACACTTTGTGGAGTATGCATGACATTGACCTGTACCACTAAAGCCACGTAATTTTCATCGATTGCCGGAAATATGCCTGCAGATTTCACTTTCAAGCTGTTGCTGGAATGACTTAGAAATATTATTACTACCAACACCTACCGATGACAATGAAACATTTAACTTCCTTTTATTTAACACCAACTCCTGTTTTTCAAATGTTTTCTCTATCAAAATCACACAGAAACGTTCTAATTTTCGATCTAGCTGAAGTTAAGGACCAGGGGCAGGCAAAAAATTTAAAAAAAAAACAAAATTAAAGAAATATTAAAGAATGTGAGAAAATGGAAAACTATCCCTCGCAGGGACCTATGGGGCCCACAGGGTCCAAAAAACCGTCACACCCAGGGACAATTGGGTATGGATTAGTGTGGGTAAGTCAACGAAAGGTATTCGTGTCACGAATTCCGCGGTGTCATTCTTTCTTTCGTAGGATGTCTGGAAATCCATATAAGTCCACATTTGTACGTACAGTGACCATGGATTGGTTATTTTCTGATTTTGTCACACATCAACTTAAGGTACAGAGGGAAATTTAACCGCCCCTGCCGGCCGGCCGGGCCATAGAATAATACATACGTAGATAAACTTATTCTCTCATCTGACGTTTCATTTCACACTCTTCATCGTCGGTTTGTGGAAATGAGAGCAATTAAATTTAAAATTACCTTACACCAGGTGGAGTTACAAAATGTGTTCACTTAACTTTTTAATGTCGTTTTGGTGTAGAACTGAAAAATTTAAATATATTTTGCATTTTTTTGTTGACTTTTATCGTTGGTATACATTTGTATTGTATTTAACACAACTAGTTTGCCTCAAAACCACGAAATTCTGTTGTTGTTCCTTTGTTGATCGCTGTATACTATTGCCTCCATCTGGTATTATTGAACCCATATTTTCCACCATCCAATGTTTACTTTCCAGCGTACCTATGACGTTTAATTTATTGAGCGAATAAAAGCTTATATGGTAAGTATGTATTATTCTATGGGCCGGGCGACTAGTTAGAATATAAATTTAACGATTTCCAAAAAGGTCTACCACACGGTACGAGCAACATAGGTCCCTGGAAGGGCTACTTTTCCATTTTTTCACATTCTTTACATTTTCTTTAATTTTGGTTTATTTAAAAAAAAAAATTTTGTCTGCCCTTGGTCCTGAATTTTTGCCCAAATTTTACACTTTATGAGCTAAACGTCTTTGAACAAATTTTACTATCTCATTACGATTCACCCCACATCATTAGCTAATTTTGAGTCCATCACTAGAAAAAAATTGAATTTCTAGAAAGTGACAGAAATTCAAAAAATGTATTTATACCAGGTGGTAGCGCTAGAACAGCTGATTTAAATGTTTTCAAATTGTTGCCTCAACTGAGTATTAAATTCAAATGTATTTCTTTTTTGTACTCTTTTGTGTACTTATATTGCAATTGTTACCAAATTTGCTTTGAGTTTGGCAGTGGTATGATACCAAACAAATGTAAAACAGCTATTGTCGCTGTCGCAATAACACCACCTAATGTAAATACATCTTGACGAAATGAAAGTACATAGGTAAACAATAGGGGCGTTTTTTTTCGTAACTTATATAAGTTAAGACAACGTGTTACGAAAAAAACGCATAGCCGTTAGGAAGAATTAACTTGGCATCATTCAAAAATGATTAATTTTTATGTCACCTGAAAGTCAAATAATATTTAATGTCAAAGTCATAGGTTATTTGTTTATTTACACATATCAATATGCTACAAACAGGACACAACTTAAACGAAGGCCATACCTTAGAGATATTATGAATGCGAAGAGAATACAGTAAACGAAACAGACCGAAATTCCTATAACTAAGAAGGATCTTTTAAAAAATTATATTTATAAAAAATAATAAAGATGAGTTAGATGAATTTATATTGTTATTTATTTTTTTTTTAATAACATTTGATTTTAACTGTGTGTACCAAACATCATCTAATTTACCAACTGTCACTACATTTGATGGTACCCAAGGTAAAGTGGTTTAGGGGCGCTATATGCCTTGATCTTAAAGCTATAACGAATAGTTGAACCCTTCGGAACTCAACCACATATTTCACCTTTCTGACAAAAGCTGAGCCTTATAGCTCTGGGAAAATAAATCAAGTAATATGTACGGGCTTTCATGGATTTCTGAACTTCCAGTCGTCTAGGTCCATCAAGGGAGTCAACTTGTTTTTTCACTGCCGTTGTAATTTCACTGTCATGCCTCAGGCAAGAATAGTCTTTGATAATCCACAGTTTGCACATCTTTTCAATACGTCACATAGTGGTCGCAACAACCAACTTTGATATCAATGGGATCGTCGAAATGTACCAAGTCTTAGGTATCGTAGGACCATTTATTTCATTTCAGGGCTTCTTCTGCAATGTATTTAAATGCGAATGAAGACAACTATATCTTGCGTTTCCCGAAAATTAAAAAATACATATTTGAGAAGACATCTTGATGGGGATGATAGTGAGAAAGGCTGCAGTAAATACGAACAAGACCATTAACACGAAAAGCCATATGTTGCTGGCGTATGCTGACGACATAGACATCATTTTGCGAAATTTGCGAGTATTTTCAAGAATCGAAAAGGAATCGGTAAAGGTGGGTCTTGCTGTTAATGATGGCAAGACAAAATTGATGGTGTCAACGACTAGAGAAACCTCTCGACTTGGTCCGCACTTGAACGTTGACAACCGAATTAATTTTGAAGTGGTAGATAAATTTGTCTACCTTGGATCCGCCGTGAACGGGGACAACAACGTCAGCCTGGAGATAGATAGGAGAATTGTGCTTGCAAATAGATGTTATTTTGGGCTCAGCAAGCAGTTTAGGAACAAAGCCCTCTCTCGACGGACAAAAGTCCAGCTATATCAGACTCTCATTTTACCTGTCTTGACATATGGCTCCGAAACTTGGGTCATATCGCAAGCGGATGGAAAACACCTGGGAGTTTTCGAGAGACAAATTCTCCGTAAAATATATGGGTCTGTTAGGGAAAACGGCGAGTACCGACGTCGCTGGAACGCAGAGCTATATAATCTCTATTCTGACGTGGACATAGCTAGACGAATCAAAGTGTGCCAATTGCGTTGGCTAGGCCATGTTATCAGAATGGATGAAGATGAGCTAGCGCGAAAGATTTTTGATAACGTACCCGATGGAAGCAGGAAAAGAGGACGACCAAGACTCCGCTGGAAAGACCAGGCAGAAGAATCCCTCCGTATCCTTGGTGTTACCAACTGGCGAGAAAAATTAATTTGTTTGAAAAATTAATTTCCCATGCACTACAGACATAATAATATTTGAATTGTCGGGGAAATGTAAAGAAGTGAATGACAATATTGTGTTTTTTGTACTAAAAACGAGAACTTGGTAATACTTTTATCGGGGTTAGTTTTAACTTGGAGAATTGTACATGTTGACGTGCAAGTTGTCATTTTGTACGAGTTAACGTGTATAAGTTACGAAAAAAAGCCCCTAATAATTGTAATAAATATGAAATGTTAATTCTACTAGGGTAAAATGTTCTGAACCAGTGGTCGGATTTTTTTGTTGGAAAGGCCTTTAAGATACCTTTCAGAATCAAAAAATTAAGACCTTTGGGCTTCGTTTAGGCTATTTTTTAAGATAATAAAACAAACATAAGTTACCTGCCATCTGGCTGAGCAAATTGGGTTATGTGCATATTGTCTTTTTTTAAACCTCTGTATCTCGGCGATTTCACTTTTTAACATTTTTTTTATTGATTCTGGAAGGTCTCCCAAAGACCAAAATCTGACCACAGGTTCCGAAGATAATTTAGTAAATATAAGTAAATGAATATTAGAAGATGGAAGATGTTGCAAGTGTGAACGCATATTTCCCTTTTTCAACATCTTCCATGCGTTCCCTCAAAATGTACGCTAGTGTGAAAAGGCTATAACTGTAGTTGTCGTTCGTTCAACGCGCCACGCAAAACACTCATCACGAAGGCTAATAGCCTTTTCACATTAGCGTATATTTTGGGGGAACGCATGGAAGATGTTGGAAAAATTAAACGTGCGTTCACACTTGCAACATCTTACATCTGTCATCTTCTAATATTCATTTATTAATATGCCACATCGTTGTAGCGAAAATTTTGTGATCAAAAATAAATCGACCTAAAATGGTTTAGGAAATGTTGTCTGTATATTGTATTGTCTATTGGGGCCCAGAAGTCGAAAGAATGGAGAATAACATTCGTCAAGCGCTTATTTTTTTTTTAACATTTCATATTTATTACAATTGCTGTTTTCCTAGATTTATTTCGTCAAGATGTATCTATATTAGGTGGTGTTATTGCGACAATGACAATAGCTGTTTTATGTTTGTTTGGTGTCATACCACTGCCAAATTCAAAGCAAATTTGGTAACAATAGCAATACAAGTACACAAAAAGTACAGAAAAGAAATACATATGAATTTAACAGTTAGTTGAGACAAAGATTTGAAAACATTTAAATCAGCTGTTGTAGCGCTACCACCTGATATAAATACATATTTTGTTTTGTTTTTTGAATTTATGTAATTTTTTCTAGAAATTCAATTATGTTCTAATGCGGTGAAACCAAGATGGATTCGTAGATGGTGGACGCATAAGCACAGCTGATTTGCTTTGATTACATTGCAAACCACTTTCGAACTGTCAAGTTCACATGTATTTTGTTTTTGTATGTATGTGTTTGTTTACATTTATTGTTGGTATACGTATGTGTTGGGTTTGACACAACGTAAGTGAGAAGCAAAAACAAATTACGTTGTTGTTGGCATCAATTTGCCATCAGCTACAACAACACTTCCTGCGTCTACCATGAGTATTTTTATCCAACCAAGATGGATTCCAAGATTTATTCATTCAGGTTGTAGCACAGCTGATTTCATTGTTTTCATTTTGTTCGTGCCTAATATGTCAAAGTTTGTTTACATTTCTGTTTTTGTTAAGATTATTAGTTTGTTCACAAAGTTTCAAAGAAGTTGTAATAAAGTAGATGGAGTGGTTTGCGAAAACAATTTGCTAAAAATTAAAGGGCTTTACAAGAATCGACTGGAATCTTTGTTATAAACACTGAATTTAACACATTTGCAATTAAATTGGAATTTTCACATTGTGTTTACATCAGCTGACTTTGACATATTAGGCACTTTAATTTCTTCAACAGCTGCTGCTATAACCTATAACCTGAATAAATAAATCTTGATGGATTCATAGGTGGTGAACGCATAAGCACAGCTGATTTGCTTTGATAAACATTGCAAACCACTTTCGAACTGTCAAGTTCACATGTATTTTGTTTTGGTATGTGTTTGTTTATATTTATTGTTGGTATATGTTTGTGTTGGATTTGACACAACGTGAGAAGCAATAACAAAATGTATGTTGTTGTTGCCATCAATTTGCCATTAGCTACAACAACACCTCCTGCGTCTACCATGAGTATTTTTATCACGGGTGAAACGTAATAAGATAGGATAATTTTTCAAAGATTTTGAGCTCACAGAGTGTCAAATTTGAATGGGGAAATGTTAACATCTTTGGAAAATTGATTGAAGATGTAAGAGGCCAAGTGTGAAATGGGCTCCCCCTTTGAAATAGAACGCACCTATTAGTCCTCTACCTGACTGACTACTCAAGTATCCGCATTTCGAAAATTTATTATTTGGGGGTTTGTTTGGCCACCAATTCTTGCTTTTCGCCCACTGTGCGGTATATTAATGCTAGACACGAAATGTTTTGGGAATTATCATAAAACAAACCAAGCTACATTTTGAGAGGTGGAGAAAATAATTTTTTTTGCGAGTTGTCCTAATGGTGGCCGAGATACTTACATGAATAAAAAAATACAGTTGTAATCTGTGTGAAATACTTACGGTTTAAGAAGAAATTAAAAAGCAGACAAATCGAATGTATTTTTTTTTATAAATATTTTTAATTTGTAAATTAAGTACATATTCTCTTAGGTATAAAAATACAATTATAATTATAAATGGTATGTATAGGTATACAGCATATTGTATACTTATATTTATTGAATAAAGCCCATCACTAAAATACAGGTTGATATACTAGTTATACAAGCTCAATATACAGTATTGGAATTTCAATTGATATTTCTAATTACTAGCATTGCGTTTTTTTAAAATACATTAATTTGGCGCTTAAATTTTTTTGAATCACTGAATTCAAAATTCACTTTAAAATTGCATCGTAAAAAAACTTGTTTGCCATTGTATTATGCGTATGATGATGATGACAAAGATAATGTGAAATCAATTAATTAGATGACAATTATAATTTGCACAGTTAATCCTCTTTGAAGTCTTGGGAAACATATTCTTATAGACTAGATAACGAGTTTAAATAATATAGTGCCACACAATAAATAAAGTAAATAATAGTACATACATAATTATAATTTATATATTCATATTACTTATAAAATTTTCAGAAACATCTGTACATAAATCTATATTAAAATTATAAATTGTTACTTATTTAATTGATTAAAATACCAGTACAAAAAGTAAAAAATAAAAAAAAAAATAAATAGCATTAGGTTTTGTGGTTGGGGTCGGGGCTGCCTACTCTTATTAAAGTATCCATACACGATGATTCTGAATCGTTAAAAATAATGTATGTATGTGTATCTGAACAAATGAACGTTTGTGTTAATTGACATGATGAGTGCACGAATCGCGAAAATCACAATATTTTAATATTTCGGCTTGATGCGCGATTCTGACGCTCTTGTGAATTACCGTGTGTGTAAAACTGCTCATTTTGTGTCGAAAAACGAAAGTTGAACATGTCCGCGGAGGAAATGAAAAATAATTCCATTTGGAATTTATTGTTGTTTATCGTTCGCTTACTGTATTTTTGCAAATACATCGCTCACAATGCAACAATCTTGTGGTTCGTAAGCTGAACGAAACTGAATTATCGTGTGTAGCAAAGCATCATCAACATATGCACGGTTGAATCGCGATTCAGAATTATAGTCTACAGACACTTTTAATTGCTCAGAACCACACACCCATGGTACAATAATATCTCCATATATGGTAATAGCAGCAGGCTTTGTTGTAGGCAGCAAGAACAGGCAATTTGTTTTTGTTCTATACGCTTCAGTTGTCAAACTCTAAACAAGAATGTAAAAATAGTACAAAAACAAAATACATATGACTTTGACAACTGAAGTGAAAACCATTCACAAACCTGTACACAGAACAAACAATAACACCATAATTGTTGGCAATCAAACAATTTTCTCAAATAATTTCCGCCACATCAATTGCATTACTAAACATCCTTCTTATCTTAAACAAATGTACCGATTCCAAAATCATACGTTTGCATAGCCTAAACTACAGAGCTTTCGATGACACAGCTGATCGGCCTCCAAACTGCAAATTTGATACAGTATAGAATTTCAAATAGAATGAGCAATAGGTGAATTGAAAAACTCAAGGGGTACCGATGAGACAGCTGATCAAGTTAGTACTTGGAGAACAAATAGAGAATGTGCTATCAAAGAAGACACGTTGATAGGGACTGGGTTGCGTGGTCTGATTTTCAAACTTCTGCTCCCGAGTGTCAAGCCAAATATACAAAACACATCAACTGGGAGTCAATTTTGCCAACTATATCGATTAAAAAAAGGGATATTCAGTGAAAAAAATCAAAATGTAATGAAGTGTTAGAGTAAAGTTATTTGTGTAGATCCCAAGTAATACGAAAATTGTTACAATTAAAGATTGCTCTCATTCTCTATATGTTTTCCTCGTAGGTCTCCGAACTCGTTAGTACAAAAAGCAACTAGTGCACACACTCATATATATTACTCGGTGGAAAAACTGACTAGATTTGATTATGTTTGTACTTATGATATAGTACTTATCTATTAGTCTATTGATATATCCTACTGTTTTTCTTCATAATCAACAGTTTTGCAGTTATAAATAAATTTATGAAGAAAAAATAAGTTTCTACCTATAAAATTAAAATTTTTTATTTTTAAAAATCATGAAAAATCTAAAACGGGAAAAAGTGTCAAGTTTTATTACTTTCACGTAAAGTCACACAACCAAACACATCACATCACATAACCAAACAAAATGAGACATTTTGACGGAAATGTTGATTTTTTGTTTCAATGAATATGGATAATCATACTGGATGAATTTAAAAAATTTGTTCGAGGATACGTAAAATTCTTTGCAAAAATTATTATGATTCTTAGGCTGTGGGCGCATTGGTTCAAATATTTTGCACCGAACAAAATTTTGAAGTTTGCGTGGCGAATTTCTAGTATCAAAAATTTGACTAGCCCCAGGGCTACTATAAATTTTGACAACGAACCAAATAATGACATTTGTTTAACAACAAGATGTATTTGGTAAGGTGATAGCATCAACACTGCTGATTGGTTTTGTTTCATTCATTTGGCCAACGAAAATTGTCAAATGTCAGGTCAATCAGGTCATTTTAAAACCAAAGTTTGTTATACAACATCAACATCTGCTGCTCCCACCACCTTATTGAATACATCTTGCTTAACAGGGACACAAATGTTTTATTTGTTTTGGTCCTTTGGCTGAACTGTAACTTCACCAATTCTTCCAAAGCCACAGAAATAAGTGCAACATATTTTTGATTTATTTATTTTTTCATTTCAACGCCACCACTCACTGACTTGTCCTGTTTTGTGCGGCGACTGAATGTCAAAAATTTTTTAATAATCTGTCAAAATTTCATCACATGAATCCGCACAGCAAAATGCCAAAATTTTATCTACCATACCAAAATTTATTCACCCAATTTTACCTCGGACTAAAAGAGTTCGATCCGCCACAGCCTTAGATTTAAAAAAAATAGTTATTTAATTTTTATGATTACGGTAGCTACTCCGTTCACATTCAATTAAAGGGAAACAAGGGAAGTGCACTTTTGGATGGACGTTAAATGAAAAAAAAATTATACAACTTTTGTTCGAACACTATTATGCTACATCCCACTATTATCAACTATACTGTTTACTTTTGCTTTGGTTTGTGTCTAGACTAATCAGATGTCTCACACATGTTGTAAAATTTCTTGTTTAATGGGAAGTTTTCTGGGAGGAGCCTGTAACCAATATTTAGTATATATTGTAGTTTGGAACCCAATAAAAAGTAAATTTAGAAAAGCCAAAGTGAAAGAAGTTCAAAAAAAGAAAATTTTTGTGGCGGCGCCCTAACGGCGTCAAAATTACAACAAACACCTTTGTAGACACACCCCATACGATTGTTCCAATTACAACAACCACCTTTTGCGAACATACCTGTATGGATACATCGATTACAACAACAACTTTTGAGAAAAGCACCTGTTAGAGTTGAATCAATGTCATATTTTTTCCGCCCGTCATCGTAATGTTCATTATGAAATTATCAACGCGTACCACCAATCGATAATTTAAAAAACCGCGCGACAACGGGAGCCAAATCCATTTTGGAAAATTCACCAATCGCGTGCCACAACGAAGCAGAGACAAACGGTAAGTAAAGGTTTAGTGAAATTAGTACATATAATTTGAACCGCCATCTTCCTACCCCGAGGTTAGACGGCGACTCAACATTTGCAGCACCAGCATTCATCCAGTGATCCGGCGAAGGAGAACACCAGCGGGAAACCCAGGAGCATCCCAAAATACAGTGAACAATATTAAAAAGTGATTAGTGCTAGTGTCCACAAACAATTTGTGTCCGAAAACCAACATTTTTGGTTGAGACACCAGTGACCCGGCAGCTAGTCACAATCGTGTCGGCTAGCGACGGCTAGGTAAGAAAACCCCGCGCAAACTGTTTGGAGTCGTTTTTGACCATTCTTTTGCACCCATAGCCCGCAGTATAACATCATCCGCTTTCAACCGCAGCAACCAGTTTTCATCATTATAACGCCTAATAGCTAACAGCATCATCAACCATTCCGCATAATCTCTTCACATATAATCGCCAACACCATCATCAAACATCCAGCATAAATCCTGCAAATATCCTCAGTCATCATCACCATCAATCATCCACATAACTACATCAACATCCAGTTTAAGTAAGACCTAAAGAGGCCCAGGGTAAGTCCGTTTTTCAATTATTACGTACGGACCGACACATAACCTCAATAGAGGTCAACTTCGCCGAAGCATAGAGCCAAAGATGGGGCCTATGCCAACCTAAACGTATCAAAAGTTACATAAGATAGTTAGGGACCTTAGGCTAGAGTTAAATAAGAGTTAAATAATCATAAGTGCTTGTCATTAAAATCAGATGGACAAAACGAACTAGTCCTAAACATAAGTTTTAAAGATCAAGTAAAATTAAAAGTGAATAAGAAACATTCTTTTTGTCCAGGAACATGATTCCCAGTGCAAAGAGATAAAAGATCTCATGTTCCAGAGTAATTTGAAAGTTGAAAAGAAAGTATATATATCCCAGTAAAAACCAAAAGGAAAGAGCACACGATTTTGAATAGTCGTGTGAAGATTTTACTCGTATGTGGTCAGAATTTGCATACGAGAATTGAAGTAAAATGAAATAACGTATTGAAACATCGGAATGATCTTTTGAAAGTCAGATTATTTCTAAGTAGAGTTTAAGATTTGTTGTAAGTGAATGAAATTTTGTAAGCCATACACATGGGCTTGAAATAACCATCCCCGTAACGTGGAGGAAATATTCTTGGACTGAGTGACTGTTTGCAAACGACTTTTTATACAATATTCTTTATTGCAATATATTTTTATATTACTCACTCTCATGCGAATTGCCTCTGAGAATCCTAACCCGGTCGCGCGTAACTAGATCGTCAGTAGTTCGTTAAAATTCGTCGGGAATAATTTCGGTCGTTATTTAAAGTTTTCATGCGTGTGATAGATTACGGGAGATTCGCGTAAAATGGCCTATTTAGTCTGTCGTGTAAGGTAATTTTGGTTCATTTTTGTTAACGTAATTTGGAAGTAATTTATAGAGTTTAAGTAAATTTTTAATTTTAGAATTCAAAATCATTGAAGGATTTTTACACCCATGGGTGCTAGTTTTGTTGAGCGAGAGCTGTGTCTCCGCATTATTTGTAGCGCTTCGCCCATGGGGCTTTAAAGTTAAGTTGTCGTTTTAAGTATTGGAAAATAAAGTTTGTAAAGTATTTTGAAAACCTTGTGATCAAAATTCAGTATGATTGAGTGAGCAATCATAACGGTTAGGTAGAGCAATAGGGTAAGTAACCTCATCAACCGACGTTTATGGGATATCGAAGTAGGATCGATATCATGGTGAAGCGTGAAGGGCTTCTTAAGGGAGGGCATCAGTCGGCAATAACACCAGTCGACCCATCTGACGCAAGATGAATTCGTTCATCATCTTATTCTTTTTCCCAGGCAATAACCTCTTGTTTCAGTGTTTGCTTTCATTACTTGATAAGTTTATTCGGGCTCCGTTCTCTTTTTTTGTTTATGTCGAAAGTTTTTGATCCAAGCTCGTATGTACAAATGTTCATCATCCGATCGTTATTGTGCCTAGCGAGTGGGAAGATCCCCCCCGTCCGACGAGTTACAAGCCCGGCTAACGCATGGCATACGAGGCCGTCCGCTCAATAGGTACACGAACACATGCATCACTATACAATAACATATGGCGATCGGGTGGTATGACATAATGGCGCCCAACGTGGGGCCTCAAAGATTCAAATCCTGAGTCAAGAGGTTCATATCCACGTTGACGCATGCTGTTGTATCGATGAGATGACATAATGGCGCCCAACGTGGGGCCCGGATAGGCTTATCAGTAATCCGATGTTTAGATTAGAGTAGGGAGTTGTCCTGACGCTTCACGTAAGTCCCGTTTGGGGAGATTAAATCTCGAACGCGTTGCGACGTTGTTGCCACGGGGCAACGAACTTCTTTTTGAAAAATTTATGGGCAATGTTCTGACTCGCGAAGTCTTGTTCCTGCGGTAATCTTAGGGGCAACTGCTCCGAGTGGGGAACATCCATAAATATTTTGTTTGAGCCATTAAATTTTTAGTTTTAGAGTAAATAGATAGTGTTTTAGTAGTTAGGTTGTCGGACAATACGTAAGTCCCGGCGAAGATCTTTTGGTCTAACCGCGTTGCGACGTTTTAGCTCGGCGTCTGACTGCCAAGACACACGGGTGCATTAATGTGCACTCACTAAGAGCGTCATTAAGTATCACGTATGTCCCGGCTAAGATCTTCAGATCTGACCGAGTTGCGACGTTTTTACTAATGCATTTGCGGTGAGTGTTTGCATTAGTTATCTTTGTTTGTTTACGATATTAGTTAGTTTTATTTTATCCTTTGGTAGCTACGAGTTAATAATAACTCGGCTGAATACGAATGAAGTATTCAGGGAAGTCTGGGAGAAAGAGTCACGTAAGCGTGGTATTAGACTCATTACGTATGCCATCTCGTTGTCTTCCAGTGGACCACCCTACAGTAGGTTATTAGTAACTTGAGTTCTATTATTGTTTTGGAAAAAGATTTGCGTCAAGATGATTTGAGGTTGCCAAAGTACTTACCTTTGTTTACCTCTACCTACCATTTATTTTGTTTAAGATTTTTGTTTTTGATCTTTGTGTTTTTGATTATTGAGTTTTTGATTTTAAATTTTGAAAGTATGATATTCAAAATTTGATTATCGATTTTTGTTTAAATTTTGAAAGTATGATATTCGAAATTTGATTATCGATTTTTGTTTGAATTTTGAAAGTATGATATTCAAAATTTGATTATCGATTTTGGTTCAAGTTTTGAAAGTATGATATTCAAAATTTGATTATTAAGTTTTGCTTCGAATTTTGAAAGTATGATATTCAAAATTTGATTATCGATTTTTGTTTAAGTTTTGAAAGTATGATATTCAAAATTTGATTATTAAGTTTTGCTTCGAGTTTTGAAAGTATGATATTCAAAATTTGATTATTGAGTTTTTGATTTTAAATTTTGAAAGTATGATATTCAAAACTTGATTATTGAGTTTTGTTTCGAATTTTGAAAGTACGATATTCAAAATTTGATTATTGAGTTTTTGTTCTAAATTTTGAAAGTATGATATTCAAGATTTGATTATTGAGTTTTTGGTTTTGAATTTCGAAAGTATGATTTTTGGAAATTTGATGATTTTGAATTTTGAGATTTTGATTTTTGATTTTGCGATTTTAGATTTTGCGAATTTAAGTTTTTGATATATATGTTCGATTTAAATCTTTGATGCGTTTTTAATTTGAAGTATATTTTCATTTCGTTTTGGTTTCGAAATTTTTGTTATATTTCTTTTTCAGCTAAAATTTTTGTTTGGAATTTATTATTTTTTTTTGAAATTCTGGAAGTTTTGTTTTGAGTATTGTGGAATACCATATGAATTTATTTTTGATCTTGGTTTTTGCCTAGTTCGGTTTAAATTTTTTTTGTTTTATTTTAATTTTTAATTTATATTATATTTTTGATTAATATATTATTGTACATATTGCCATAATCTAATTTATTTTTGAATTTCAGCTTTAGACTAGGGAATAAATTATAATATTTAGCTTAGGGTTAAGGCAGCTTTTCAGTAAGCTTTTTCATTTTTCGGATTAGTTTTTCGCGTGACCCATTCAGGTTACACGGGAAGCAGTAATTTTTGATTTTCTTATAAACTTTGATTTTAATTGTTATTGGGATTGTAATACGAAGCCACAATGCCAGTAGAGCGTTCGCCGCCCAGAGGAAGCGAGGTAGGGACAAACCTGTCCCAGGATACAGCTTTAGGGGCAGAACATCCACAAGCAGCACCGGTGACAAGGTCGCAAACAAGTGCAGCCAGATCAACCGCTGCATCCGTATTATCCGCTCCTGTACCAGTAGGGGGGTCGAGTGGCAACATTAACCCAGCAGGATCAGATGAACTTGAGGCAGACGATCAAGCCGAGTCGTGGGAATCTCCAGATTTCAGCACGCTTACCGCCTTAGGGGCACATGCAGCACGACGACGAACCGAAGATGAAGGTCCAACCCGAAATGTAACAATACCTAGACCAGACCCAGCAGAAACCGATGACGAAGCATTAATCAGGAGAATCTTACCAGCAATACTGGCAGCGACCAGGCAGGCAGCCGCAGCTAGTGGGGCTAACCACCCTTCTTCCCAGGCTATGCCGCCTTTGACAGCCGCACCATTAGGACGTTGTCGTACACAAGCAGTGGAGTCATTGGATGGACAACCTGAGCAAGACCGACGACCAACACAAATACCCAGCAGAATTCCAAGAGCCTTATCAGTGGAGGAGGGACAAATTCGTGCAGAGGCAGAACAGCCTACGGCTTTCTCCAGAGCACCAGTTGTCTCAATGCAAGTGGTAGATACGCAGAACACTCGCGAATTTCCGAGAAGCAGCCGACCAGTACCCAGAGAGAACTTTTGGGAAACGCAGGAGTCAACACCACCGCCGAGTAGATCACAGCGTGAAACCTTACGCAGTACGGAGGTGTTGAGAACTCGTCAAGCCTATAGCCCAAGGGGACGTCGACCCGAATTAGCGAAGTGGGGACTGAAGTTCGACGGCACTTCAAAGACGATGAATGTTCAAGATTTTCTGTATCAAACTAGGGAGTTATGCAATGACAATGAATGTTCGGAAGCAGATTTGATTAAAGGCTTACACCATTTATTAGAAGGACCAGCTAAGGAATTTTATTGGAATTACCGGAAGCTAACCCCTGTATTAAGCTGGAGAGGGATTCAAAAAGCAATGTTAGCCCAATTCCAACGATTTGAGAGCGATTTTCAAATTCAAGTGCAGATTTTGAGTCGAAGACAGCAACCGCACGAAACATTTCAAGAGTTTTTCAACGCCGTGATGAAGCTGCGAAACCAGCAGCGTACACCGTACCTGGAATCACAGATGGTGGACATCATGAGGGGAAATTTGAAGAGTTCGTTGGCGCAGTTAGTGTTTTCAGTCAAGGTAGATAATTTGAGCGATTTCAGCCGAGAAGTAAAGCGAGCTGAAGGCCTGTTGGCGATGCATCGTCAACAGCAGCCACCGAAGCCAACACCTGCAGCACGAGTACATGAAGTAATGTTCGAAGATGTTGAGGATAATGTGACCACTGGTGGAGTAGAAGCTTTAGGAGCCGCCAACAAAGCAATCTGTTGGAACTGTCGAACACCAGGGCCCTATTTCACCAACCACTTTTCATTTGCAAATTTGCAGTTGTGAATATTGCATAGTGAAAAGATCTTACGTTTCACATACACTTTTCAATTGCAGTTTTTCAACTTTTCAAATTCCTTTTTCATCTTTTCACTTTGCAAATGTAAAGCGTTTCACATACACTTTGCAAATTCTTGTTGTTCGTTCTAGTTTGCAAAGTAAAAAAGAATGTACTACAGTAGCAACTCAATCATATGAATTAATTCAAACAAGGTAAATATGCACACATTTAAATTTTAATGAAATCGTATAAGTTAAAATAATCAGTAAGACAATTTTTTGTAATAGAGTACATTATTTTTAAAAAAATAGGAAAAAATAAACATGTTAGAATTTAGCTGATTACTATTCCGAGCGTTGCTATTGACGTGGATAAATATTATCGAGCACCTACTGTAATACATGTATTTGTTGTTGTTTACCTATAATGTATTGTTGGCATTTGTTCAAATTATGGAGTACATAACGACAACCGATACCCGTTATGAAGTCTATGCATACAAGTTAACACATTGCATACAATTCTCCCATACTTTCAACTAGATATAAATAAAATAACAACACAACATACCTAAATGTAACATAGTGTGAGAAAATATTCATGTAAAATACATCTAATTAACTTCCAACCATTTAAATTATAAGAAACATTGTAAAATATTGTATAATACTTATGATTCTCAACACTGCTAACTATCTTGGTGCCAGTGCTGCCCTTCATTCAGCTTTGGCAACGTCTTCAGATAAAATCAACTCTGAGCGATTAGCCTACAGCTGATAGAGAGATAGCTCTGTGACCGGGCGAGTTTACACAAGTTGAGAAGATGGAGTCGACGCCAACTTCTCCACTTGCTTCTTCTTGATGAATGTGACCTTCAACATAACTGAATCTCTTCTACTATTTCATTATTGTGTTTGAAGTGGTACGAAGCGAAGATGAATCGAGCGTCTCAACAACAACTAAAATTGGCAGTTTTGGAGGTAATTAAAAGCAAAAAGGTAAATTTAATTAAAACATATTGTATAGTACACATACTGCATATTTTATTGAAAATTCTGTTTGCATTACTAGGAAACTCTTTTTGCATCCTTTCAAAATAATGCTGTCTAATAAAAGCGCAAGCTGTTGGCTTAGCAAAAGACAAACATGACTGGATGTACGCTCGAGACAAATTATTCGGGCTATGGAAATGCCGAACTTTAGTAAGTTGAATTGTATTATGGCTCTTTATAAATATTTTTCTTGTGAGTGTTTCTGTATCACAAATCTTTTACAGGCCAAAAGAGATAACGCCAGAAAGACTGGGACAAGTGGGGGAAAAGCAGCAAAACTTGATGACGTAGACCAATCGATACTCGACATTATAGGAACAGATTCTCCTGTAGTAAATGGATTAGACTTGCCTGAAACAGGTGGGGACCCTGGGTTAGTTGCGCAAGCAGAACGTGATAGGCAAGCAAGATTACTTACGCATACAAATATCAATGCAAAAAAGAAAAAACTACGAAACGTCTCTGCCAATGAAAGCGAAATGAATAGTTTGAAAAAAGAGCTGCTAAGAACAGAAATATATAAAAATAAATTAGAAATTTTGAAACTTGAAAATGAACTTGGGTTACAGTGTTCGAAATATACAAAAAGTTTTGAAAATGCAAGCAATGAAGAAAGTGTCAGCGTTAATAGTACTGAAGAACGTGAACTCCATGTAAATGCATTTTGAAAAGAACATTATGTACATATGAATGTATTCCTGAATAATTATTCCTTTGTTTTTTTTTTATTTGTTTAATGAAATTTTTTATCTATTTTTCAATAAATTTAAGCAATGTATCTCCTGTCTTATGTGTTTTTATTTATTAGATGTAGAAAAAATTAATTAAATTCTCAAGAGTTCTGTTAGTATATTCAGTTGGGAAATTCTCTTCTGCATTTATCTCCTCTTCTGCTTCTTCGCTTACTTCACCTAGGTTGGCCAGAACTTCTTCCTTATCTATGGCCACGTTATGCAAAATCGCACATGAAAGCACTATTTTTGCTGCAAATATTGGCTGAACGCGCAAGTGGTTCAAACAGGGAAATTTCTCCTTTAAGGCGCCTTTAATGAAAATAAAGCATTGGAACAATATAGTCATGAAAAATATAAAGTTTACTTACCAAAACTGTTTTCTACTATTCTCCTCGTCGATTTATGTGCTCTATTGAACCTAACTTCACGAATGTCACTAGGATTTCTTCGAATCGGCGGAATCAACCATTCCTTCAATGGATAGGCGCTATCGCCTAAGATGATGGCATTAGGAAAGGGGCGAAATCCATTTTCGAAGTCGGCAAACAGTTGCGAATTACGTAGGATGCGAGCATCGTGGACACTACCTGGCCAATTAGCGGTCACACTGTAATAGCGACGATTCGGTCCACATACCATCATCACATTAAGCGAATGCCTTCCATGTCGATTAACGAAATGCTCTTCGTTTTCAATAGGCGCATCAATATTTATAACAGTGCCATCAATACACCCAGCAACCTGAGGAAATCCACCTTGTCTCAGAAATTGTGAAGCATTCTCGCTACTGTTCATTGGCCAGCAAACAGTGTCTTGAAGCATTACTTCTACTAATGCTTCTGCAACGCGGTGAACAACTCTGCATACAGTTGCCTTGCTTACCCCATGCATGTCCGCAACACCATGATATTGTCCCCCGTTGCCCATCCAGTGTAACGCAGTTAACAGTTGCTGCAACGGACTTAATGCATAATTTTTTTCGCTCTGTAGTAACTTGTCACCGATTTTATTTAAAACAAATTCAATTTGCACTTTATTAAGTCGGAACCGCTCAATAGTTACACTCTTTTCGAGTATTTCATAGTTTTTTCTATCCCGAATACACCTATTATGAGTTTCCCCATCACTTTCTTCGAATAACCTTTCGAACCGATGCATTATCAACGACTGAAACAAACTGCAATGAGAAATTTCTCTATGCATATTTAACTCGAAATTGGCAATGTACATACGGAGTAAATAGTTTTGGTGAAACAGAAACATGATAAATTATGCAACTTTTCAACAAAAATGACTTTGCAAGTAAAGTGCAAAATGTAGTTTGGTGAAACAGCCACTTTGCATTTTTTCAACATTGCATCATTTAGTTAGTTGGTGAAACACAAAATATTGACACATTGAAAAGCTGAAAATTTGCAAATGAAAAGTGGTTGGTGAAATAGGGCCCAGGTCATATGTTCCGAGAGTGTTTGTCAACCACAAGAAAGATTTTCTGTTATAAGTGTGGAAAAGAAAACACAGTAACGCCCAAGTGTCCTAATTGTAAGGGAAACCCACCAACACGCCCATCTCAGTCTGGGGAGGTGAGGTCCACGGAGGTTTAGACCCAGTCACAACAAGTGAAGTAACAATTAACTCAGCAAAGACAAATCAAACAATAACAGAACCAGCACTGGTTACCATCGCCGATAGTGATACAGCAGAAGATACCACAACACCAGGTGTACAAGTAATCAGCAATGAACCAGAAATAACAATTATGAAGAATAAGAATAACATCAAGGAGAAAACAGCAAATCCTATGCTAAGGCATCTTAAGCCATGGCATCAAAGGATGATAGAGTATAAAGAAGCTCGAGCCAGGATTTTCGGAGAAGCATCCGATAGGATAAAGAGAGCCCGAGCGAGATTTGAGAAGCGACGGTTGATCCGGAGAGAGATCGCCGCGGCTACCCTATTTGAAGGTGAAGATAATCGCTTTTACGCGAAAGTTAATATAGGAGGCGTAGTAGTCGAAGGACTCGTCGATAGTGGAGCATCAGTGACTTGTCTAGGCAAGGGATGCCAGGAATTAGTAGATCGAGCTGGACTACAAATTTTTCGTTTCGGTTCGTCCATCAGAACAGCCGATGGGAGTGCTCACCGAATCCTTGGCAGGATAAGGGTGAGAATAAATTTTAGAAAACAATCCGAGGAAATTGACATTTTTCTAGTTCCAACGCTGGAGCGTACGCTCTACTTGGGAGTCGATTTCATGCGGAAGTTTAGGTTGCTGACAAGTATGGAAAGCCTTACCACTCAAGGGGTAGAGCTCTGTGAAGATGCGCAAACCTCTGAGGAGGTTAAGACCCATACCCTGTCACAGCAACAAAAAGAAATCGTAGATGCCGTGGTTAAGACGTTTCCATGTTATACAAGGAAAGGCCTCGGTAGAACTAAATTAGAGACTCATTCGGTCGACACTGGGGATGCAGTACCAGTGAAAGATCGTTATTATCAGGTATCGCCGGCAGTACAAACACTTCTGTACGCAGAAGTTGGTCGCATGCTTGACTTAGGAGTAATAGAGCCTAGCGAAAGTCCATGGAGCCATCCTGTGACGTTAGTGCGCAAGGGAGCTAAAAATAGGCTTTGCTTGGACGCGCGCAAGCTAAACGCTCTGACTGTCAAAGATGCGTATCCACTCCCGCACATAGAGGGTTTGTTGAGCAGGTTAGGTGATACGTACTACATCTCTAGTGTGGATCTGAAAGATGCTTTCTGGCAGATTCCATTGGATAAATCCAGTCAGGAGAAGACTGCGTTTACAGTACCCGGTAGACCACTTTACCACTTTAAGGTAATGTCTTTTGGGTTATGTAACGCTGCCCAAAGACTTTGTCGTCTGATGGATAAGGTTATACCTTCAGCTATCCGTGACCGTGTCTTTGTATACTTGGATGATCTCCTGGTGGTATCACCAGACTTTAAGACCCACATGGAGCTTCTGCAGCAAGTTGCGCAATGTCTAGAGGATGCAGGCCTAACAATAAATACTCAGAAGTCGAGATTTTGTTTCAAGGAGCTGCGTTATTTGGGATATATCGTCGGAGGAGGACAAGTCAGACCAGATCCATCCAAAGTTGAATCTATAGTAGGATATAAGTATCCAAGAACCCTTAAACAGGTGAGGAGTTTCTTAGGCGCTACTGGATGGTACCGAAAATTTATCTCGGACTATGCGACAATTGCTTGCCCAATTTCGGATACTCTAAAAAAGTGTAAAAATTTTTGTTTCACAGAAGAGGCTAAGGTAGCCTTTGATAAGTTAAAGAATGCTCTGGTAACTAGCCCTGTGCTCGTCCATCCGGATTTTGAGAGGCGTTTCTACGTTCAATGCGACGCATCTGACCTGGCGCAGTGTTGTTCCAGATTGATGACAGCGGCGCAGAACACCCTATCGCGTATTATTCGCATAAATTGACGCCCGCGCAAAGGAACTATACAGTAACTGAGCGTGAGTGTTTAGCGGTGGTTCTAGCTATAAAAAAATTCAGACCATTCATAGAATTGATGGCTTTTACGGTGATAACGGATCACAGCAGTCTTAAGTGGCTAATGTCCCACCGTGATCTCAGTGGAAGACTGGCTCGCTGGAGCTTACATCTACAGTCTTTCGACTTTGTGATAGAACATCGCAAAGGTAAACAAAATATTGTGCCAGATACACTGTCCAGGTATGAGATGGAAGAGGTGTCGGCTGAAGTGACGAGTTTAATAGACCTGGAGGACAAAGCTTTCCAAGGATCTGATTATAAAGATTTAATTAAGACCATAGAGGATAACCCGAGTCGTCTACCAGATCTGCGAGTCGTCGATGGATTCGCATATAAGCGAACAGTGCCATATGATGGTGTACCATTGCATGAAGATTTCGCATGTAAGCTATGGATACCCATGGAACTAACCCAGAAGATAGTGGAGAAGTCACATGACCCACCGAATGTACTCATGGCGGATTATTGAAGACGTTGAAGAGAATCAAGCAATATTTCTTTTGGCCAAACATGAATACACAAGTGAAAAACTATGTGGATGCTTGTCAGGTTTGCCGAGAGACTAAAGCGGCTAATATTACACTAAGACCACCAATGGGTAAGGAAGTGGTAATACGTCGGCCATTCCAAAGGATCTTCGTAGATTTCCTAGGGCCATATCCGCGTTCTAAAAACGGAAATTGCTTTATCTTCATCATTTTAGACCATCTCACAAAATTTGTGATATTAAAGGCTATGCCCAAAGCAAGCAGCAAGAGCGTAATACGTTTCATGATAAACGAGATCTGTCACAAGTTTGGAGTACCTGAGACCATCGTCTCAGACAACGGTAAACAATTCGTGAGTCGAGAGTTTACGGATTTTGTAAATAATTTTGGAATTAAGCATTGTCGAACCGCAATACATTCACCGCAGGCCAACGCTTCAGAACGAGTGAATCAATCGGTATTGGCAGCAATTCGATCTTATATGAAGCAGGACCACCGTGAGTGGGACCGACACCTTCCAGAGATCGAGTGTTCGTTGCGATCGTCAGTGCATAGCGCAATTGGAGTGACACCGTATTTTGCATTGTTTGGCGTTAATATGATTACCCATGGTAGCATGTATCAGTTAGCAAGACGCCTAAAAGACTTAACGGAAATAAGAGAAGGAGCACCGCCAAGATCAGTGGCTCAAGACTTAATCCGGAACAAGATCCAAGAAAGTTTGCATAATGCGTATGAGAAGAATAAGAAATCCTATAATACTAGGAGTCGACCAGTCAAGTTTATTCCCGGTCAAGAAGTTTATAGGCGAAGTTTCCAGCAGAGCAGTTTTAAGGATTGCTTCAATGCCAAGTTGGCTAGGAAGTTCCTGAAATGCCGCATCTTGAAACCAATAGGAGGCAGCCTGTATGAGATCGAAGACATGAAGGGTAAACGATTGGGAGTATATCACGCCAAGGATCTTAAGCAGTGAGCTTTTGTGTTCAACCGAAGGGTGATGTTGGACTTGAATCCAATGTAAGGTGATTTCAAATGTTTTGACGAGATCAGGGCGTGGGTTCGAGTGTGTTAACCCTTTCGACCCCAACGTTGCCTGAGAGCAACTTTATATGTTTGACGGCTAACGGTAATCGTTGTATTTGTTTTTGTTTGCTGATCCGTAGTGATAACGAAAGCTACATGTGTTTTCTTTTAGGATTGATGTAACAACAAGTGATTTGTAGCTCAGATAGCAAAGTAATTTTTATCAGAACGTGCGTGTGTCGAGAAAAATATTCTTGCGAATTTGGAAAGAGGTTTTTATACACATGTTCTTTATTCAAAATTATAAAAAAAATTAAAAATGTGTTTATGAAATATTTTTTAGTGCATTTCAAGTAATATAGTTTCCTGAGTTAAATCATACATTTGCAAACGAATATCAGGTGAGTAATTTTCAAAGTTGTGAAGTTGCTTCTGAGCAACGTTGGGCAACCGTGGTTATAAATTTTCTTACTTTTAGACATGAGACCAAAAGAGAAAGGTTTGACAGAAGAAGACATTGGAAGAATATTGAACTTCAATTGGGATGACTCTAGTGATGAGGAAAGTGGAGATGAGATGGAAGATATTTCGGCAGTGCTGGAGAGGAATTTAGAAGGAGTTGTGGAAAGAGGAGAAAGCATAGAGGTTGGCCTTATTGACAATATAATTGCGGAAGACTGCGTGCAAGAATCTTTTCATACCGTTGAAACGTGCTATGAAAAAATTGATCCGAAATCACTCAAATGGAGATCACGGCCATTTGAAGCCCCAGATACTGTTTGGAAAGAAGATAACCTCTTGGAAGTGGATGACGTTCTGACACCACTTGAATATTTCTTGAAGTTTTTTGATTCTCGAGCTATTGATTTGATTGCCCAGCAAAGTGATTTGTATGGTCTACAGGAACTCGGTATTGAGCTCAAGTGTACTAATGAGGAAATTAGACGCTATATAGGCGCTCTGCTATACTTGGGTGTTTTCAGACTACCACAATTTAAAATGGCATGGGCTCAAAATATAAAGATTGCGGCTATAGCAAACTCAATGCCGCGCGGCCGGTTTGAAAAAATTAAACAATGCCTTCATTTTAATGATAATGGTAAACAACCTAAAAAGGGAGACTTAAATTATGACAAGCTGTACAAGATACGCCCTTTACTGAGTATCTTGAAAGAAAACTTCAACAACCTACCTCAGGAAGAGCATCAAAGTGTAGATGAGCAGATAATAGCATTCAAAGGTAAACATCAATTCAAATTCAAATATTTACATATTCATGCTGTTAGTTTTGGTTATAGGTCGGTCAACTTACAAACAATATAACCCAGCTAAGCCACACAAATGGGGTTTGAAAATGTTTACTCGTGCTGGAACTTCAGGAATGGTATACGATTTTACAATGTATGTTGGCGAAGGCACCTGCCCGTCTTTTGGATTGGGACTATCTTCGGATATAGTTCTTTTTCTCTCACAAAATGTTCCCAAACACAAGAACTATAAACTTTATTTCGACAACTGGTTTACGTCAGTAAGTCTTCTCATTGCTTTGAAGGAAATGGGCATTTTGGCAACAGGTACTGTACGTAAAAACCGGATAAGCAATTGCCAGTTGCTTCCAGATACTGAACTGAAAAACCGGGGAAGAGGATCTTTTGACATGAGAGTTTGAAGCCAAGTATAACCTTGTATGTCTGAAGTGGTTTGACAATAAACCAGTTCTACTGGCATCTTCGTGGATGGACCATCAACCTGTTGACATTTGTAGGCGTTGGAGCCCAAAAGAGAAAATTTACATTGATGTTCCAAGGCCTGCAATTGTAGCTTCCTATAATAAAGGCATGGGAGGGGTTGACCTGGCTGATATGCTCATGGAGCTGTACAAGGTAAACCACCGCTCAAGTAAGTGGTATATAAGAATCTTCTATTGGTGCCTAGGAACATCCGTTACAAATGCGTGGCTGCTTTATAGAAAACATCTTCGTTTGTTCCAACCTAATAAGAAACATGTTCCACTAATACAATTTCAACTAGAAATTGCTAATGACCTTTTGCAATACACTTCCTCTTCTGTGGACTCTATCCAAAGAAAAAGAGGTCGACCATCGACCAATAATGAACCGACATCTTCAGTTGGAGCTAACCAAAACACCAAAAAGTATAGGTTCCAGCCGAACCCTCCAGATACAAAGCGGTATGATAAGGAGGATCATTGGGTAGAATTTGGTGAAAAAGGGCGTTGCAGATTGTGCAAGACAGGAACTCCAATGTCTAAATGCACAAAGTGTAAAGTCCATCTTTGCTGTAACACTAATAAAAACTGTTTTTTGACCTATCATAATTAATTATTCAAAATAAGTCAATAAAAACTATTATGGTTCTCATAACAAAAAAAAATTGTTTTATATACCACAGTTGCCCAACGTTGCTCACAAGCAACTTTCTCTACCGCCCAAACTAAAGCGCGTGGCGACTTGAAATTTTTGCCAGATACTCCTTGAATGACATAAAAATGATCAAGTACAAAAAAAAAATTTTCGAGACACGGGAAAAAAGTTGGGGTCGAAAGGTCGAAAGTAATGCATATTGCTATTTGCATTGATAATTTTGTTTGAGTCCGTAGTGGAGGACGAAAAAATCTGTTGATACTTACGATGTCTTATGAGATTAAGTAGGCGTTATATTGTGGCAATATTAGGAGAATAATTTAACATAGGTACCCTTTTTATTATAACGCAACGTGTATTCCTAGAGATAGTCGTAATACTAAGTAGACCTTTTGATGTTTTCTTTGCAGCTAGTATTAAGCAAGAAATTCCTGAGTAGGCAGTTAATATAAGAATGGCAGGACACGTCGAGTGCAGCATATGCTTGGCATGGTTATCCGAGGTGGATGTAGGGATCTGCGCGGGTGATTGTGGCCATGTTTACCATCAAGACTGCGTAGTACCGTGGAGAGAGCAAGGACGGAGCGATTGTCCAGTCTGCAGACGGGAAGGATATACCACCCAAGCCCTTTATCTGAGTTTTGGCCAGGGTGATGAAGCCGCAGATCTGGGGGAGCTAGAGGCGCTACGGTCCGAAGTCCGGTCCCGCGGTGAGCAGCGTGACGCCGCGCAGGCAGAGGCAGCGACTCTTCGCGGTAAATTGGAAGAACTACAAGTGCAGTACGACTTCCATTCGATGATGCTGTTCAGAGAGAGAGAAGCGACTCAGGCGGAGAATATTAGATTGCGAAGAGAGAACCAGCAACTCCGTGGCGAGGCACCATCCGAGGAGGAGGTGCTGACGAAGACTGTCGAACAGTTGAAGGCACAGCTGCGTGCACAGGCGGTCAGTCAGCAGCATGCCATGGTACAGCTGAGAGCTAGAGTGGAGGAGTTAAGTATGGAGAAGGAGCGAACAGGGAGAACACCAGCCTGAAAGCAGAACTACAGCGACTTCGGCGACAGCAGATAGTGTCGAGAAGAGAGCAGGTGCACGTAGAGATGCGGCAGCGAAACAGTGATCTCCGCAAGAAGGGACAGGGATATGCGGATACGAAGGTGTCTATCCGATACTTCCCTTCGAGCGTGTCCGAGGATCCCCAGAGAGAAATAACTGGCTTGTTGGCACAGATTTCACTCGCCAACGCACCAGGGGACTTTGAGATTCTGGCATGCGCACCATTAGTGACCCGTCCAAGCGAGCATTGCGTGCTAATTGAATGCAAGGTACCAGGTTTGAAAGCCAGCATTCTCAACCGCTTCCATCGCCTACAGGAGTGTGACCAGGCAGCCGTACGCCGGCTGATTTTGAAAGACAGCGTCGAGGTCTCCAGCTCCTACAAGGTAGTAACCAAGCAGGTCGGAGGTAGAAGAGGTGTGAAGACGATGAAGCTGATAGAGGATCAGATCCTAGTCCACCTGATGGGAGAACAAACTCCGCGAGAGATCGAAGATGAGGAAGATCTGCAACGAGTACTGGATACCTTACCTCAGACGTCGAGGGCTAGCACCAGTACAGCAGCAAGACGTCAGTGAAGACAGAACTTGCAGAACACCAGCAACAACAGCATCAAGTACCGAGAGAAACCGAGTTGGGAACGGAGGAAAGTGGAAACCGGTCGTCCAGTCAACCGCCACCAAGGGAATCTGTGCAGTTCTTCGTGATGGTACTGGCCTCTTAGGTGACGATTCCCTGGCGACAATAACATTTCGTCCACAGCCTTCCCAGATCAGTTTCCCTCCCATCCTTCAGCAAGGAAGCAATCAGGATGGTTGGGTTTGTGGCGGCGCCCTAACGGCGTCAAAATTACAACAAACACCTTTGTAGACACACCCCATACGATTGTTCCAATTACAACAACCACCTTTTGCGAACATACCTGTATGGATACATCGATTACAACAACCACTTTTGAGAAAAGCACCTGTTAGAGTTGCATCAATGTCATATTTTTTCCGCCCGTCATCGTAATGTTCATTATGAAATTATCAACGCGTACCACCAATCGATAATTTAAAAAACCGCGCGACAACGGGAGCCAAATCCATTTTGGAAAATTCACCAATCGCGTGCCACAACGAAGCAGAGACAAACGGTAAGTAAAGGTTTAGTGAAATTAGTACATATAATTTGAACCGCCATCTTCCTACCCCGAGGTTAGACGGCGACTCAACATTTGCAGCACCAGCATTCATCCAGTGATCCGGCGAAGGAGAACACCAGCGGGAAACCCAGGAGCATCCCAAAATACAGTGAACAATATTAAAAAGTGATTAGTGCTAGTGTCCACAAAAAATTTGTGTCCGAAAACCAACATTTTTGGTTGAGACACCAGTGACCCGGCAGCTAGTCACAATCGTGTCGGCTAGCGACGGCTAGGTAAGAAAACCCCGCGCAAACTGTTTGGAGTCGTTTTTGACCATTCTTTTGCACCCATAGCCCGCAGTATAACATCATCACCAGCGAAACATCATCCGCTTTCAACCGCAGCAACCAGTTTTCATCATTATAACGCCTAATAGCTAACAGCATCATCAACCATTCCGCATAATCTCTTCACATATAATCGCCAACACCATCATCAAACATCCAGCATAAATCCTGCAAATATCCTCAGTCATCATCACCATCAATCATCCACATAACTACATCAACATCCAGTTTAAGTAAGACCTAAAGAGGCCCAGGGTAAGTCCGTTTTTCAATTATTACGTACGGACCGACACATAACCTCAATAGAGGTCAACTTCGCCGAAGCATAGAGCCAAAGATGGGGCCTATGCCAACCTAAACGTATCAAAAGTTACATAAGATAGTTAGGGACCTTAGGCTAGAGTTAAATAAGAGTTAAATAATCATAAGTGCTTGTCATTAAAATCAGATGGACAAAACGAACTAGTCCTAAACATAAGTTTTAAAGATCAAGTAAAATTAAAAGTGAATAAGAAACATTCTTTTTGTCCAGGAACATGATTCCCAGTGCAAAGAGATAAAAGATCTCATGTTCCAGAGTAATTTGAAAGTTGAAAAGAAAGTATATATAAGTTAACACTAAACACGTTGAAACCCCTGAACCACAACTACACCGAATAACACAAACGATAACTGTGTCAATTTGCTGACTCGCCAATTCCCACCAAAGTCCCAGACGCTGACGACAACATTCAGGCACCTCAACTTTACGAATGCTTTACCGCTGAGACAACACACGCAAGCTCATATAACATCAACTGACAATATAAGTTAGGGTAGTTTTAAGTATCTTTGCTCTTTTGTATTTCGAACCTGAATAAAGAAACAAGTTGTCGCAACGGAAGTTGCCGCAACAAATCTTTTTTAAAAACTAAATAAATTTTGTGTAAACTTAATTGGCGCCCGAGCAGGGACCTGTTGGAAAACAGGTTCAACGGTTTCGCGAATACAAGGAGACAAGCCTTTAGAAGGGTGCCTAAGTAACTTAATTGTAAAAAGGAGCGTCGTACAAGTCGCAGCCCCTAAAGCCCGTGGAAACGGTATCGTAGTATTAAATTAGTGATAAGAACATTACCGAGAAACCACGTAACGAGAAATCGAAGATTCAGTGAAATCAAAACAGTGTAAAAAAGATAAAATACGTTGTGAATGAAACTAGAACAAGTAAAAGTGAATTACTAAAAATATAAAAATAAAGTGAAATAAAACAGTGACTTATAACATTAATCAATGAATAAAAATTAAGAAAGAATTTTTCGAAAATAACTAAAATAAACTTGAGGGAAAGAACCTCAAAGGTGATAAGAAATAGTAAAAATAAATAAGTAAAAATTACAAAAAAACCCCTAAAGGTGACTTGAAAAATTAGAACTGAGAAAATCATCTCAAAGTGAATTAATCGAAAACTAAAGAGGACAATTCTATTTTTGAAGGAAGACTACTCCAGAATCCACAATGTCATCACCAGGAATTATGCTGTTTATTATGTAAGCATAGAATTAAGATATACGAAAACAGTAATTTAAAGCAAATTGAAAAAAAAGGATTTCAAAAAAGAAAAAAATTCTAATAAGTAAATAACTACTGAATAATTACAATAGTTCGAAAAAATAATTTGTGATTCCACCTTTCCCTCAATAATGCCCGACGAAACAGTTGATGACATTACGTCAAGATTAAGTAAATTTAATATGTCCGTGAACACTGCAACCGCAAGCTCTTCCGTACTGAGTGACAGACAACGCAATGAAATAACTCAGATGGTTACGAATATCTTACGCGAAAGAGATCCGATTTTGGACGAGGGTTCCGATGTTGCCATCGGCACCATTCCTACAAAGTTAGAGGAACTAGATAAAGTTCCAGATATTGTGAAATCCTTACGGGAATTTTCCGGAAAACCCGGAGAATTCAATTCCTGGCGTAAGTCAGTCGAAAGGGTGCTGGATCTTTACTCCACACTCCAAGGTACGGGTAAATATTACGCAATCCTTCATACAATCCGAACTAAAATAATCGGCGAAGCCGATACTGCGCTTGAGTCCTACAGGACTCCTCTTGACTGGCCAAGAATCCGTAAATGTCTGATGGTACACTACTCGGACAAAAGGGACATAGGAACGTTAGAATATCAAATGAACATACTGTGCCAAGGGCATAGGACTGTTACAGAATTCTATCAAACCGTCTACCAAATGTTGTCCCTTATCTTAGACAAGGTATCCTGTCTTGATTTAGGTGAAATGACCTTGCGGGCTATGACCGATACGTATCGAGAGAAAGCTCTGGATACTTTCGTAAGAGGCCTAAACGGCGATCTTCCCAAACTTTTGAGTATCAGGGAACCAACTTCCTTGCCACAAGCGCTGCATTTGTGTCTAAAACTGGACAATATGACGTTCAGAAGAGACTATGCTCAAAGGGGTGCCCAAAAGAATGATACTCGATCATCAACGAATACAGGAACCAAACCAAAATTTTACCCGGAGTTGGCAAATATTCCATCTTATGTTAATAAATATTCCGCACCGCCTCAACATAATTATCAGAACGCAAACTATAATACGCAACCTCAGCGCTCTCAAGCCGGAGGACCCTATTCTAATCAACGACCACAATTCGGAGGATCTTATCCAAATAATCGTCCATCAGGCGGACAACAATATCCGCAGCGTAACCAATTCGGGGGGAATCCTTCCAATTTTTCACGCGACCAAATTCGTCCGGAGCCTATGGACGTTGATAGATCTTTACAGTTTGGGCCCCAACAAAACCAAAATATTAAGAGGCCAGCTCATTTCTCTGTGCAGGCTCCTGTGAATAAAATGCAAAGAAATTTCCACGTCAATGTATCTAGCACACCAGGGGATCAAGCAAGTGACTCAGTAGCTGAATATAATGAGGCTATCACTTCAGCCGAACTCATGACTGAGAATGGTGAAGAATATTTTATGGCGACACCAGAAGATGTTGTGCAAGATGAATATCAGGAAAGAGGTCCTGATGACATTCCCTCAAATTTTATAGATATTAATTTTTTAGACTAACCTGTTCTTCGTTGCCATACATTCAGGCCAAAACGAAGGGCGGGAAAATATTAGAATTCTTACTAGATACAGGCAGCAGTAAAAATTATATTAAACCAAACCTGGTGGCAAATCCAAAACGAAATGACGAAAAATTTAGCGTAAAATCTGTGGGTGGAGATGTGGAAGTTACTCATCACACACTCTTGAAAATGTTTGATAATATTCCTATTAAATTCTTTCTTTTGCCTGGCCTAAGGTCATTTGATGCCATATTGGGTAACGACAGTTTGAAAGAACTGTCAGCCGTAATTCATACTTCTGATGACTACTTGGTAGTGAAAGGTGGCAGAAAAATATACATAAAACAGAAAGCGTCCAGAAATGTAAATAACCTCGAATTAAAAGCGGATTACTTGTCGGCAAGTCAGAAGAATGCTCTTGATAATATAGCAGGCCAGTACAGAAATCTTTTCGCAGACCCAGACGAGAAACTTACATACACTACTGTTGTAGTTGGGGAAATCCGAACCACTAACGAATCGCCAATATATGCGAAGAGTTACCCTTATCCGATGGCGCTAAAATCAGTAGTGGAGGAAGAAATTGGTCGCCTTCTGAGGGATGGCATAATTAGACCGTCTAGATCCCCCTACAATTCGCCTATCTGGGTGGTACCCAAAAAGGAGGATAGTTTTGGGAATAAGAAATTTAGATTGGTGGTCGATTTTAGGAAACTCAACGCGGTAACAATTCCGGATAAGTACCCGATCCCTGAAGTAACAGAAGTTTTATCGAACCTAGGGGGAAATAAGTATTTTACGGTCATCGATCTTAAGAGTGGTTTCCACCAAATTTCTCTGCGAGAAGAAGATAGAGAGAAGACTGCATTCTCTATCAATAATGGCAAGTACGAATTCACGAGATTGCCTTTTGGCCTAAAAAATGCGCCAGCGATATTCCAACGTGCACTCGACGATATTTTAAGAGAATTAATTGGAAAAATGTGTTTCGTCTACGTGGACGACATCATAATTTTTAGCAAAGATGAGAAGTCGCATTTGGGAAACATTAAAAAAGTTTTTGAGACCCTTGAACTGGCTAACATGAAAATACAGTTAGAAAAGTGCACATTCTTCAAAACGGAAGTCGAGTTTTTGGGACTTGTAGTATCACAAGATGGTATAAGGACAAACCCTAAGAAAGTCGATACAATACTTCAATTTCCGGCTCCCAAAACTCTTAAACAACTCCGATCTTTTCTGGGACTAGCTGGTTACTACCGAAGATTTGTCAAAGGATACGCTGATATTGCTAAACCACTAACAGCTCTTCTTAGAGGGGAGGAAGGACGAATTTCGAAAAATGTTTCTAGTCAAGTACCAGTGGTATTAGACGAGAACGCTAAGAAATCCTTTGAAAATCTTAAAAATGCCTTAGTGTCACAAGAGGTACTATTATCTTACCCGGACTTTTCAGATGATTTCGAACTAACCACTGATGCTTCCAACGTGGCACTTGGAGCAGTTTTAAGCCAGAAGAAGAGACCGATTGCATTCATATCTAGAACTTTAGATAAAACAGAAGAGAACTATGCAACTAACGAGAGGGAGATGTTGGCCATAATTTGGGCCATCACCACATTAAGGAATTATTTGTATGGTTCCAAAAAGGTTATCATTTTTACAGACCATCAGCCTCTTACTTACGCACTAAGTAATAAGAACGGCAATTCCAAGATGAAAAGATGGAAGTGTATTCTAGAGGAATATAATTACGAGCTGAGATATAAGCCAGGAAGACAGAACATTGTAGCTGACGCTTTATCTAGAATAGAGCAGGAGGCAAACTCATTAACACCGACACAGCATAGTGCTGAAAGTTCATCTGAGAATCTTATACCTAGTGTTGAGTCACCCATAAACGTCTTCAAAAATCAATTATTCTTAAGTATTGGAGACGTGTCAACATATCAATTTAAGATAATTTTCCCTGGTTTCCACCGACACTTGATAACCGAACCTCATTATGATGAGCAAAAACTTCAGGACATTCTGAAAAGGTATCTGAACCCCTCGGTGGCAAATGGTATAAAAACCCCAGAGCATGTAATGGGGAAAATTCAAAACTTGTATCCGTCTCATTTCTCGAACTACAAGTGCAGGTTTACTCAAAAGGTCGTGGTAGATATTATTTCGGAAAACGACCAGGAAACCATAGTCATCGAAGAACACAATAGAGCACACCGCAATGAAAAGGAAAATAGGATACAAATATTGGAAAAATTTTATTTCCCAGGAATGTCGAATAAGATAAAAAGAATCGCGAAACTATGTTCTGTATGTAAGAAGGGGAAGTACGAAAGACATCCCAATGTACCTCTATTGGGAGAGACACCGATACCAACATATCCAGGCCATACTGTTCATTTGGACATTTTTTCTACGGACAGGAAGTTAATTTTGACCTCTATAGATAAATTTTCTAAATATGTTAAAGTAAAATTGTTAAGTGGAAGATCTGTGGAGGATGTTAGAAGGCCTCTTAGAGAATTACTGTTTTCCTACGGGGTACCGAAGAATGTTGTGATGGACAATGAACCATCGTTAAATTCTAATACAATTCTCTTCATGCTGAAAGACGAGATGAAGATAAATGTTTTTACTACACCATCTTACAGGAGTGAGGCAAATGGGCAGATTGAACGATTTCATTCCACCCTTGCTGAAATAATGCGCTGCTTAAAATCTGACGGAACCTCGAGAAATTTCGAGGAGTTGTTGGAAAGGGCTGTAAACGAGTATAACCACTCCATTCACTCGACCATTAATATGAGGCCAGTTGACTTATACTTTGGTCGAACAGTCGATTTCTCTCCACAGGACATTGAAACCACGAGACGGAATAACGTTGAAAAACTAAAGCAAAAACAATCTTCAGATTTAGCACTCCACAATAAAAATAAACGGCCCGTAAAGGAATATATTGCAGGACAAATTGTTTACGTAAAGACTAATAAACGTTTAGGCACAAAACTGAGTGATCGGTTTAAAGAAGAAACGATTAAGGAGAACCGCAACACTACTGTTTTAACAGAAAGTGGAAGGGTTATTCACAAAAGCCACATAAGAAATTGATTTAATTCTAAATTTTTCAGATTTCTGTTCGGAAGTGCCCAAGCTGATTTCAATATCCTAGATTACTCAAATGCCAGATTGATTACGATTCAAAATGGAATCGCAAGGATGCAAAATGGAACGTTTAAAATTATTCATTCAATTAATCTTGACAAGTACAGACTAATCATACATCAAATTGAGACCATCCTAAACGATAATATTACAGATAATCATCCGCTCCGTCCGTTTATCAAACAACAACTTGTTGATATCAATGGTCTCCTTTACCGCCTTACACCAAATAGAGTAAGGAAGTCGTTAGATTTCATTGGAAGCGCGTGGAAGTGGATCGCAGGAAATCCGGATAGTCACGATTTCCAGATTTTGGATCAGAAAATTAATAACATTTTGGAAAATAACAACAGGCAGTTAATAATAAATGAACTCATATCAAATAGAGTCTCGGAAATTACGAATATTACAAATGAAATAGTAAAAGTGAGAAGAGAAGGGTGGAACGATGATATAGCGAACAGGATGGAAAGAAAACTAATGTTAATTAATAAAGAATTAGAGAATACTGAATTTGCAATACAATGGGCTAAGGCCAACATAGTTAACTCTTTTATTCTTTCAAAAACTGAAATTGATAACATTAATGAAATACTTAAAGGTTATAATATTCCTGTTTATAATATTGATGAACTATTATCTTTTGGAACTGTGAAAATCGTATCAAATAATAAAGAGATTTTGTATATTCTTACCATACCTATAACTCAGACCGATATTTGTAAAACCTATTTGGCAAAACCTGTAAAATATAGAAATGTAATAGATAAAGTGGAATATAACCATTTACTACAATGTAACCATGACCTGTTCGCAATAAAAAAACAATGTAAGAAACATTATGATTTGACAATATGTAATAAAGAAATGTTAATAGAGCTAAGAGAAAATTCGTGTATAACAAATCTATTTAAGAATAGAGTAGGGAACTGCACCCAAATTAACAATGAGCACGTGCCAACAATTGAAGAAATTGGTCCAGACCTAATCCTACTAAACCAATATCAAGGTGCAATCAACGTCAATGGGGAGAAATTGTTATTAAATGGGACGTATTTGGTAAAATATTTCAACAACACTATTAACATCGATGGGCATGAATATTATTCAAAAGAAATTAGCGGCAACAAACCCCTTCCTGCGTTTTTACAACCGAAGACATTCGACGATAAGATAGAGGAGGTAATTTCCCTGCAACTACTAAAACAACTACATGTGAAAAACATCAAACGTATGGAAGTCCTAGAAAACAGAAACAGTATAACAATGGGAACAGCCGGATTTGCTATAATAACATTAATATCAATAGCTGTCTTGTTACTATACAAAAAACATCAGATAAATTCCGCCACCCACAAAACGGACATAATCTCCACTGAAAATGAAATTGAGTGCCCGGAGGCCGACCCCGCTCCTACATTAAGAGGTCCTAAATCATCAAGCATTTTCAACATCCATTCATTTTAGACAATCGGGACGATTGTATTTAAGAGGGGAGGAGTTAACACTAAACACGTTGAAACCCCTGAACCACAACTACACCGAATAACACAAACGATAACTGTGTCAATTTGCTGACTCGCCAATTCCCACCAAAGTCCCAGACGCTGACGACAACATTCAGGCACCTCAACTTTACGAATGCTTTACCGCTGAGACAACACACGCAAGCTCATATAACATCAACTGACAATATAAGTTAGGGTAGTTTTAAGTATCTTTGCTCTTTTGTATTTCGAACCTGAATAAAGAAACAAGTTGTCGCAACGGAAGTTGCCGCAACAAATCTTTTTTAAAAACTAAATAAATTTTGTGTAAACTTAATTTATATCCCAGTAAAAACCAAAAGGAAAGAGCACACGATTTTGAATAGTCGTGTGAAGATTTTACTCGTATGTGGTCAGAATTTGCATACGAGAATTGAAGTAAAATGAAATAACGTATTGAAACATCGGAATGATCTTTTGAAAGTCAGATTATTTCTAAGTAGAGTTTAAGATTTGTTGTAAGTGAATGAAATTTTGTAAGCCATACACATGGGCTTGAAATAACCATCCCCGTAACGTGGAGGAAATATTCTTGGACTGAGTGACTGTTTGCAAACGACTTTTTATACAATATTCTTTATTGCAATATATTTTTATATTACTCACTCTCATGCGAATTGCCTCTGAGAATCCTAACCCGGTCGCGCGTAACTAGATCGTCAGTAGTTCGTTAAAATTCGTCGGGAATAATTTCGGTCGTTATTTAAAGTTTTCATGCGTGTGATAGATTACGGGAGATTCGCGTAAAATGGCCTATTTAGTCTGTCGTGTAAGGTAATTTTGGTTCATTTTTGTTAACGTAATTTGGAAGTAATTTATAGAGTTTAAGTAAATTTTTAATTTTAGAATTCAAAATCATTGAAGGATTTTTACACCCATGGGTGCTAGTTTTGTTGAGCGAGAGCTGTGTCTCCGCATTATTTGTAGCGCTTCGCCCATGGGGCTTTAAAGTTAAGTTGTCGTTTTAAGTATTGGAAAATAAAGTTTGTAAAGTATTTTGAAAACCTTGTGATCAAAATTCAGTATGATTGAGTGAGCAATCATAACGGTTAGGTAGAGCAATAGGGTAAGTAACCTCATCAACCGACGTTTATGGGATATCGAAGTAGGATCGATATCATGGTGAAGCGTGAAGGGCTTCTTAAGGGAGGGCATCAGTCGGCAATAACACCAGTCGACCCATCTGACGCAAGATGAATTCGTTCATCATCTTATTCTTTTTCCCAGGCAATAACCTCTTGTTTCAGTGTTTGCTTTCATTACTTGATAAGTTTATTCGGGCTCCGTTCTCTTTTTTTGTTTATGTCGAAAGTTTTTGATCCAAGCTCGTATGTACAAATGTTCATCATCCGATCGTTATTGTGCCTAGCGAGTGGGAAGATCCCCCCCGTCCGACGAGTTACAAGCCCGGCTAACGCATGGCATACGAGGCCGTCCGCTCAATAGGTACACGAACACATACATCACTATACAATAACATATGGCGATCGGGTGGTATGACATTTTCTTAAATAAGTGCCTTTTCTTAACAAAAGTAAATTTTCTCAAAAAAAAAACCTATTCATATTCTTAAACAAAGTGCCTTTTCTTAAAAAAATACCTTATCTTAAAGAAGTACCTTTGCTTAAAAAAAGTAAGTACCTTTTCTTAACAAAGTATTTGTTTTAAAATAAGTACCTTTTCTTAAAAAGTAAATTTTCGTACAACAAATTGCCTTTTATTAAAAAATTACCTTTTCTTTAAAGACTAATTTTTTTTGGAAACAAAATAACTTTTCTTCAGATAAATAGCTACTCTTAAAACTTTATATATTCTTGAAAAAAAGGACCAATTCTAAACAAATTCCCATTAAAAAAAAAACATTTTCTTCAAACAATACCTTCTCTAAAAAAAACCACATCTTACAAAAAATTCCTTTTCTTAAAAATAAAATAATCACCCCTATTCTTCGTTACAATCACAATCGAACTTTCTCCGTTTTGATGAAATCGGTATTCTGCGTTACGTTACGTTCCACTTACGTTTTTCTTTCGATTGTACGTATTCTGCGTTGCAATTTTAGTTACGTTTTTCACGTTTTTCTTACGCTGCAAAAGGTCTGACTGAACAACATAATGGTTCTTTGTTGTTTACAATAAAGTGTGTAAAAAAGTTAAATTTTTAATACAATTCAGAGAAATATAAGTATAGTAGTAATTTAAATATATATTTAATAAAGTTTTTAATTTGTTTTACTAAATAGTGAGTTGTATTTTATTTATTACAGGTCGAAACAAACAAACCAAGATCAGTACTAGAAGCTGGCGGAATTAATGGCCAAAAAACCAGACCTTGCGGGTGGGTACCATCAGAGACCAAAAGAAGAAGTGCAGGCATTTTGGGAAGAGGTTACCGTAACACTTAATTCAATGGGGCCACCAACAAAAACCGGAGTTGCATGGAAGAAAGTATGTGACATTGAAATAATTACCCTAATTCTGCATTGGTTTTGATTTTTTTAAACATTTTGTTTAGGTGTGAATTGACTGGAAGTGCTACATAAAACGGAAGCTGACCACGAATCAGAAGGAGATGATGAGCACCGGAGGAGGCTACTGTCGCCTGCTACGCATTAGTTCCCTTGAAGACAGGGTAATTAAATTGACGGGACTGGTAACCAGCACTAGCGGGATAAGTGGTGCAGAGGATTTCGGAGTGGTCAGTGCTGCACAGGAGGATAATGGAGCGTCCGCAATGGATATTTCCGCACGTAGAGAAGACCTCGCCGATATGCCAACGACTTCAAAAAAGCGGCAGCAGCAGTGTCCGAAGGAAAGCACGCAATCTCTGATAAAACAGCTTTTAACCTCGCACGAAGCAGCCAGGAAAGAAACTCAAGAATTTAATGGGTGTGGTCACATACATGCGGCGCCTAAATAGGAATATGGAAAGCCTGGCAGACACAGCAAAAGCGCAACACGAAGAAGATAAGCGCCACAATAAAATAAAGCAGCAGTTGCTGGAAAAAAAGTGAAAATTATAATGGAAATGTTACGCTTCCAGCAACCTGGTGATTATGATTTGTAATGTTTTTATTGGATTTTTAATATTTTTATGTTCTTACTGTGAAAGTCCCTGAATTTAATTGAAATGAATTACGCCTTATTATTATTATAGTTTATTTTTTATTTTTCTCATGAGATCTATGGACTGAATTTAAAATTAAAAGCTTTAATTGAAATGAATTACATGTTGTTTAATTTAATGAGAAATGTATATGGACTGAATTGTTTTGTGTTTTGTATACAAACAGAAATGAACTCGATACGACTTAAAAAGAGGCAAGTATATTATCCCGAATGTTACGTGCTAGGGAAGCGTAATCGGAGCCACTGCTTTCATCTTCTCCCTCTTCTGGAGAACTTTCTTCACGTTCCAATTCATGCATCTCCTCATCTTCTACGCGGTAATGTACGCAAATGTTATGGAGGGCACAAACAACATTTATAATTTGAGTGGCTTTTTGTGGGGAGTAATGTAGCTCACGAGCACCCAATAAACACCGGAAACGGTTCTTCAAAACCCCAATCGTCCTTTCCACTATATTTCTAGCCTTTATGTGCTGTATATTGTATTTGCTTTCCCGGCTGCCTGCACTTGGAGACCTGTATGGCGTCATAAGCCAGGGTTCCAAGGCATAACCCGCATCACCTGTTAAAAAAGATTACATACTGAAATTTACATGCATTGTTGCTCAAATAAATACCTAATAGCCAAGTGTTTCTCTCTCCGTCCTGATATTTCCGTTCCGTGTGGGCCCTAGCTTTGCTTAAATTCCATATATGGGAATCGTGATTGCATCCAGGAAATTTTGCGTCTATAAACCGAATTCTCATTTTGTTATCGCACACCTAAAACCATAAATTCAATTTGCGATCACTTTAAACATAACATCAAAATACTCACCACCATAGCATTAATGCTAAAATATCCTTTTCTATTGTAGTAAAGGAACTCCTCTTCAGATGGTTTTATTATTTTTATATGGGTGCCATCAACACACATAGTGACCCCTGGGAAGCCTGCCTTGGCATAAAACTCGCGCTTCGCTTCTGATTTTTCCTCCTCAGTCATCTCAAATGTTATCCACTGCGAGCAAAGCTTTGGCTGCATAACCTCCAGGAAATAGGATAGCGACTTGGACACTGTGGATTGAGACATCCCAACATTGTAATCAGCACCAACTCCGTGTTGGTAGCTTCCCTCGGCAAAGAATCTCAGAGCTACCACTACTCTGCTAAGCGGTGGGACAGCTGCCAATGTATTCGCCCGCGCTGCTTGCGCAAAAGTATCTAGCACATACTTAAAAGTGTCTTTATTCAGGCGAAAGTTTTTTCTGAAGCTGTAAAAGTAAACGAATTATTTCAGATAACATGTCATATCTTTTAAAACAAATGTCTTACCTTTGATCGGTCATCTCGAACGGATTGCAACTGTCCCTCAAATCTCTTTTGGCAATCCTTGCCTCCGCATTCTGGAGCACGTTGTTCTCCTCTCCCAACAAAAATGCTGCTGCTATTACTTCCATTTCTATTGAAATAAACAAAATGTATTTTTGTGCTGTAATGATGTTAACAAAAAAGGAAAACTTACCTCCGGCACAACTGGTTTTTTAACTCTGGTCACAAATACTTCTTTTTGTGTTTTTTTAACTTTTCACACGCGCTAGTGTATTTAATAAATAAATTTATACGAATTTTTAATTCTTTTGTGTTTTAACAGTTGAAAATATGTTTTATTAGCACAAAATTACACTTTTAACTTCAATGTTTACACAAATGATTATTTGTTTTGTTTTGTTTTTTTACGTTCCACAGGCAATCTGCTTATTGTGACAACACACTTTTCCCCTTCTTATTCTTTAGATTACGTTTTTTTTTGGAATACCAAAGTTCGATCGATGCGTAACGTAGAGCGGGAACGTAATTGTAACGCAGAATAGGGGTGAATACCTTTTCTTGAGATAGTAGCCTTTCTGAAAATAATTTTTTTTTTAAATAACCTTTTCCTAAAAAGAGTACCACTTCTTCACAAAGTACCTGTTCTTAAAAAAAGTACTACTTTGTAAAAAAAATTCATACTCTTATGGCTTTTTCTCACAGAAAGTACTTCTTCTTAAAAATAGTACATTTTCTTGAAAAAAACATTAGCTTTTAATAATAGAAGTATCTCTCTTTAAAAACGACCTTCTCGGGAAAATGTAATACATGTTCTTACAAAAAGGACCTAAAAATATACATAAAAAAACATTCTATAAAAAGAAAATTTTTCTTAAAAAAAGTTTATCATTTTACAAAAAGTATCTTTTCTTAGAGATCCATTTAAGTTATCGTAGATTTCAACGGGCACCTTAGGCGTGTTGGAACTAAAGATGGGCACGTGAGTAAGTTTTGACTCATGCTCACGAAAGGAAGATGGTCACTCACGGATTCACGCCAATCGCGTGACTCGCGGCCATCTTTAGTTGGAACTAACTAGTACATAATATATGTATAGCGAAAGGAACTTCATTCTAACCGGGTGTCCCCTGATACCATATGTGATTTTTTATTGATGTGTGTTTTACCGTTGGCTACCTGTAACGTAAGGTTTTTTACAGAAATTCCATGCACATTTATGAGTGCTTATTATTTGGAAAGTTTTGAAAATTTTGAAATGCACACGCTCGTAAACAAAGTCATGAATGATGCTAAATGAACGCACAGTAATAAAATGTCGGAACCCTGTTTTTAGAAGGCTGAATCAGTTACATATGCCCTTTCTGTCAGTTAAATATTGAAAAATACGTAGTATTTATAGGTGTTCATTGACCGATTTTTGTCATTCAACAAGTGGCGACGAACGCGAAAATTACAAGTGATTTTTCTCCGGTTTTTTAAAAGTGAATAACAACAAAACATAGCGATGCAATAACGAAACTAAAAAATCGAAATGACCAGAAAATCTCAATTTATTTTGTCACGTTTGTGGTAAAACAGCTCTTTCAACAAATACTGGATCATTCACTGAGCAAGTGGAGCGTGCTTTTAAACTTTATTTTGATTCCGATTCGTGGGCCCAGAAAAGATTTATAAAACGTGATACAATGCTCTTACCATGAGGATCCAACGGAAACGCAGTTCAACTTCATTTTGTGTACCAATGATTTGGACTGATCGAGGAGAGCACAATTCCGACAACTGTTATGCTTGGGCAAACAAAATATGTGGAGTAAATCGTAAAGGTCGCAAACAAAGAGTTTACATCTCTGTTAAAAGTGCACAAACACCTCTTCCGCATTCGGATCAAATACCTATTCCACCGCTTCCAAGTCGGGACAGACAAACTTATTTTTCTATTACAACAATGGTTCAATTGGATTTCACCTATGAACCAATACCAGAAGCCGGCCCATCGAACAAAATAATTCCAATATCACAAGTAAGAATGGACAAGATTGTAGCGAAACGCCGGTATACGTATAACTTGTTTTTAACCGATAAAACTTTTCCCGGTAGTTAGAACCTCCGACGATCACTGACGCCTACCATTTGTCGCACAGTGTTATTTATACTTAGTAATACATTTTTATTTTGAAAAATAAAATCAAATAGGTAAATAAACAGAATGCAAGGAGCAACAAAACAGCAAAGAAAGTGACGCATCGATAGCAGAAAAACAACCCAGAAATTTGTAACTGAACATTTGTGTGTTTGTATTAGACTGGTCGCAGCTTGTATGGGATTTTTTTATTTCTTATTATCTGCGCTGTCTAAAATATGCGGTTTGCTCGCATAAATGTGGTCTTAATTTTTTAGCTCGATCCGACGGTGCCTTCTGGTGCCTAGAGGGGCCCAAAGTTAGCAATATTATCACAAAAACTCACATTTTGTCCTATTTTTAATGCTTTTTATAACTATTCGGGGAAAAACATATAATTCATTGGATAAAAAACAAATTATATTCAATTTAAAGAAGAAATGTATTATTAATCTACAGTAGGGTAGGGTAGGGTACGAAGTGGCTTCTGGTGCCTGGTGTGGCCCAAAATACGCGATATTATCAAAAAAAACTCACATTTTGTCCTATTTTTAATGCTTTTCAGAACTATTCGGGGAAACATATATAATTCGTTGGGTAAAAAACAAATTATATTCAAATTAAAGATAAGAAGTGTATCATTAATCTACAGCAGGGTAGGGTAGGGTCAGATAGTGCCTTCTGGTGCCTGGTTGGGCCCAAAGTACGCGATATTATGAGAAAAAACACATATGGACCTGTCAAAGTTTGTTTCAATTCAATTGGATTGATTTGCTGATTCTGTTTACGTTTGCTAAATTCACTGCCTTCGACATATCTATGAGAAACACAAAATGTCTATTATTCTTGTCATACAACAACAACAACATCCACTTGACAACAAAATTCAGATGATATAAATACTCTTTGATATGTCTTGTCTGCAGATAACGGTATTTTTGCTCAATAGCGTGGTGTGTGCGACTTGACAGAAAGCGTCATTTATTTTCCAACCGTAGACGTGACAAGTAGTGCAAATTAATATTTAATCGCAAATAAATACTATAATCTTCGTGTTAGAAATATGACTTCTAAGAGCGCAGTTATTAAAAAGAAAAACTTACGCTCTGATCGACATATTTTTTTGGTGGGCAAATGTGCAAATGATATTTTGGGAGCCAAACTAACATCTATTAAGCAAGTGCTTCAATTACTTTTTTACAAAATGCGGGTTGAAAATGAGACATTGTTAAGTAGTATGAAATATACTATTGGCGTGACACTGGAGTTTTGGAAGAGAGCACACATTCCAACGATGCATGAGCCAAATTGTATCCGGAAATTGAAAAAAATATATGAAGAATGGAGACAAATACAAAAGAATTATGGAACCCAACACGAAAAATATCGAAAACAAGGACAAGATTTTCGTGACGAAATAGAAAATTTTATTTTTGATATCGCAGCTCCAGATGCTTTAGAAAAAATTAAAATAAAAGAAGACAAAGATGTTTTAGTGCTCCAAAGAACAAGATGTCGTCCAGGAGTGATGCATGGCGTGGATATAGATCTCAGGAATAAAGATAAACGTAAGGAGAAGCGCTTGGAACAGGAAAAGAATCGTGTTGCAAAGTATAAAGCTCAAGGTATTTATTATACTATTTGCTAGATTTATACTGTTCCTATAAAAAAAAATTAGTGCCTAATAACTAAGGCCTAACAAAAATGTTAATAACATTTTTTTCGTTGTTACAACAATTTTCGGCCATTTTTCGCTTATTTAACAATTTTTGCCCATTTTTGTAACAATTTAACATTTTTTTGTTTTTTCTCTTTTTAGTCAATAAAATTCCATTAAATGTATCGCAAATCCCACAGATAAAGAATACGAATCATTTGTGTACGAATTCTACCGTATACATGCATGTGTGTGTAGTGTGTACCGTTATTCTAAACAAAGAATAATATTCAGTATGATTTTGCTTTGTATATAAACTACATATGTGTAAATCAGTGACGGGCATTTTCTGAAATCCTATTCCCGTGGGATAGGCAATGAAATGCTGCTTGTGCGCTGCCGACACATGTACACAATAAGCTTCTTTGTGTGTTGTTGCTGTTCAGCACTTGTTCAAGCAATACTTCGCAGCGTAACTTTTTGAGTACACTCAAATCCAAATGTTTGTTGTTGTGCGACGCTGACTCATGCACACAATAAACTTCTACTTGTGGCTTCGTTCGGCTTCATTGTGTCGAAGTTAATTGGAATTGTTGGTATTATCATAATTAATAAAAAAAATATATAAATATGTGAATAAAAAAGATTGAATAAAAAAAAAATAGAAAAATAAACCGAAAACACTTTTATTTTGACTAATGAAAAATTGTCGAGTGTAAAACTACGTTTTTTGCTGCTTCCCACACAAACATAAATGTGATAGTATGTGTGTTGCCCGTCACTGGTGTAAATATACATCTCTCACATTCTAACTAAGCATGTATACGCGTGAACGCACCGCTGCAAAGTGACAATATTTTGCATGCTCTTGCATGATTTTATTGAGTGTCGCATTTGAGTTTCGTATTTTCTTCTAGTTCGTCCTCAGCATAGTAGTGTTCAATAAATCAGTTGTATTCGGACTACCATAAAGACAACATGCCAAAAGGAAAAGACTCACTCGCCGATCGTGCTAAAAAATTAATTGGCAGTGGCAGTGTATTTGAAGTACAGTCAAGTAAATATGGTGTTCACATTTACTGTGCATCGTGCAAATGTAAAGTTAGAGTGGATGAAGTTCATTTGAAATCACAATATCAATCACACGTTACGTCATCGAAGCACAACAATTCAACTGTAAAGAAAGGTTTGCAACCATCAATTGCCGCTGCAATTGCAACCACAAGTGTGAAAGAAACATACGCAGAAAAATTGGCGGCGGCATTCCTTGAAGCCGGCATTCCAATATGGAAATTGCAACATCCCAGCATTAAAAAATTTTTTTGGGACGAACACAAAGAGGTTTTGCCGACAGCATCGACGTTTTACCGAAAAATTGATTCCATTTTCAATAAAACAATACAACAAATTAAAGATTTTGTCGCTGACCGTCCAATATATTTAATTATCGATGAAACTACAGATGCTTGCAAACGTTCGGTTTTAAATGTTCTTGTTGGTGTTTTTGGTGGAACTCCATCAAAGCCTATGTTGTTGCAAACAATGTTTTTGGATAAAACAAACAGCACCACCGTACAGCAAGGCGTGAATAAAGCATTGTTTACTTTATACGGACCGAATTTGCCATACGAAAAATTATGGCTTTTGATTAGCGATCAAGCATCGTATATGTTGGCAGCGGGCAAAGGATTAAAGCAAATGTTTCCAAACATGAAACACGTCACCTGTATTGTACATGGACTGAACCGGGTTTGTGAATTGATAAAGGACCGCAACAAATTGGTGAATAAACTGATTGCAAAAATGAAAGCGATTCTCTTGAAATCAAACAATCGTCGTGAAAAATTTGCAGAAATGTGCAATTTTGCATTGCCACCAACTGTTATTGAATCTCGCTGGAATTCCTGGTTGAATGGTGCCTTCTATTACGCTGAACATTTTACTGATATCAAAAAGTTTGTACTTGCATTGGAAGACAAAGATTCGAAAGCGCTTGATCAATTAAAGGAAATTATCGTTAAACCAGAATTAGAGCAAGATTTGTTTGAACTATGTGAATACAAATTTTTGACTGAAGCAATTACCAAATTGGAAACACGTGGCCTGACTGTAAAGGAGCAACTCAATGTTTTGAACGATGTGAAAAGCAAACTTTCTGGTGATGATTTGACAAAGCTAGAAAGTGTTTTATCAAAGAATCCTGACTTGTATTTTTTCAAAGACATGGCTGTTGATGAGAAGTTAAAGGCATTGTATGCCCCGTTGACTTCTGTAGATGTTGAACGTTCTTTTTCAATTTATCGTTATATTTTGTCTGATCGACGACATTCACTTACAAATGAAAATGTAGCTATGTTGAATGTGATTCAATTCAATAATTTCATTGATACTGACGAATAAACAAAATAATTTCAATTTTACATCTGTTTCTACAAATACATTGAAAATTTGAATAAATTTATTTAACACTTTTTTTAACATTTTTTGTGTTTTTTTCTAACAATTTAACAATTTTGACCGATTTTATTTAACATTTTTTTAACAACAATTTTAGCCCATTTTATGTAACATTTTTGTTAGGCCCTACTAATAACTTAGGCACTATGATTGCAGGTGACACAGAAGGCGAAGATGTTGAACTAACTCAAGCAATGGACGCCCAAATCGTCTAGGATAATGAGAATAGTACGCAGACTCAATCTCGCGGTACAATTCTACAAGACAAGCTATGCATATTGTTACTGCAACTGCTGCCGCCATTCTAAATATAGTAAATCATGATTCCACTGCTTCTACAGCAATCAATTTGAAAGATCTGGTTTTAAATCGAACCACGATTCATTCAATGCGAAGAGACTACAGTAGGAGACAAGCTAAGCGGATTATCGATGAATTTAATGTAATTGATTTTATATTAACTTTTAAAATTTGTTTAATGCATTTTATTTATTACAATACAGATTCCTGAAGTATTTGCTCTGCACTGGGATGGCAAACTCCTTCCAGAAATGAAGGGAATAGAAAAACAAGAACGTCTGTCTCTCGTTGTGTCCAGCGAAAACATGGAAAAGTTGCTTGGTATACCAAAAATAGAAAATTCTTCCGGAGAAAATATAGCTAACGCCACCTTAAATTGTTTGTGACTCTGGGCACTCACTGGATGAATTGGTACAAATTGTATTTTTTGACACCACAGCCACAAATACTGGGATTAATAACGGCAGTGCATATTTACTGGAAAAAAAGTTGGGACGAAAACTACTTTTCTTCCATGTCGCCATCATATAAGCGAATTGTTAGTAAGGTCAGTGTTTGAACTGAATCTTGGAAAAACATACGGACCAGAAGTTCTTCTCTTCAACCGATTTGCTAAGTATTGGAAAAACATTGCACCTAGCAACTTTATAAAAGGGACTTTGGACGAAGTAGTTCTACGGAATTTATCATCATCGCAAGTGGAATACCTAAAATTTTTTTTGCAAGAATGCGTTAAATTGTCATTACGTGCGTGCGGATTATAAAGGGTGGCTTCAGTTAACACTTCATTTTATTGGAGAACATGTTCCAAATTTTACTCAATTTCGGTTACCTGGCGCAACGTCACATGCATGATTTATGTCAAAATGTATTTATTGCTTCAAAATTTTTTTGTTTCGCGAGTAAATCAAAATTACAGCAGCGGAATAGAAAAGTCTTCGCAGTATTTGTTTATTTCTGGTAAATATTATGTTCCCTATTGGATCCGTTGTGTGAAGCATGACCTCGATTTTATAAACAACGTTGTTTCGACCAAGAAGTTTCCACCACATTGTTGCAAAAACTAAAGAAACATTTGTGGTATTTAGCAGAAGAAACAGTTGGCCTTTCATTTTTTGATGAAAGTGTCCCGTTGGATATAAAAAAGAAAATGGTCCAAAAACTGGACATCGATAATGAACACGATGACGAAAACGAGGAAGAAATCTAGAAAAGAAATGTTGTATCAATAGAAGAAATTTGTTCTTACAGTGCAAAAGATATATCCCATTTCGTTTCTTCACGAACAAAGAGATTTTTTGCTCGATTGTCTATAGATGTATCATTTTTACACTTGGACCCCTCTGAATGGCAGCAACGAGACGATTACTGTGCTGGAAAACGAGTCTGTCAACATTTGAACGTCGTGAACGAAATTATTATATTAATTTTCTTGAATTTAATTTTCATGAATATTTTGATGGTATTATTGGTAACAACATATTAATGAAGTTAAATAGTAAAATTGATTATAAAAATAGATTGCTAATAGCAGAGCAAACTTACCAATTTATTTTAACGAAGAGGAAGAATTAACAGTGGCTGAATACTTTAAAAGTGAATATATGCAAATACTAATTAATGAAGAGGAAAAAGAAAATGGAAAAGTGGATAATCTTTTTCCAAAACATTTAAATTCAAATGATAAAAAAATTTTACAAAATATGTTAAATCAATACGATGAAATTTTCTATAAAGATGGAGATAATTTACCACATACTTGTGAGGTCCAGCATCGAATTGTTACTAAAACTGATACTCCAATTTATAGTAAACTATATACGGGTGAGATGAAAAAACTGCAACCAACTTCAGACTGCTGTCATTTCTAAGCCACTCGTCCGACAGCTGTTAAAATTATTCCAGTGACAGCTGATTATATTGTTTACAAGCGTACAAAAGCATTTTGGTGAGAATTTTCCAGAAAAAAAGTTATTCGTGATGGAATTCAAGCGTGATAGTGTGATTTCTTTATATTTGGCTGGAAAACCACAAGTGGCTATCGTTAGAGCACTCCAGCATTTAAATGTTAATAAATCTTTTGTGTCTCGTACCATCGCTCGTTACCGTGATACTGGTAGCGTAGCCCGACGTCAAGGAAGTGGACGGAAGAAAACAGCAACATCAGCAGAAATGGTTCGAAAAGTAAAGAAGCGACTTGATCGAAATCCGCGTCGCAGTGGCCGAAAAATGGCTCGTGAGCTGAACATATCGCAATATTCCATTCGGCAAATATTGAAAAATGAGCTCGGGGTAAAGCCATTGAAATTCCAAAAAGTGCAAGAACTTACACCGCAACAGAAAGAAAATAGACTCAAAAGAGCCAAAGAGTTGCTTCGCTTGGCCGCAAGTGGTGAACTGCCGAATTTGGTTTTCTCCGATGAGAAAACATTCGTTGTCCAGCAGTTTGTAAACAAACAAAATGATCGTGTTTACTTGCCAAAGAGGTCAGCTGAAAATGTGCACCTTCGGTTGGCCACCAGAACTCAAGCGCCGGCCATGGTGATGGTGTGGGCCGCCATAACAGCCGATGGTCGCTCTCCGCTCGTATTAATCGACCGTGGCATCAGAATAAATGCCGAATATTATCGCGAAAATATTCTGGAGGGTGTATTGAAGCCTTGGGCACGCAAACATTTTGGCCGCAGACCTTGGACATTCCAACAGGACTCAGCACCATCGCACTCAGCACGCGCCACCCAAGAATGGTTACAAAATGAGGTTCCTCGCTTCATTTCCAGCGCACAATGGCCACCGAAATCTCCGGATACCAATCCGTTGGATTATTGTGTCTGGAGTATTTTGGAAAGCAAGGTTGGCACTAAAAAATACCAAAGTGTCGATCACCTCAAGCAAGCGCTTCGCCGGGAATGGGCCAAAATACCGCAGAGCAACATTCGGGCAGCGTGTGACGGTTTCATTGGCCGTTTGAAGGCCATAATTCGTGCCAAAGGTGACCAATTCGAACAAATCTAAACTTATTCTAAAATTTGATGCTATTTCCAACATTTTTTGCTTTCATTCAATAAAATTTAAAAAAAAATGAAAAAATTATGGCGTTTTACTTTGTTGCAGTTTTATTATCTCACCCGTAGATATCCTGTAATACATCGCGAAGAAGTAAACAGGCAGATACAGGAAATGCTAAAAGAAAATATTATTTCCCCAAGTAGTCCTTACAATTCTCCATTGTGGGTTGTACCCAAAAAGAGTGACAACAAAAATGGAGAATTGTGATCGACTATCGTAAACTAAATGAACAGACGGTAGACGATAAGTTCCCACTTCCAAATATGGACGACATATTTGACAAGTAGCTAAAACAGCATTTTCAACCGCAAGTGGCCATTACGAATTCAATCGAATGCCATTTGGCTTAAAAACAGCACCCGCCACATTCCAAAGGTTAATAAATCACGTATTGCGAGAGTACATAAACAAAATTTGTGTAGTCTATTTAGACGACATACTTATTTTTTCGACTAGCTTACAAGAGCATGTTGAATCTATTCGCAAAATTTTTAAAACATTAAGTGCGTCGAATTTAAGAATTCAATCTAATAAGTGTTGCTTTGCTGCGTTAACCACAAAATTTTTGGGACACGTTGTGACAGGTGATGGCATTATGCCTGATCCATCAAAAATCGAAACAATAAATAGAATGCAAGCGCCAACCAGTATAAAAGGTATTAAGCAATTTCTGGGTATCACCGGCTATTACCGAAAATTTATGCGGGAGTATGCCAAAGTAGCATATCCGATGGTTCGATTTTTAAAACAAAACGCAGTACTTGATTATAAGAGTGAAGATTTTTTGAATTCATTTAACACATTAAAAAATCTTATTACTAGTGAACCAGTTCTGCAACCGCCAGACTTTAGTAAAAAATTTACTCTTACAACTGATGCATCGCTATTTGCTATTGGGTGAGTATTAAGCCAAAATGGTCACCCAATTTCTTATGCATCTCGCACACTGTCTGACCACGAAATTAGTTATTCAACAATTGAGAAGAAGCACTTGCCGTTGTGTGGTCAGTTAAGCATTTTCGTACATATTTATACGGTCGTAAATTTCAAATCCAAACTGACCATAAGCCTCTTATTTGGTTACACAACATCAAGGAGCCAAATATGAAACTGCAGAGGTGGAAAATTCTTTTGAATGAATACGATTTCGATATTTCTTACATTAGAGGAAAGGATAATGCGGTAGCTGATGTTTTAAGTAGATATTCTATAAAAGATGAAAACGGAAAGTTCGATAGTGCAGACGTGTTTAACAATCAGTTTTCAGAAAAAAACCAATTTAATAGAGAGGAAAACGATCAAATGGACTTTTAAATAACTGTCTTACTTTATACCGGTCTAATATTAAGTTAATTGAAATCACTGATAAAAACGAGATGCTGACAATTATAGAAAACGAACATTTGCGAAATAATCACAGAGGAATACAGGAAGTATTTTTAGAATTGAGAAACACATATTTTTACCCTAAACTTTATAAATTGATAATAATCGCAATTAATAATTGCTCAGTATGTAGTTTAGATAAACATGACAGAAATCCTTTAAAAATTCCTTATCAAATTTCGGAAAGTCCCTCTCATTTCAACGATATAGTCCACATAGATATTTGGTTTCCTTGCAGAAATAGACAAATTATCTAAATACGCAACATTTCATAAATTGAATGATAGAAATTGGGTTGCAATTTTGGAAGTTTTGAAGGAGAGAATTCTATATTTGGGAAAAATGAATAAACTTGTTTTTGACAACGACCGATGTATCTTACACAGCGCAGTTAAACTATTTTTAAAAGAACAAAGTATTGATTCACATATAACGACACCTTACTTGAAAACAGGTAACTCTGACATTGAACGGCTACATGGAACTCTTAATGAACATCTCAGAATACTCGAAGCTGATAAGAAGAATTGTGGAGATCTAGACACGGACGAAAAACTTTTCAAAATTTTTACTACATACAACAGAACTATTCATTCCAGTACGAAAAAGAGACCAATTGATTTTCTAATTAAAAACTTCAGTAAAGAGGACATAGATAATTTAAGCAAAGAATATGAGCAGCGTAAAATTCAATTAATAAATAAATTAAATCAAACCAGATAGGTAGAATAAACCAGACATTCAATTGTTTTTATAATTGTGGAGATATCTATTCATATCAGAAACATGTCAAAAGTGAATGTGGAGATTTTAATTTCATCGGTACAAAGTCGACCATTATTATGGCAAGACAGATTAAGAATAAAAATATAACCGACAAATTATGGACTGAAGTCGGTGAAATTTGTGGTTGCACAGGTAAGATTTTATTTTATTTATATAGTATTTATTTCATACATTTTATTTAGTCTCTAAAATCCCAAAAATATTGTTTTAATTCATTTCTGATATTTAACGCTCTGTTGCTGCTTCTGTTGTAACGGGATTGTTCATCCGTATTTATCTGTGTCGAGTCATAGTTTACTGTTGCAGTGACTTCTTTATAATCATTATCACTGTCGCCATTACATTCTCGTACAAAATTGTGCAATATGCAGGCACATTTAATCAAACTAATTGCAGTTTTCGGTTTTGTTTCAATATTTTTTTGTAGAAATCTCCATTTTGAGGTTAAAACTCCAAATGCACATTCAATGCATTTTCTTGCAGTTGAAAGACGATCATTGAAAAATTCTGTTTGCGCATTCAAGTCTCTACGGGGATAGGGTCTTAACAAATATGTTTTGAGTGGGTACGCTTCATCACCAATCAAAAAATTTGGTACAACAATGTTTGACCCAGGCAGTGGTTGTGGTAAAGGAACATTAAATTTGTTTGCTTCAAGCAATTTGAATAATGTAGAGCCAGCAAACGTACCGCCATCACTTTGCTTTCCTCTTCCTCCTACTTCTATTGTAATAAATTTTTTGTCAGCGTCAGCTACACCTTGTAGTACAATAGAGAAGTAATGCAAATAATTAAAAAAGTGCGAGCCAGAACTCGGCGGACATTTAATTTGGCAGTGTTTTCCATCGATGCTACCAAAACAGTTGGAAACCTCCAACGCCTGTAATAGTCAGTTATCACTTTTTTAAGGTGCTCCTCTGTTGGTATGGGCATGTATTCCTGTACAAGTTCTTCCCATATGATAACGCATGTCTCTGAAATAATATTACTGACAGTACTTCTGCCCAATCGAAAAGCAAACGCCAAATCTCGAAAGGAATGCCCTGTAGCTAGAAACCTATAAATAAAACGTGTAAAAGTCATTATTAATTATTAGGCTTCGGAATTCTATGCAAATGCATGTTTGTTGTCGTTAGCCTAAGAACATATTTGACTAATTATCTTTGCTAATCAAGTAATTTGCAACAAATTGGCATCGATTTGTTAATGCATATTTTGCATATATTAGGAAAAAGTCATATTTTACTTCAAAAGGCATATTTTGTGCATATTTTTTACTTTTTGGGTATATATTCATAAAATTTTAGATTTTCACATTTTTTAATGAAGCGAACAACCGCTCCAATGAACAACAGCAGGCACTTGGATTTTTGTTTGAAGAAATTTAACTGTAACTATAACTTTTTCAACTTGGCAGTTCGTATACCCAACATCAAAAATTCATCAGTTGTCCTACTGCCTTTACCTCCTCATTACAGAATGATCGCATATTTAATTCTATTGATACCTATAACAGCTTACTCCAAGCTTTTTTGTGTGTGAATAGTATCCCTGCAGAAGATGGTAGAGGTATTGACGGCCTGGTGAGTAGTCCTGCACTATTGTCAAAGTCAGTAGTCGCAATGGCTACGATTTATAGTACTTGGTTTTTAAGCTGGCAACTCTGTTAACATATACAGAAGTTGGTAACATTGTCAATAAATGACAATAATTATTTGTTTGGTTGTGAAATTCATGTGAAAACTTGTTGTGCTCTGAAAAATTTTTGTGATTGCGAAAAATCGTGTCGGTACATTAAAATAAATATACAAGTACGTTAAAACAATATACATCAAAATGAATAAACGCACTTTTCAACGAAGAGTAGCAAAAGAAAAAGTTAATTATGAAAGAAGAGTGTTTGATAAGTGTTGTAAAGAAATGCCATGCAAAAGCATTGACGCGAAAATTTGTGAAAGCAGCGTCACTTGCGAAGACGAAAGTCTGGCAGAGGTTGAGTCGGAAATTGTGCTAGGTTCTGTTAAATTTTGTGAAAAACTTAAAAATTGGTACATCGACACCAAACCCACTAAAATGTGTGTAGAAAAATTGTTGGTAATTTTAAAAGAAGAAGGTCTTGATGTACCTTTGTGTTTAGAAACGCTAGTGGGAAGGCAACAAAATGCAGTAACAAAACACGTATCGCCAGGTGTTTACTGCCATTTCGGCATCAAAAAGCAGATCTCAAAACTGAAGACATTACTGCAGAGTTATAATGAAATCGTGATCGATATTAATGTCGATGGCATTCCGCTTTTTAAAAGTTCATCAGCGCAGCTATGGCCCATTTTGTTTAAAATTGTAAACACAAAAGAAAAGTTAGAACCGTTTCCAATAGGTGTTTTTGTTGGAAAGAGTAAGCCACACTGTGTCCAAGATTTTTTCAAAGATTTTGTGGAAGAAGTGAAGCATTTAGATGGTTATATTGACATCGATAATCGAAATATAGCTGATTTTTAGATGCTTAGTATGCGATACCCCGGCAAGGTCTTTTGTATGTGGTGTACCTGGACATACTTCAAGCCACGGATGTATGAACTGCACCCAGAAAGCAAATAAAGTGAGAAATGTTTTAACATACAGCTCTACATCTGGTTATCCCATAACAGATGATGACTTCCGTGCACGCAAGTATCCAGAACACCATTTACCACGTTTCCAACTAACAAAGAGTCCCCTAGAATGTATTGATTTCGAAATGATTTCTCAAACTCCTCTAGACACCATGCATTTAATTGAACTTGGGGTTATGAGAAAAATGCTGGTACGTCTCGTAAATCGAAAAACTCGCCCCAAACTACAAGCTCCAAGACCTTAAACAGTTTGTGCCAAAAGAATTCCCCAGAAAGCCAAGATCTTTAAATGAGCTTTCAAATTGGAAGGCCACTGAATTTCGACTCTTTCTGGCTTATACTGGTCCATATGTTTTGCAAGACATAGTTGATAAAGATTTTTACAGAATGTTAAGCTGTCCCCGGCATGTAAAAAGTAATATTCAACAAGCGCAAACAATATTGGAACTTTTTGTAGAAAATTTTCCAATCATATTTGGAGAAGAAAGTATTTCATTTAATGTGCACAGCTTTCTCCACATAGCTGAAGATGCAGCAAAATATGGAACACTCTCAGAATTCTCTGCATATGATTTTGAAAACCGACTTCAGAAGTTAAAAAAACACGTCAGGAAGCCTACTCAAATAATTCAACAAATTTTAAACAAAGAAAAACACGAAACATTTATAAAAGAAGAAAAAAGTGGGTTTATACGTTCTCCAGAGGCTATCAAAGGGACTTATTTTAACAGTTGCTACTTTTCCTATAGCAGCCCAAACAATTTTTGTGCAGTTGAGTTAGATACTCCTATTCAAATAGTTGGATTTACAGAAGACGAAAATAATATTGTTGAAGGCAGAAGAATTCTAGACATTAAAAGTTTTTATGAAGAACCTATTGATTCCCTACAACTTGGAATTTTTCTTTCAAGCTTAGTTTTAGGGGAAAAAGAACAATTTCCGTTAAAATCTATTACATACAAATTTTTTTGTTTTCCTTTTAAATCTGAATTTGCACTAATTCCAATTCTGCACTGCTGTTCGTAGACGTTGCTCACAGAATTATAATCAAATGGCTCAACAATTTAAATACTTATTGACAAATGGTAAGTTAATACGAATAATAACTCTTTTTAAAAGCTCATACTAATAGGTATGCATTTGTATTTTAGCTGGCTCAAAGTGCGATGGCTGCGCAGCGACTAACAAAAAACTGGACAACATGAAAGGCAAGTTCAATTATTTTTACATCAGATTAAACCTACATATGTATATTCAAATTAAAATCTTTAACAGAAACGCTTGAGCAACAGAACAAGAAGATATGTGAGATCTTAGCGGAGCACAGTGTTCTTCTAAAGCAGTTGCTGGACAAAGACAAAGTGATAGATACAGTAATGAAGATTTTTCCAATTAATTCAGAGAGCCAACTGCATGAGCTTGACAAACTACTTGAAGGCCAGAAGGATTTGTATGTAAGTAATTATCACATATAAAACACAATTTGTGTAGAGAATATAAACTTTACTTTAACCTAAACCGTTACAGATTCGATATTTAACATCACTAACAAGAGGAGACATATCGAAAAACATTGGCAAAATTCTTGGAAGAGAAATTATAATGGCCTTCAACGTGGAAGGTGTTCAAGGCAAAAAAAGATTGAGGGATTTTAAAAATGTCTATGATGCTATTTGTGGTATGTATATGTTAAAAAAGTTTGTAATAGTCTTTCAATGACTTCATATTATTTTTTTAGATGTAATCTCTGATCCACAACCTGAAGGAAAATTAAAAGCCGCACTCCAACAAGAGAAAAGGAAATATCACAAAATTAACAGCAGGCATAGGTCCAAAGAAAATCGCCAGCAGCCAAATTTAGATAGCCACGAAGAGCCGAATATCAGTACGAACTGAAATACACATTTTTTTAACATTAAGTATTATTTAAGTATTTGAACTTTTTAAAACACCTTCATTATGAATTCAATTTTTTTATTTTTATTTTTTAAGAGCCAATGAAGTGCCTGATTTTTTTACTTTTTTGTTTTGTTATATTTTATAAAATGAAACAGAAACAATTTTAGCTAATTTAACCAAAGTATTTTTTAACTAGTAGCAATTTTGAAAACAACTTTAATTATGAATTCAAGTTTGTTTTTGTTATTTTTTAAGAGCCAATGAAGTGCCTTATTTTTTTACTTTTTTGTTCTGTTATATTTTATAAAATGGTAGACTGAAACAGCCAAATTTTATCTAATTTAACTTAATGTATTATGTAAGTAATTTCAATTTATAAAACAACTTGAATTATTAATTTAAGTTTTTTTGTTACTCGAAAAAGCCAAGGAAGTGCCTGTTTGTTTGCAACAATATTAATTATGTACATATGATATATCTTAATTTTTTTAAACCCCAATGAAATACCTTTTTTTAATTTTTTTATATGTATGTTATGTATTTAACATAAATAAAAACAACAAGAATTAAAAAATACGTTTTTTATCACTTTTTCTAAAAAAAAACCTCAAAAAATTGCCTCCAGCGGGATTCGAACCCGCGACCTCCTGTTTACTAGGCGAACACTCTACCACCGCGACACTCATCCCTAAGGCATCGCAATGTCTGTACTGCGAGACTATTCACAAGGCGACTGATTGTTTTCGTATGACAACCCAATGTTAAAATCGTCACTTGAAAGCATTAACGGGGAAATGAAGTGAGAGTAGTCCTAATCGCTTTGCGAGTACTGCAAGACTACTGCTGCGCTACTCATTTCTTCTGAAGGGATAGTATACTGTATACATATTTCTGTTGTTGTTGCATATTTGTGTTTGTTGGCGTACGGCGTTTACCATGGTTAATGATCTACGTGATAGAAGCGGTAGAACAGCTGACTTGTTTTTTTTTTCATTTCGCAGCAGGCGAGAATTGTCAATTTGCATACATTTTGTGGCTACATATTTTTAAGGTTATATTTTTTGTTTACATTTTCTAAGAGACTTTGACATTCCACGCCTGCAAAACTGCCTGTTGTTGCTGCCTACACCAACAACAACGTCTCCTGCTATTACCACGTAAATCATTATACCATGGCGTTTACTGTATAGTGTTTTGCAATGAATGATTCTTGTTTTTTGAGCAATACTTAAGCTGGTCACATACGAGCAACAAATTGAAACGATAGGTTGAAATTCGTTTTGATACACACTTGTTGATCGGTTGACGATTTTAATTTCACGTTGTTCGCCGCCGAGTAAACATGGAACGCGGAAAAAAATAATTGCCATGTATGGTGTTTATTTATACGCAAAAATAAGAGAATTATTACTTTTAGTAATTCCCTCTTATAAGTGATTTTTAAAGTTAATTTTTTCTTCATACATTCTATTTTGGCATTTTTGTCTACTTCTTTATAGTTTTTCTAATAAAACTTGCTCGTGTGTGGCCAGGTTTAGAAATGTTTTGAGAGAGAGCACTGATACTTAAATGAGATATATGTATGTATGTATCTACCTATGTATGTATGTATAGAGACTCAGAGAAATTTTTTTGAAAGATAGTATTGATCACTTTAATATTAAATCTTTGTTTGTCGATTTTTATTCTTCCATTGTAGTAAATAACGATTTTTTTTACGACTTACACACATTGGCATTACTGTTAAAATATACATTTTAAATCATCGCTCGCTCTCTCAGTCAGCAGTTCTATCGTTCTATGTGCACATGTGTGTAAATGTCAATATAATTCGTAAAAATACAACGGTTTTTGTTAATTGCTTGGTTTTAAACAAATAAAATAAAGGTACATAACAACTGAAAACACACTAATTGTTCAACTAAAAAATTCAAAAATTATAGGTAAACATGCCAAAAATCAAAAGATCAATTGGTTCCGTTTTGGCCGATTATGTTTCTCAATACAAAGATGTATTTCAAACCGATGGAAAGGTTCTCTTCTGCAAAGCTTGCAATAAAGCTATCTCTTGCGAAAAAAGATTTCAAGTGGATCAGCATCTCAAAACGCAAAAACACCTGGATTTGTTTGACAGGATCAGCCAAGGGAGCTCGCAATCTTTTTTCAAAAACAGTTTGGAATTAAAGGACAAGACCAATCAATTTAATATGGAATTGTGTGATGCATTTGTTTCTGCTGAAATCCCCCTTAACAAATTAAACAACCCACAACTAAGAAACTTTTTAAACAAGTATACAAAACAGTTCATTCCATCTGATTCAATACTTAGAAAAAGTTACGTTGATAAGCTGTACTCCATTCAACTATCTGAAATAGTAGAAAAACTGCAGAAAAACTTCTTGTGGGTGTCCATAGACGAAACGACAGACATAACAGGACGTTTTGTGGCCAATATAATAGTAGGGATTTTAAATGCAGACGAAGAAAAAAGCAAACAAAAGTTTTTGCTTAACATAGTGGAACTGGAAACGGCAAACCACGCTACAATTGCTCGAGCTTTTAATGATTCAATCTCATTATTAGGCGAAAACTTCAACAAAAATCAAATCCTTCTATACGTAACGGATGCTGCGCCATACATGGTTAAATCAGCTTGTGCTTTAAAAGTTTTTTTTATCCAAAAATGCTTCATAGTACTTGTTTAGCCCATGCGATGCACCGCGTTGCAGAAGAAGTGCGGAATCAGTTTGAAGATATTGATTTACTAATTTCTTATGGGAAAAAAATTTTTCTTAAAGCTCCTTCTCGTATTAGAGCATATAAGGAAAAATATCCTGAAATATGTCTTCCGCCACAACCCGTAATAACTCGATGGGGAACATGGTTGGAAGCTATGCGTTACTACGCTAAATATTTTGAGCAATTTAAAGACGTTGTGGAAGAGCTTGAGGAAAATGACGCAGTAGCCATCAGAAAGGTTAAAGAAATATTATGTAAGCCCAACATAAAAACTCAATTAATTTTTGCTGAAACAAATTCAATAAATATTCAAATTAATTTAATAAATAATGCGACAAAAAAAATTAATGATGTAAAAGGCAATATTGGCCTTAAAATTTGTAGAAAACTAGAATCAGTTTTGAACAAAAATTCGAATTTTAAAAATATGAAACAAATAGCAAACATTTTTGATTTAAGTTCTATCGATGACAATTAGATATCAATGAATATTCTACTACAGAAATAGCAGCATTTAAATATGCACCACTTACTTCCGTTGATGTCGAACGTTCATTTTCAATGTACAAAAACTTTTTAAGACCCAACAGATTAAGATTTACTTTCGATAATTTAAAGAACACTTATTTATATATGTAAATAAAACATTAAATTAATCTGCTTCGAATGACTTGTATTAAAATACTTTAAACTGAATTTGTACCTTTAGTTTTTTAGTTTATAATTTAATGAAAATTTTTTATGTTATTTGAGGTTTTTTTTATATAGTGAATTTTAATTGTTATGTTTTCCTTGCAGTTATTAAATAAAAATAAAAAAAAATTTAAATGCATATATTTTATTTTTTAGGGCATATTTTCGTTTTTTTGGTGCATGTTTTAAGCGCTTAAAATTTGATTTTTAGTGCATATAATTCCGAACCCTATTAATTATAAATGGTCTATTTTTTAATTTTAGGAGACGCAGCGAAAACAAAGTGGAAAAATTTATATCGGTAAAGGAAAATATATCGGTAAACAATACACCTATCAGCAGCTGTACTCAAGAACTGTCATTGATGAATGCTTAGCACTAGCAATACTTCTACCGATTGTTTTACTCCAGTTGCATTAAAAAAAAAGAAGAGTGCACCAATGAACATTGATGCAGAATTTCTTAAATTGGAAAAAGAAAGGATGGAAATACTAAACAGAGAGGTGGAAAGAAAAGAAGACAATGACGACATGCAGTTTCTCAAAAGTTTACTACCATTTATGGAAAAGTTTGATACTTTAGAAAAATTAGAAATTCGAGGAGAAATGCAAAATTTAATATTACAGAAATTGAAATCAAAAGAAAATAAATAAAAAATAAACTTACCTCAAACATAAAACAAGCCTTTGCTCAGCAGATATTGCTTTTCTTTGTATTGTCAATCTGGGTTTAACTTTTTCCAACAATAAATCAAAGGATTCTATAGACATACGGCAGGCAGTATTGCCAAAATCTATCTGGAAATTTGCGTAGGTTTTTATATAAATGATTAAATTCGCCATAATGTAGCCTTGCTCGATTTATGGGGTGAACACCAAATCTTCTTTTTCTTAAACGCATTAACTTTTTATAGATATGAATACGATTTTCGCGTAATAAAAGTAAACAAACCTCTCTTGACAATGGCATTTTAACAACTAACCGCTCAGTAATAAGCCACATGCCGCTCTGCCGCTCACCGCTCTGCCGCTTTGCCGCTCATTGCGTGGCCTCGGCCTAAGACGGCTCGCGTCGTCTTAAAATATCAGCCGGTTAAAATTAAACCCGTCGAATTTTCAAGTTGCGCCGCCAATTTGATCAGTTTAGAGCAGTGATGATATTATAGATAATATTTTTGTACTATTTAAAGCAACTATGTTTGTGTAATACAAAAAATAACTTTTTAGTGAAAGTGCGATTTTTTCCATTATAACACGTTTTTTATTGTTCAGAAAAACATGACGCAAAAATCTCTTAATTTGTATTTCAACAAACAAAAAAAAGGAATCTTCTGATTCAGATACAGAAGATATGTCAATAATGGAGAAGAGCATACTCCATTATCAACAAATGCTTAACAAACAAAGTGATGTGAAAGAATGTACGAAAATTATAATTAACAGTGGAAGTGTAGCTGAATGCTGGAACTAAGTACAGTCGGACCTCGATTATCCGTGATTCGATCAACCGGGAACATCAATTATCCGGGAAGCACGATGGACGATATTTTGTTTATGCTCCTTTCGATTAACCGTGATTACCTCTATTATCCGGGATATCAAAAACAACCTTGTCATTGCTTTCATTGCATGTGGCCGTTAAGGAGCCGATCATTCAAATGCGCGTATCAGAAATAAGGGATTCCCCTGTTTTTTGAACAACCAACAACTCAGTCATGCTTCTTTGTTTAGGCATTCAGTTGAGTCGGAAATTCGAGCAGTGTGTGTTGTTAGTGTCTGATTTTATAATGGCTTCTTTAACTGGTAAAACAGTAAAAAGGCAGAGAAAAGTGTTAACTATGCAAAAAAAATTAGATTTGATCAACGAATATACCAAAAAAAATGTTTCTGTGAAAATACTGTCCCAAAAATATGGAGTTGGCACACAAACAGTTTACGACTTGATTAAAAACAAGGACAAAATTTTAAAATTTTGTGCTGAAAGTGATTCAGTTACTGGTTTCCAAAATCGGAAAACATTAAAAAGTGCTGAAGACAAAAAAGTGGATTTTGCCACATACGAATGGTTTCGACAAGAGCGGTTTAAAGGAACTCCGATTTCCAGTTTAATGATTACAGAACAAGCTAAGTTTTTCCATTCTGCACTGAATGCTACTTCTGAGTGTGTGTATTCCCATGGTTGGTTACAGAATTTTAAGAAACGACATGGCATTCACAAATTAAAGTCTGGAGGGGAAAAGGCGTCAGCCGATTATGTAGGTGCCACCATGTTCGTCGATGAATTGGAGGAATTCATATCAAGGGAAAATCTTACGAATGAACAAATATACAATGGAGACGAAACAAGTCTGTTTTGGAAGTGCTTCCCTGAGAGCAGCTTAGTCTGCCATGATGAACATTTTATCGATGGGCATAAAAATTCAAAGGAGAGAATAACCGTATTGCTTTGCGCAAATGCTGCTGGTACACACAAGTGTAAGCCATTAGTCATTGGAAAAAGTGCTCGCCCAAGAGCTCTAAAAAATGTACACGAACTACCCGTTACTTACACGGCTAACACAAAAGCTTGGGTAACACAGAAAATATTTCTGGAATGGTTCAATAATAATTTTGTTCCAGAGGTAAGACAACATTTCCTGGAAATTGGATTAAATAATGATAGCAAAGTCCTTCTGCTATTGGACAACTGCCCGGCACATCCTGAGGTGCAGTCATTTAATGCTCAAAACGTTTTTGTGAAATATATGCCACCGAATTGCACGTCTTTGATTCAGCCGATGGACCAGGGCGTAATATGGAGCTTCAAAAGCCACTATCGTAAAACTCAAATGCAAAAGCTATTAACATCAAACAATATACAAATGTTTAAGAAATCATTCAACATTAAGAATGCATTGTGGTCCATCTCGAATGCTTGGGACGCTGTCACCTCATCAGTTCTGAAAAATGTTTGGAATAATCTGCTTTGTCCACAAATTGAATGTATGTATGTATGTATGTATATGTGCACATAGTCCAAATAAAAAAAAACATACATTTCACAAATAAAATTAATATTTTTTCTGATTTGTATTGCAGATATGGATACTCACGATAATTTAACACCAGTTATGAGTATAGCGGACAATTTGACCACTGAAGAAGTAGAAACCTGGATCAATTGCGATATGGATGCTCCCCCTTTCCATATTTTGTCCGAAGAAGAAATTGTTACTATGGCAAATAACTTCGATGAACCTGAATCGGATATAAGCTCTGAGCAATCTGAAGAAGATGATTCAGTTGTACCTAGAATATCCATACAAGATGCTATAAACGCATCCACTACATTGCTGGAATTTTTAGAAAGCGGTAGATGCTCAGTCATTACTGAACAAGATACAATTCAAATTTACAGAATCCAAGAAAAGCTAATGTCAGAAAATATAAAAGCTAAAAATAAAAAACAAACCACATTACATGATTTTTTTTGATACAGAATTATGTAATTTAAACTTTTTTATATTACATACATACTCACTTATCTAAATGCATATTCATTTAATAAATCAAAATATGTATGTATCTTTCATAGAATGACAAATAAATGAATAAAATTTTATCTAAAAAACTATATAAAACGTTACCTCAATCAACCGGGAAAATCGATTATACGGGATGCTCCTGGTCCCGACCATCCCGGTTAATCGAGGTCCGACTGTATTAGAAAAATACAAATTTTGCACAATTTGTTTAGAATCAAAAACCATTATAAAAGGGTAAGTAAACAAATTACAAGTATTTTCAATTTGGTGTTTATACAGATTTGGAGTCTCAACGTCAACAACAAATTATAAAAACCACCTCAAGGCTGTTCATGATATTGATGTCAAAAGTACAAATTATCAAAAAACCAAAGCTATGACTAAACAAAGTCTAAATTCCACTTCGAAGAACACAAAATTTGTACATGGAAGGCGTTTAGTTCAAATGTACAAATTTTGCACAATTTGTTTAGAATCAAAAACCATTTTAAAAGGGTAAGTAAACAAATTACAAGTATTTTCAATTTGGTGTTTATACAGATTTGGAGTCTCAACGTCAACAACAAATTATAAAAACCACCTCAAGGCTGTTCATGATATTGATGTCAAAAGTACAAATTATCAAAAAACCAAAGCTATGACTAAACAAAGTCTAAATTCCACTTCGAAGAACACAAAATTTGTACATGGAAGGCGTTTAGTTCAAATGTGTTGCATTGACCTTGAACTTTTCAAAATAGTGGAAAGAAAAGGTTTTCAAAATTACGTTAAACGTAATAATAATAATAATAAAAACCTGTAAACATTGTTGCTACTTTAACATTGAAATTGTTAAATTTGCAAAAATTAAAAAAAAAAACATGTAGAGCCGATACGATAATTTGTGGTCGGCTTGTTGCTCTGGTCGGGAAAACACAGAATATGCTGAGAACACGATAATCGTCACATAAGTCTGACAAAAACACTTGACAAAAATAATTTTGAAAAGAAAACAGCATTAGCGGCCAACTGTGCAATAACTTCTCATAATCCCAACCTTCATGACGTAGAGATACAAGCTGAACAGAGAAATTATAACAGACGCCTTTTATTGGAGATGATGTACATCAAGGATGTTTATTCGGAGAAAAGATTAAACTTTAAGAGAGACACTGAGAACTTAGCTCAAATGAATATAATAATTAGAATAACTTTAACTGACTTAATGACAGCGAGATTTGGCGCTACAATTGAATGAAAGAACTCTCGATGCAACAGCAATTACATGATTTAAGAAGACAATGATGTGGTTCCATGTTAAAGGAAGATTTGAACATAGATCAAATGCTGTGATGAAACCCATAGGGGAGTAGAGCCTATGTACATGGTAAGTACAGACATATATACATACATATGTAAATATCTTCTACACATGTTATTTAAATAGAAATCGGACCTGAATACTGCAATGACAATAACTCTCAACCCCTCGACTACCACAATCTTTCCCCAGACGCGAGTTTCAACATCGAATGGATATAATATATTTAGCAATTTTCAAAATTTGTTTATCAACGTATACGAAAACACCAGCAATGTAATACTAACAATGTACTTATGTACAATTGACAATAAATAATTTCAAACACACTTCAAAACAATAATTATAACAAAGAAACAAAATCATTGTAGTAACGAAATATATTCATTACAACGATGACTCAAATTCTTTGCACTAACGTAACAAATTCATACCAGCAATGAATCTTATTCATTGCAACAAAGAAACAAATTTATTGCAGGCATGATACAAATTCATTGCAGTAACGAAACAAATTCTTTGTGATAATGAATCGAATTCATTGCAGCAACAACCATACTTTCATTATAGTGACGAACAATTTTCAGTTGATGAACAAATTTTCGTAGCGGGAATGAAACTGTACGTTAGCTCACTTTCGATGGCAAAAGTTTTTGGGGCGATGAACATTTTCAAGCTAGTACACCCTGAGCATCACAACTACCTGAAAGAGGATGGTGTCATCGTCAAGGACCTAGAGGACAGCATCATACGAGAAAAGATGAAAAAAGCAGCGAATAATCACAACATTTCAACACATGATACTGTATTTGGTGTGATTTCCAGTGGAAGATGGGTGCGAAATCGTCAAATCATACTCGCCACTGGAAGTCCGTACAGATGGACCTTTCTCCATACTAAAATATAAAAATTACACGGTGTTACAAAAAATAGATTGTTTTCTGTCCTATGAACCAAATGCACATATTCGGAAAGAGGGGAAAAAATAAAAATACACGTGTATCGTCGATTTTCATGTACACGTCAGAATTTTTTTTTTTTTAAGTTTGAAGTATAAAGCTCGTAGTGGCCTGTGTGAAAGCCTTTGGACCGATTTTTAACCCTTTTTCAGTGATCCAATCGAGCTGATTTTTTGCAGGCAGACTCGTGGAAATGACTGTATCACGTCAAATTTTTTAAAAACAATTTTTATCAATTCTCAGATTTTCCCCAATTTTTATTATTTTTGAAAAAAAAAATATTTTTTTCACTTTTCTTAGCATGACTTGAAGGGACTCCAAATTTTTAAACTACTTAAGCGTTACGAAAAAAAAATGTTTTTTGACCCATCCTACTCGATATAGTTGTAGTTAATCAATAGTAACCTTCTAACACTAAACAGTTTTTGACTTTTACAACACTTACAACTGGTCTGACAGATGAAATAAGGAATTGCAAAATTGTTTTAGGTTCTGTTGTGCGAAAACGTATTTGTATATATTTCATCTGAAAAAATGCAGTGTCCGACGCGAAATAACTTTTGTTACGTTTGTGGCTTATTCGCACCAAGTAAAAATTTGAAAAATATTACTAAAACAGTGGTGAATTCGTTTCAGAAAATATTTAAGACTGCTTATGTTTCTTACTTGTGGTATACTTCCATATGATGAATTTTTTAAATTGCACGAAGATCGGGAAAAAAACCTAGCTTATTGTTATGATATTGATTTGATGTTTGCAAAAATTGGTTACCCTCATATTTCAGAGGAGTGGCGACTTTTCATCGATGCATCGGTCAACAGCCTTAAAGTCGTGCTGCTTCATATCGGTAACATACATCCATCTGTCCCGATCGTATATGCCACAAACCTCAAGGAAACATAGGAAGGCATGGAATTGATATTACAGCTGATAAAGTACAAAGAGCATAATTGGAAAATATGCTGCGATCTGAAAGTGGTCGGTTTACTCATGGGTGTTAAGCGTGGATTTCCATCCAACCCACCAGTGCTTTTTGTGTACATGGGAAGGTCGAAAAAGAGATGAATCCATTGAATTTAAGTGGAAGCCGCGAACATGCTACAAAGTAGGTGTAGAAAGTATAGAGAATCTACCATTGGTGCAGCCGTCTCAAATCATTTTGCCTCCACTACACATTAAGCTCGGTCTCGTATCAAATTTTGTTAAAAAACTGGATCGTGATGGCGAGGCCATTGCACCTTTGCGCAAAATTTTTCCGAAATTGAGCGGCGCAAAGATTCATGCAGGTATTTTTTTTAAGAAGTCATTCAGTAACACAGTGCAACACGAAAAAAAATAACCATATACGGCCACCACTACGTGATAAAAGACTAAAAATAAAAGACCCGTGTCTCCCAATTTTTCCCAAAGTCATGCACTTTTTTTTTTATGGGCCGCCAAAGATTTGGGCCTCGGTATCATTTTCGTAAAAATGTGATAATTTTCTCAGGCTCATATCTTGCAAACCGTTCAGAATTTCTTTTTTACTCTCTGAGGCAAAGTTGTAGCTCTTGTCATAAAGAACAAAAATTGCGAACATATAAAATCAAAAAAACTTCACCTTCCAGATCAAAATCGCAAAAAACTTAAAAAAATTCGATTTTTTTTACCTTTTTTCCCGTGTTCAGGTCCATAGGTAGCAAACCGTTCAAAATTCAAGGAAACAATCAACTACAAAAATTTACCTAAGATCTCAATAAACAAATTTCTAGAACATATAAACTTCCTAGAGATGATTCTTAACACTGTTTAGGTAGCACGCAAAAGTGAAAAATTTGCCGAAAATTTTTTAATTTAATTTTTTTTACCTTTTTCTCCTGTTCAGGTCCATAGGTAGCAAAAAATGAAATATGCCTGGCCAGAACCATGTGTTTGTCCAAGGGTTAACACCGTTTAGGTAGCGCTTAGGTATCACGCGATCATGCACCGACAGCAGCAGCACAGGCAATGCAGTAAGCTCAGCACACGCAACAAGGGACGCAGCACACAGCATTACACAGCGCGACGTCAACGAGAGCTCAGCGGTGAAAGTTATAAAGTGAAAGTGAAAGTAAAAAAAGTGAAAGTGCTACAGTATAATTCGCACACAACATTGGCAATCTTTTAACTAGTGAATTCAAAAGAGCATATACATTGTTTTTCGACGAAGTGGACTTGACCGGTGAAAATTACACACCTAATACAGTGTGTCGCCAATGTTATACCAATCTCATGGCATGGTTGAGTGGAGGCAGAGGTACTATGAAGTATTGTAAGCCGGTAAACTGGATTAATCGCCCAGGTGATCATGATGCAACCAGTTGCTATGCATGCGTAAATTACACATGTCGTCTAAATCGACATTCTGAGAAGAACAAAATTTATAAAGCAATTGCAACAGCCACACTACCAGTGCTTGCACCTGGAAATTTTGTATCACCAAGGCCGCCAACTCCAGATCGTACTACAGAATTTACAGCAATGAGTACAGCAAGTGGTGTTACTTATGAAGATCCATTTGATACCGATTATGAGCCCCAACAGGTTAGAGATGGACCACAACTAATAACACAAATGGAAATGGATTTCATTGTGGCCATATTGGGATTATCGCAGCGACTTGCAATATTTTTGACAGCTTTTTTAAAGCAAAGAAAACTCACACATGCTAATGTTAACTCTACGGCGTACCGCAAACGACAAGCTGAATTTCAGATGCTCTACACTCTAAATGATGACAATTCGTTCGCTTACTGCAACGATATAAAAGCTTTGGTGGTAAAAATGGGAATGAACTACATCGCTAGTGAGTGGAGATTATTTATTGATGGTTCTGTTTCAAGCTTGAAAGCAGTGTTGTTGCATGTGTCGAACCGAAAACCTTCCATTCCGCTAGCAATGGGTATCAACATGAAAGAAAGCTATGAAACATTGAAAGATATAAGGGAAAAAATCAAATATTACGAAAATAAATGGAAGATTTGCTGTGATTTGAAGGTCATCAACATTTTGCAAGGGATCATCGATAAGGGCGGGTTCCTAAAATTCTTTTGTTTTCTTTGTAATTGGGATTCACGCTCACCTCTGAATCAATTCCAATGTAACTCGTGGAGGCCAAGAGGAAGTGTGGATGTACAAATACAACAACATAGACTGAAGAATGCACCTTTAATTGACAATACTCAAGACATCTTGCTGCCACCGCTCCACATAAAATTGGGAATTGTCAAAAAAATTCATCGAAGTGGCCGTTGTAAATTGTCCAAACGCATTCGACTATTTGAAAAGCGTTTTCCCAAAGCGTAGCGATGACAAAATTAAAAAAGGTATTGCAGTAAATTTAAAACGAATTTTTGTTCACCTAATTGTACTATTTACACTATGTTAATGTTTTCTTTTCTGTCTTTATTTTTTGTTTTCATTTAACAGGCGTACTTAATGGCCCTGGCATTAGAAAGCTATTCAAGAGCAACTTTGATTCATCCCTTGATGAAAATCATTCAATGGCATGGATTTACCTTCAGCGTGTATGAGTTAAAGCTACGCTTTGTCAACACCCTTTAGCAACATTGTTGCAACACTTTCCCACAATAAAAATGCAGCTGTTCATTCACATATTAGCTTCCCACATTATTTGCTGACGTTGCGTCTGCACTGTTGTAGCAGGCGACACAAAATTCTAAAGAAATATTCTGCACAAAGATTCTGTGCTAATGCTTCCCACGTTTAGCTGCTTAGGGAAGAATTCATGCTAAGGCACTGGGACTGAGACAAATGGTATCGTGGCAGCAAACATAAAATTAAGAGATTAGTTATAAGTCTAACTCGATGTAAAGCACATAGTGCTGCTCCGTAAAAATAAATAAATATTTTTTTAACCCTTTGTAAAACAAAGTGTTTAATTGGCGCCCGAGCAGGGACCGCGTCGGAAAATTTGAATAAAGTTAAATACGCGGCCGATTAACAAATTAAAACCTAAAAAGTGGCCCCTTAGTATTGGAACGTTAGTTCTAAAAAAAGGAAGGACTGTACTGTCCAGCCCTTTGAGGTAAAAAAATCGTGAAAATCACATAACGAAAGTAAAAATTAAATTAAAACTAAACAAAGTTAAATTAAATATAATTAATTAATGAAACATGAATAAAATAACTATCAATTTAAGAAAAATTAAAACATCGAAAAGTAAATGAACTCGAAATTAAAATAAAAACCATAAGTGAAATTTGTAGTAAAAGCTAAAACAAGCAAAGTTAAATAAAATATAATTAATTAATGAAACACTAATAAAGCAATAAAGAATTTAAGCAAAAACAAAAACCAAAAAGAATATTCATTAGTAACAAACAGTGACTATAAACAAATCGCATGTGACTCCAAGACGTAAATATCAACAAACCTCAACATCAACTACAAGAGGAGATCAACAGCATGACCATGGGAATAATCATTTTTTTAATGTAAGCTCATATTTCTAATTTGTGAAATTATAATAAAAACAAAGAATAACATTTAATAAAATACAAAATGAGTCAAGAAGAAGATATAGCTGCATCCTTGTCAAAGTTAAATTTAGGCAATTCTAATCCTAATCCCATCCCATCATCCTCCACATTTTTCACAACCAATCAAAAAAAAGAACTTTCAAAAATAATTGAAGAAACAATTAAATCAATTTTACACCCAACCATAATAGAAGAAGGAGAACCACATATCGATTTTAGTAGAAATGTGGAAGATTCTGAAAGAGTACCGGACGTGGTTAAATGTCTCAGGGAAACCTGGAGAGTTTAGCTCCTGGAGAAAATCTGTAGACAGGATTTTCCAAATGTACGGGCAAAATAGCAACACACCAAAGTATTTTGTGATTCTTCCCACTATTCGGCACAAAATTGTCGGTGAGGCCGACGCAGCACTTGAATCTTACCGAACTCCGCTGAACTGGGGTAAAATAAAAAAATGTTTAATGTTACATTATTCTGACAAAAGAGATGTTGGTACTTTGGAGTATCAAATGACAACTCTTGCCCAAAGGGGAAGTACTGTTGAAGAATTCTACCAGCAGGTCTATCAATATCTTTCTCTAATTTTAGGCAAAATTGATTGTTTAGAACTTGGTGAAGAAGCCTTACTTACATTAGCATCAACTTATCGAGACAAAGCTCTCGATACCTTTATCAGAGGACTCAACGGTGCCTTACCTAGTCTCCTGAGTGTAAGAGAGCCAAAAAGTTTGCCTGAAGCTCTTCATATGTGTTTAAAATTAAGCAATATGAATTACAGAGCCAATCACGCCCATAACATGACTTCAGGTTTTAAAAATAAAGCCAATAATAATAATCGTCAACAACAGAATACCCCACAGTATCAGAAATTTTCAGGTTCACGTCCTTTCTATCCAGAGCTTACTAACTTCGCTCAAAAACAATTTCAAAAACCAAATCAAAACCCTTATTATAATCAAAAACAAACATATTACGCACCTCAAGCACATTCCAATCCACCGCTTCCACCCAAACCACAAGTACCCATGGAAATAGACTCAACCATACAGACTAAACAAGTTAACTACCAAAATAGACCATCCCATAATCATCAAAACAATTTTCAAAAACGTCCACACTCCCAAAATACCCACCAACCAAAGAAATTTCCAAAAGTTTACAATGTAGAAACAGTGACAGATGACCCACAGGAACAAATAGTCGAATACACCGAAGACACCTACACAGAAAATCCAGAAGACTATCCACTCGAGTATGAAGGGGAATATGTCGAAGATGAAACAACAATTGACGACATTAATTTTTTAGACTAAACGCTTCTTCATTGCCATATTTCAGTTTCAAAATGAAGAACGGCAACGAAGTCAAATTCCTATTAGATACTGGTTCTAACAAAAATTATATTACTCCAAAACTCATAAGACAACCCATACCCAATAAACCATTCTTTGCGAATTCAGTAGGAGGACAAGTCAAAATTACTCATCATGCTAATATTGACATTTTTGGCAACAATATAGGGAAAATAAAATTTCATATCTTACACAACCTAACAACCTTTGAAGCCATTATAGGAAACGATACATTAAAAGATTTAAATGCTGTTATCTTCACAAAGGAAAACTACTTTACCCTCTTAAATAAGTACAGTTACCCTATGCAACAATTAAACATTAACTCAATTGCGCATACCTTACTACGGATAACCCATCTTAGTCCAGAAGACAGCACTAAACTGAAAAAACTTTGTTATACCTGTCCAACTTTATTCTCCGAACCAAACAAACGCCTAACCTTCGTAACTAATGTAAAAGCGGAATTAGAACCAAGAGTGATAGACCAATTTATTCAAAAACATACCCATATCCTATGCCTTTAAAAAATGAAATAGATAAACAAATTGAAGAATTGTTAAAAGATGGCATTATTCGTCCATCAAAATCTCCTTACAATTCTCCGGTATGGATCGTACCGAAGAAACAGGATGCTTCGGGTTTACAGAAATATCGTATGGTAATTGATTATCGAAAATTAAACGAGGCTACCATACCCGACAAATATCCGATTCCAGATGTAACCACAATTCTCTCTAATTTGGGAACAAACAAATATTTTTCCACAATTGATCTTAAAAGTGGATTTCATCAAATTGCGCTCAATGAAGCAGACATTGAAAAGACTGCTTTCTCTATTGCAAACGGAAAGTTTGAGTTCACTCGACTTCCATTTGGCCTGAGAAATGCCCCTGCTATTTTTCAACGCACATTGGACGATGTCTTAAGGGAACACATCGGTGTCCGATGTTATGTATACATCGATGACATCATTATATTCAGCAAAAGCAAGGAACAGCATTTTAATGATCTCAAAATTATATTTGACACATTGGAAAACGCGAATCTAAAGGTACAATTTGATAAATGCGAATTTATCAAAGAAGAAACCGAATTTCTTGGTATTATAGTAGGACAAAAGGGTATTCGTACCACCCCTAAAAAAGTAGAGGCCATAAAAAACTTTCCCCGTCCAAAAAATATCCACGATTTACGTTCCTTTTTAGGAATGGCAGGACATTACCGCAGATTTGTAAAAGCATATGCCCAAATCGCTAAACCTCTAACTGAAATTCTTAGAGGAGAGTTGGGACGAATTTCCAAACATATGTCTAAGAAAACTGCAATTGAAAAATTGTCTAATATCGGAAGATGTGATGCTTCACTATCCCGATTTCAATAAAGCCTTCGAGCTTACCACGGACGCTTCTAATTATGCATTAGGAGCTGTTCTTTCTCAAGATGGCAGACCAATATCCTTTCTTTCACGAACATTAAGTAGAGCTGAAGAAAATTACGCAACCAATGAAAAAGAAATGCTTGCAATCATTGATGCCCTACAATCCCTCAGATGTTTTCTTTATGGATCAAAGAAAGTAAAAATATTTACTGACCACCAGCCACTAACTTTTGCTCTCAGCAACAAAAACACAAACGCAAAAATGAAAAGATGGAAGGCTCAATTAGAAGAATATAATCATGAATTAATTTACAAGCCAGGAAATACAAATGTAGTAGCCGACTTACTATCCAGACCACCGATAGCTACAATAAATTCGTTAACTCCCACTGTCCACAGTAGTGATAGCTCCTCCGAAAATTTAATATACTCTGTGGAAACTCCTATTAATGTGTTTAAAAATCAAATTCTCCTAACCGAAGGGTCCACGTCCTCTTACAAGTTTGATATCATTTTCCCCATGTACCATAGACACACAATCGAGATAAGTGACAACGACGAATCCTCACTTGTAGAAATATTAAAGAATCACCTCAACCCTGCTATAATTAACGGTATAAGGACATCCGATCAAATAATGCTAAGAATTCAGGCTATTTATCCACTTCACGTTGCCAATTACAAAATCAGATTTACACATCAAATGGTAGAAGATGTGACGGACACAGAGGAACAAAACAAAATTATTATTGAAACACATAATCGAGCACATAGAAATGAGAAAGAAAACCGTTTACAGATTTTGGAAAAATACTTTTTCCCAGCAATGGCTAAAAAAATCAAAAACATAACTAAGATATGTCAAATTTGCAAAGAAAGCAAATATGACCGTCACCCAAATAAAACAAAATTAGGTTCCACTCCTCTGCCCGAATATTCAGGGCATACGATCCATATAGATATTTTCTCCACAGATAAACACAACATACTCACTTCCATAGACAAATTTTCAAAATTAGCGGTTACAAAGAATATAGATGGTAGAAGTATGGAAAACATTAGAAAACCTCTAAGAGAAATCATATTTCACTTTGGAGTACCTAAGAACATAGTTTTTGATAATGAAAAAGCGTTTAGCTCACAACCAATTAAATTCATGTTAGAAAATGAATTTCATATTAATACTTTCATTGCCCCCCCTTACAAAAGCGAAGTAAATGGTCAAATTGAACGCTTCCATTCCACAATAGCCGAAATCATGAGATGCCTCAAACAAGAACATACCGACAAGAATTTTGACGAATTATTAGAATGTTCAGTAAACGAATACAATCACACCATTCATTCCGTCACGGGTAAAAAACCAGTTGACTTATTTTTTGGAAGACCAACTTCATCCGACCCTGACAATAGAGAACAAATAAGGACAGCTAATTGCGAAAAGCTTAAAAGAAAACAAGAGCAAGACTTGCAGTACCATAACAAAAATAAATCTGAAAATATTAATTACGAGGAAGGAAACAAAATTTACGTTAAACAAAATAAAAGACTAGGTACCAAACTTTCAAAAAGATATAAAGAAGAAATTGTTAAAGAAAATAAAAATTCCACAGTTACAACAGAGTCAGGGAAAATAGTACACAAAGACCGTATAAGAAATCAATAAAATACTATCTTTCAGATCACTCCTTTTCATCATCAACAACCACTTAGGACAAGGATCAGTCGAAATATCAGAATATTCGCAATCAGAAATAGTAACCATCGATGACGGCATTGCGAAAATAGAAACCGGAACTTACAGGATTTTCACATCATAAATCTTACAGAATTTTCCATCATTACATCTAACATACGACTTGCTTTTATCAAAACTATCCCAACATCCCATCCTTTATTCCCATTTCTGGAGGAAGAAATAGTCTACATTGAACAATCTATAGACAATTTAACACCTACAACTAGAGACAAAAGATCATTAGATTTTATAGGTACAGCTTGGAAATGGTTAGCAGGAAGCCCTGACCATAATGATTTAGTAACAATAAATGACAAATTTGAAGAATTAACAAAAAATAATAATGATCAAATTATAATAAATAAGAGAATAGTTGAAAGAATAAATAATATCACAGATGTAAGCAACAAAATATTAAAAACCTTAAAAAGCGGCGAAGAATTCAGAAATACATTCATATTGCAAACAAAATTTAAAATTGATATTGTCAAAAAAGAAATAGAAAATATAAAAAGAGCCATACATTTAACAAAAGCAAATATTATAAATACATTTATCCTATCCGACTCTGAAATATTACAAATAAAAAATATCTTTACTAATGAGAATATGCCTTTTGAAAGCTTAGAAGAATCATTAAATTTCGCAGATATAAAAATCGCTGTTAAAAATGAAACAATAATTTACATTATAAAAATACCTAAAACAGGAAAGGAAATTTGCCAACCTATGATCATAAAACCATTAAAAAGAAGAGAATTTATTTTAAAAATTAAGCATGAAAAAATATTGAAATGTAACGATGCTTATTATGGTGTAAAAAACGTTTGTAAAACCATTGACAATGTAAAAATATGTAAGCAAAATGAAATCTTAAATCTAAAAAACGAAAATTGGCCCATAAAAAAAAAGTGCATGACTTTGGGAAAAATTGGGAAACACGGGTCTTTTTTTTTTTAGTCTTTTATCACGTAGTGGTGTCCGTATATGGTTATTTTGCCATGACTTAAAAAATTACACACAGTGTAACTTTATGTTTTTTAATGATTTTTTTGATTTAAGGTGTTTTCAATGGTCCGCAGATAAAAAAAATAATTGCAAGTTCTGAATTTTCATCAAAATTAAATGCTATCGAACAACGTGCATGGAAAGGTACAGTTGCCGTTATTGAGCAGTTTCTTGGCAACAAACGAGCTGCCAATTATAGAAATATTGTAGCAGAAATGGTTTCGGCATATGGCGAAATGGGCATATTAATGTCGCTAAAGATCCATTTTCTTCACAATAATTTAGATTTTTTCCCTGATGATTTAGGAGCTTGTAGCGATGAGCATGGCGAAAGGTTCCATCAGGACATTGCGGCTATTGAAAAGCGTTTTAAAGGCAAAGACATTACGCATATGCTTGGCGAATACTGTTGGTCTATTTGTCGCGATACTGAAGCAAATGCTTACAACCGCAAAAAAAAAAGTCTAAATTTCTTTAAAAACTGTAATGGATTGTGTTAAGCTGGCAACCCTCCTGAGGTTTTACTTATCATATTGTATGTACTATAATTGTTAACGCTACTAGTTTATAAATGCTGCCTACTGTGATTTATTATTGTTCTATTTAACTAATTTGTTATTATCCTAATTTATTATTATTCAATTTAGCTAATTGTTGTGAAGCGCCATCTAGTTATTTAATTCAACTATTTGTTTGTAAACTCATGATATTTAAATGCAACTCTGTAACGTAACCGATGGAAATACAACTCTGGAGTGTATTCCGACACTCACACGAAAATAATATTATACCTGCAACGATTTGAAAAGAAGAAGAAAATAATAAAGAAGCGTCAGTTTTTGATGAAACCTTAAAGAAGCAAGTCACTACAACGTCAGAAGTGGGATTGCCCTGGGAAAAAAAAAAACAACACATACACAACCGAAATAAAGGAAAAATGGAAGCCAAGTTGAAGAAAAACCAACTGCAGGATGCACTCAGTTTTGCTGGAGTGCAATTCCCAAATAAGTCCACGGTGGATGAACTCCGGAAAATTTTCTCTGAACACCGAGAAGAAGTGGAAGCTGCCTACTGCCTTAACACCGAGATTAACGCTTCCACAGAGGATTCGTACGACGAAACCGATGCTCCCTTGAACCCTACGACAACCGCTGATGCAATTAACGCCGCTGGCCCTCCGACTACCTCCGATATAAACACCTCAGACAAAACTCCAATTGGGACAGCAATTGATGGCCCTCCTGTTGCCAAACCTCCGGTGACCTCCGCTACAAATTTTTCTGCTACTTGTGAAAACACACCGATGCTGTCTAACACAAAACTTTCGTCATCTTTTTACACAGAGACTGCCGCCGACGCCGCTTGTGCAAACCCTCCGTCAATCGATAATGCAAATCCTCCTACCTCAACACATTCGTTGCCGACGACTGCGCTGCCGCTGACTGCCACACACACGCACACTCATACTGTGATTCGCAATACATTAGCTGAAGAGCAAAATAGATTGGATGACGAAATAGAAATTTTGCGACGCCGCCATGAAATTTTACGCTTGCGCAAGGAAATTGAAAAGATGGAAAACGCAGATAATGATGACGATGCCACAACTGCGCCTAAGCGGGTAGTTCATTTTCAGGAGATTGAACATGCCATCATCAAGTTCAGTGGCGAAGACCGTTCGTATGGTGTGGGAGAATTTATTCGAAATCTCGAGGAGGTGCTGCAGCAGGTAAAAGCCGACGAACTATTGAAATTTTTAGCCCTACGTAATTCACTAACTGGCTCTGCTCGTCTGCTGCTGAGCCGAGGATCGTTGTCATACGCCGACCTTAAGACAAAACTACTAAAAGAATTTGGGCGAACAGTCAGCCGGCAAGAAATTTACAACACTCTGCGATGCCGAAGAAAGAGGACAGACGAAAGCGTACGTAGGTACATTATGGAGATGGAGACCATTGCCATGCGAGGTGACGTCAGCGACTTTGAACTGATTGCGTTCATACAAGAGGGTTTGCAAGGGTGTGTTGCGGATTATATTTTGTTTGCGGCCGCGAAATGCATGGATGACCTAAAGAATGCCGTAGACATGCACGAGCAGAGGCAGAGCATTAGAGGAAGAACCGACAACCTAAGTATGCCAAACACCAAAGCCAAGGTGGATGAACAAAAAACCGACGCATCAAAGACGAACAACGAGGGAATCCGATGTTATAATTGCTCGAGGATGGGACATATGAAACCGCAGTGCCCGTACGAGGAGAGACCGATTGGCGTATGTTTCAATTGCTGGCAGACCGGACATCAACACAAGACGTGCAAGAATAGCAAACGTATACAGAAGCTAAAGACGATGATTGCCGCTGTCACCGACGAAGATGCCAATGAGGAGGTTTTTTATACAAATATGGTAGGGGTAAAATTTCTTAACTTAGGAGACGTACAGGTTAGTAATATTAAATTCATTTCATCCCTTTTCGATACTGGCAGCCCGGTAAATTTGGTACGCGATAATGAAATACCGTTTGAAATCAATCGAACCCCAATACGGACTGGGTTCCATGGACTTGGTGGGACAGAGATATGGACCTTGGGGAAGATAACAGCCGAGATATCATTTAGAGGCCAAACAAATTTTGTGAATCTACTAGTAGTCCCTAATAAAACTTTGCCCGTGCCCTTATTGTTGGGCCGGGACTTCCTCAGAAAATTTAATATCCAATTATGCTATATTAATAAGAAGAAAAATTCTACGAATAAAATTAATCTTAGAGATGTAAATGAATCTCAAATATCACGTTTTTGTTCTGTAAGCTCGAGTGTTTCGGTGGAAGTAGTTTTGTTGCAAATTGATAATTTACCCTCCGCTTTGGTGTTGAAGCCGCGTGACTTTGTTCAGGGCTTGCAACACAGTTCGATAAACACCGACTCTAGGGCGATTAGAGGACAATTAGTTTCACCTTTTGAATTTGCTTGCGATCAAATTATGGCCATTGATGTGGATGGCATAACCGAAGGCTTGGACATTTGTCCAATGCTAAACAGCAGGGAAAAAAAATATAATTAAGAATATAGTTGAAAATCAATATTTAGATTCGGGTACAGATGTTTTTCCGTATGATTACGAAATGAAGATCAGGTTACAGAGCGACACTCATTTTAATTTTCGACCTCGTAGATTAGCTGTTGCAGAACGTACGGCATTAAGGAAGATAATTGATGAACTTTTAGAAAACGGAATAATAAGACGTAGTGAGTCGGAGTATGCATCGCCGGTTGTGATGGTTTTAAAAAAGAATGGAGAGTATCGTAAATGCGTAGATTTTCGAACACTAAATAAATTTACGGTGCGGGATAATTTTCCGTTGCCTCTTATCGAGACATGCATGGAATATTTGGGCGGTAATAAATATTTTTCTACACTCGACTTAAAGAACGGATTTTTTCATGTTCGTTTAAACGAAGATTCGAAGAAGTATACGTCATTTGTGACACCCGACGGACAATTTGAATATAACCGAATGCCATTCGGGTTGCGCAACGCGCCGGCGGTTTTCCAAAGATATATCAATTGTGCCGTACGTGATTTGATTGAAACGGGAAAAATAATTGTTTACCTCGACGATATATCAATAGCCACTCCAGATTTTGAAACCCATACTAATGTTTTATCCGAAGTCCTACGTCGTCTGGCATCGTTGGGTTTAGAATTGAATTTAAAAAAATGTAGCTTTGCTTATGGAACTATAGACTACTTGGGTTATACAGTAGACAAAGATGGTATGCGCCCTAATAATTCGCACCTTCAGGCATTAGCCTTATACCCTCCGCCAGTAAATTTTAAACAGCTCCAGTCATGCCTGGGATTATTTTCATATTTTCGGAAGTTCGTAAGAGATTACGCGAAGATTGTACACCCCTTACTACAACTGTTAAGAAGCGGAGGAAATTTTAAATTTGACGAAACTTGTAAGCAAGCATTTTTCGAGTTAAGAACTAAATTAACATCACCTCCGGTTTTGGCCATATATAACCCACATAACGAGACCGAATTACATACCGACGCTAGTAAGGTTGGATTTGGAGCGGTACTATTACAAAGACAGAACGACGGAAAGTTGCACCCGGTTTTCTTTTTCTCTAAAGCTACTTCGGCATCTGAATCCCGAATGCATAGTTTCGAACTTGAAACATTAGCTATTGTTCACGCTTTGGAACGATTTGATATCTATTTGAGGGGCATACCTTTTAAAATAGTAACGGACTGTAATGCCCTCACGCTGACTCTGAATAAAAAAGATATTAGCCCGAAGATAGCTAGGTGGACCTTACAAATGGAGCATTATGACTACAAGATAATTCATAGAGGGGGAACGACTATGAGTCATGCGGATGCACTAAGTAGATGTCACGAACGGCCGGAGACCTCGAAAGATTTCTTTCACAACATGATGGAAAATTTTTGTGTGAATTCAGACGAAACTAAAACCGACGCCGATGACGAAATCTTAGTAAGGGATACAGTAACGCCAACCTCCGCTATTTTATTTAACGAGCTCGCCGACGACGACCCCGACGACCTCGACGACCCCTACGACACCGAGGACGCCGAAGATTACGATATACCGAATATTATACCCTGTAAAGTAGTAAGTGTGTCAGATGAAAGAGAACTAGATTTTATGATTCACGCCGCTCAAAATAGGGACAATGACATTACGGAATTAAGACTACGCTTAGAAAACGAAGAGGTTGCGAATTTTAAATTAATAGACGGTATGGTTTTCCGAGGAAATAACATAGACAAACTGTTACTATACGTTCCTTCCGAGTTAGAAGAAAATGTTATTAGGTCGATACACGAGAAGATTTGTCATATGGGCACTGTAAAGACATATGAACAAATTAAAAGAAATTACTGGTTCAAAAATATGGGGGTGAAAATAGAAAAATTTATAAAGAATTGTTTACGATGCATTATGTGCTCCCCTCCGGTGAGAATAAATAGACAAAACTTGTACAACATCCCTAAGAAGCCTGTACCATTCGATACGATTCATATTGACCATTTTGGGCCACTTCCTTCGATAAGCTCTCAGCGAAAACATATTTTAGTTGTAATCGATAGTTTTACGAAATTCGTTAAGTTATTTGCTGTTAAGTCAACAAGTACGAAAGAAGTTATCGCATGTTTAGATAAATATTTTATAAGCTACTCGAGGCCTAGACGAATTATAAGTGACCGAGGCACATGTTTTACTTCTTCCGAATTTAGCTCATTTCTTTTAGCCAATAATGTAGACCATGTAAAGGTTGCAGTGGCATCTGCACAAGCGAATGGTCAGGTCGAGAGAGTGAATAGGGTGCTAAGGCTATGTTAAGTAAAGTGACAAATCCTCTGAATCACGCTGATTGGTCACAGATGTTAATACAAATCGAATTCGCCATGAACAATACGACACATTGTTCGTCGAAGCAGTCTCCGAGCATGTTATTATTTGGTGTCGAACAACGCGGTACGGGAATTGATTTGCTAACTTAATATTTGCAGGAAAAGCGTCCGACCGAACATATTCGTGATTTGGGACAAATTCGTAATAATGCGTCTGAGGCTATTATAAGCTCGCAAGAAAAAAATTTAGAATATTTTTTAAAGAGGAGTAAACCAGCCGAATTGTTTTATGAGGGTGACTTTGTTGTTATTCGTCATATTGACACCACCGTTGGCAAAAATAAAAAACTAAATGATATTTTCCGAGGTCCATACGTAGTACACAAAGTCTTAGATAATGATCGTTACGTAATACGAGACATTGAAAATTGCCAAATTACCCAGCTGCCGTACGATGGGGTGATTGAAGCCAGACGCATGAGAAAGTGGCTAGGAAAATAAGTTGATTGAGGTCAATCAAAGAGTCAGGATGGCCGAGCTGTAATGGATTGTGTTAAGCTGGCAACCCTCCTGAGGTTTTACTTATCATATTGTATGTACTATAATTGTTAACGCTACTAGTTTATAAATGCTGCCTACTGTGATTTATTATTGTTCTATTTAACTAATTTGTTATTATCCTAATTTATTATTATTCAATTTAGCTAATTGTTGTGAAGCGCCATCTAGTTATTTAATTCAACTATTTGTTTGTAAACTCATGATATTTAAATGCAACTCTGTAACGTAACCGATGGAAATACAACTCTGGAGTGTATTCCGACACTCACACGAAAATAATATTATACCTGCAACGATTTGAAAAGAAGAAGAAAATAATAAAGAAGCGTCAGTTTTTGATGAAACCTTAAAGAAGCAAGTCACTACAAAACATTAAAATTTTTAATGTAACAATTCTTTATTTTTATAAAACAAAAGTAATAAAAAAAATTGTTTTTTTAACTAACTGAAACCTTAAAAAAACGATAACCATTAAAAAAAAAAAAAATTAGGAAAATCTGAGAATTGATAAAAATCAATTTTTTAAAAAATTTGACGTGATACAGACATTTCCACGAGTCTGCCTGCAAAAAATCAGCTCGATTGGATCACTGAAAAAGGGTTAAAAATCGGTCCAAAGGCTTTCACACAGGCCACTACGAGCTTTATACTTCAAACTTCAAAAAAAAAATCCTGACGTGTACATGAAAATCGCCGATACACGTGTATTTTTATTTTTTATCCCCTTTCCGAAAAAGTAAATTTGGTTCATAGGACAGAATGTGTGTAACACGGTGTTATAAATGGAGTGAAATGAAAATAGACAAACGAACAGAATGCAAGGAGCAACACATCAGCAAGAAAGTGACGCATTAATAGCGATAACAACCCCGAAAAATGCAAAGAATGTGCAACGACGTAGGCAGTTGTCCAAGCCAGAGATAAAGATAAAACTAAGTGTTTCAAGTAAATTTGGACAAACAAAAATAAAAACTACACAGTTTGGTTAATATAAAACAAGTTGATCAGTTGAAGAAAATGCTTGCAGAGCGATCACTGGGGAGAGTTGGCGCTGGAAGTGAACGAAAGAACCTTCAGCACGACAACAGATTATACATATAGAGATATTTTATGTTAAAGTAAGTTAGTTCTGAACCGAAATCTTATGTTCTGTTACATTCATTGTAACGAAAATTGTAATGATAGTGGAGCTTATGATCATGGTTAGTACATATACATATATTCATATATCTTCTACACATAATATATTAATAGGATATATTAATAGTTCGAAGGTACACTGAAAGAAAAGTACGTCATGGTATCGATGACACACTTACATGACCCTGTTGACATTTATTGTATGACAGATGACATAAACGGAATGAAATCTGACTTCTATTATATGACAAGTGACGTAACCATTTTTTGTCATATTTTCATTATCATAAATATTATGACTGAGTTATATTGTATTAAGTAGTAAAGTAAAGTATTAAAATCGTTTAAAAAAACCACGGAAAAGTCATCAACTACAGAAATACATGGTGAGAAGTTTTAATTAGGGACACTCTAATGCATAGATGTGCAGCTAGTACTCTTTTGAGTCATCGTGTTTTCACACCGATAGTAGCTTGATCGTTTTTTCACACCAACATGTCCGAAAGCTTGCTGCTTGTTTACCGATTCAAAGTCAGTTGCTGTTCTGCATTCACACTACACTTACAAAATAAATTTTAATTGCCATGGACGAATATAAAGAAATTTTTATGTTTGTAAATGGCAAAAATCATAAATGGAAATAATCATTGGAGATGTTGATATTTGATTTTTTTTTTAAGATTTAGTTTTAATTTTTAATTTTTTTAATTTTAATTTTTTACTCAGTGTACTACTTTTGTTTTCTCTGCTTTTGTTCTGCTTGCTCCGTTCAACTTAACACAGTCGCAAAATTCGTAAAACTGATTTGAAATGCGTTTGTGTCAGTTTGCACATGTCTGCTCTAATGTATATATTAACCTCTATTTTATTACTAGTACCCGAAAACGACGACCAGATGCTTCTTCAAAGCATCATAATTTAACCTTTCGGCAGAAGAGTTCCACTCAACATGGGCTGCATGTTCACAATTAAGATTTTCGCAAATTAATAATGATTGCCAAACAATGCATGATGCGTTCAAACTCTGGCCACAGTATAAAGCCTTCGACTTGTAAGTAATATTTTAATTTTTCCTGGAAATAAAAAGTGCATAACATTTTACCTACAATTTAAATTATTTATTTTAGATTGATAGCGACTTTAATAAAATGTTCAAAACCGTTTGTAACGACAGCAACATGCTGTCATGGAAAGAAAAGTTTGTTGAACTTTTCAACTATTTAAAAACAGATTGTAATATTCGTGATCCTAACTTTAGACGAATTATGGATTTAATAAAACTTGAATATTTGGAAAATGGTTAGTTACATGTTCATATTTTTTGAAAACACTTTCTAATTACACTTATTTTTTGTTTGGCAGGTAACGATAATTCACAATTAAAAATTATGTGGTGTCTACATCATATATTATTTCCAACAAAAATGGAGTCAGAGTTGAGGCGCATGGGAAAGAGATGTAAAAAAATATTACTGTGCGGGATTCACAGGAACATTTTATTTTCATAAACCAGACCATGCAGTCCTTGGAGCAACACGTGTCAGATTTGTGCAACAAAAAAGTACCAATACAGCCCTTTATTTTTGGTCTCGGAGACGTAAAAAATCTCGAAGTTACAAAATTTTTTTTTGTATTTAGATGGCCAATTTCTGCCCTTTAATTCATTTGCAAGAGCATGAGATATATGCTTCAAAGTTTTTCATATATTTAATGTGAAAAAGAGATGGAAAAGAGATGTATAAAAATATTACTGTGCGGGATTCACAGGAACATTTTATTTTCATAAACCAGACCATGCAGTCCTTGGAGCAACACGTGTCAGATTTGTGCAACAAAAAAGTACCAATACAGCCCTTTATTTTAGGTCTCGGAGACGTAAAAAATCTCGAAGTTACAAAATTTTTTTTTGTATTTAGATGGCCAATTTCTGCCCTTTAATTCATTTGCAAGAGCATGAGATATATGCTTCAAAGTTTTTCATATATTTAATGTGAAATATCCGAGAGAATGCTCCCAAGTGTGGCTTTTTCTTGAACAATTCCTTTATGACTTGGACAAAACCAGTGAGAAGTCGTCCAAAGTTTCACGTCTAATAAAAGAATTGCAAGGAATAATTTTGTATTAACAATATTAAATTAACGGTATCTGTTCCTTAATAATTCAACCTTGCACTTATTTTTTCCTAAAAAATATTGATTATATTAAATAATTTTTGTGTTTTGACGCGTTCTTTTTCAAAATATAACGAATTAACATTTCTTTCTAAACAATTCTTATCAATATCGTTTTTTGACTTACTTTAACTTTTATATGTTGTTATGATTCTTTACAATTAAAAAAATTTTCTTTGCTGTTGACAGAATTTTAATAATGAAAAACCAACCACTTCTGATGAGGTAGGAAAAAAGCCTACGAAAAGTCAAGGGGAATACTGAAATAAATTCGTATTATTTTCATAAAAGAAAAATTGACCAGAGAACCCGTAAAAACACAAAAATTACACGGTGAGACAAAAAAAAATGCACAACACGCGGGAATCACATAGTAGAAATTGCTGGTCTGGTCGGGTACAATACAAATTGCAGGACCAAAGTCATGGGACTTTCGGAGACCTAATCTCACTTAAAGGCTGAAAAGTCAGGCAATTTTTCACCGATTTTTGATTTTTCAACAGTTTCGGACAGAAGAAAAATAAACCTTTCTAGATTGGATAGGTTCTGTTCATTTCGGCATGTTTACGTGGGTAGAATGTGATTATTTTTTAATTTTTTCCACATTTTTCAACTTTGAGCAATTTTAAAAGCCCTATTTTATAAGAGAGCCCCACCATTTGAAATTAAAAATCGGATTAATAAAATTGACGAACTTATAACATTTTTTCTGAATTTACTTTTTTCTTTACCAACCAATGTCACACATTTCTCGCTAAGTGATAAATGCAAACACAACAAACAGATACAATTGTTTATCCCTTTCAGACCGTGGTGCATCGATTTTACTTGAACACGCGTGGAATTCCCGATTAACTTTTCAGTATTATCAAAATGAGTCGCAGAGGTAAGTTGTGTCTTCAATTACAAAAATAATAATAGTGTAAAACTAGTGAAGTTAACGCATTTGAACTTAAAAAATAATAAATTTTAATGTTTCAAATGAATTTAAAAAATGTGTTTCAGGTAAATTTTTTTCTTTTGCAGAATAAAATTTGGAAAAACCTTTAAGACTGAAAATGTGTGATAAACTCAACAATTTTTGTTATATCTGCGGATTGTTTGTCGACATGAAACATAAATTTAATTTGAAGGATCGCAAGACCGTAAAAGAAGCGTTCGAAATGTTATTTAAAAAGAAGTACGTTGAAAGTAACTGGTATGAGCCAGAGGTTGCTTGCATGCTGGGCTGCACAAAGCTTTCACACTGGAAAGCTGCAACATTGCAAGCGGACCGTATGGCGTTTTCAACCCCGATGGTTTGGCATCGTCAATTAATACATAAAACTGAAGATTGCAATTTTTGCCAAACAAATTTTAAGGGCCATCAATACAAAACTCCCGACCGCATTAGCTATGCAGAAGTAAGAACAGTCACTAAGCCACATTGGGGAGGGCGGCTAGAAGAAATAGATACGTGTGAAAGTGACGAAACTGATGAGGCCGACGGTGGTGCGACGTCCGTTGCCAGCGATGATCCGCCCAATGATGCTCAACCATTTGTTCCCAACGCAAGTCAATCTTCGGGGCGTCATTTTATATCGATGGCCGACTGGAATGATCTGGTACGCGATTATAATCTATCTACAAGACAATCGGAGGGGATGGCATCGAGAGTTAAGCAATGGAACCTAGTTCAACCAGATTTCAAGATAACCTACAAGCGTAGTCTAAAGCTTCCATATGAAGACATCTTCAAAACCGATGACGACCACAACAAGCTCGTTTATTGTTCAGACGTTAATGAGCTCTTCAAAAATTTAAATCACGAGTACCGGCCTGAAGACTGGAGACTATTCATCGATGGCTCATGCAAAAGTAGGTTTCTTAATGATCATTTAAGTATCAAAATGAAGACATGTTTTTAATTTTTTTTTTTTGCAATTTTCAATCTTTACAGGCTTAAAAGCAGTATTATTGCACAACGAAAGCAAATATCCATCGGTTCCATTGGCATATGCAACGAATATGAAAGAAACATATGACACATTGGCGAGGATTTTAAGCTTAATCAAATATATGGACCACAAATGGCAAATTATTTCTGATTTGAAGGTTTTGACAATTTTATTTGGAATGCAGGGTGGCTATACCAGCTTTCCTTGTTATCTTTGCGAATGGCATAGTCGGGCAAAAAACCATTATGAACAACGAAATTGGCCAGAAAGTAAACAGTTCCGGATAGGGCAAAAAAATGTTATGCGAATACCTCTTGTACAGAGTGAAAGGATAATTTTGCCACCATTACACCTTAAACTGGGGTATATGAAGCAGTTTTTTAAGAAGCTTGACCAAAAGGGTAGGGCGTTTCTATACCTCAAAACGCTGTTTCCAAAACTAAGCGAAGCCAAAATTAAAGAAGGTACGGTAACAGCATTTATTTACTATTTATTTGATTTTAAAAGCATTTCTTTTATTTCAGGAATATTTGTTGGACCAGAGATTCGAAAGGTAATGAAAGATAAATTCACGGTCGTCCAGTGCCGTAGCAGAGGCTTCTTTTTGCTACCACACAGTGATGCACTCGTATAGTTACAATTCGGCAGATTGCAGCGCTAAGCTTTACAAATCAATGTTTTCCGATTCAAATATAGCCTCAAACTTTTCGTGTGGGAAAACAAAATGTTCCAAGATTATAACAAATATTTTGGCTAAGTACTCAATTGAGAAGGTAATAGACGACTTAAAGGACAATCATCCCTTCTCTATTGCTACCGACGCTTCCAATAAAGGGAATATAAAGTTGTTCCCCATATTAATAAGGTACTTTACAAAAGATACAGGTATATATACAAAACTTTTAAAGTTTTTCAATTCAGAATCAGAAAATTCTAAAGACATCGCAAATTGTTTAAAATCTTATTTAGATATTAAAGATTTAAATTTAGTTAACGTTACGAGCTTTTCCGCTGACAACGCTAACGTTAATTTTGGACGCAATCAGAGTGTTATGGTAGAACTTTCCAAAGAGAATCCCGATATAATCGGAGTGGGATGTTTATGCCACGTAATTAATAATGCATTTAAAATCTCATTGAAATTATTAAAATTTGATATTGATGATATTGTTATTAAAGGTTTCAATGAATTCAGTTCATGGACGAAAAAACCTCCAATCTGAAAGAGTTTTTTCAGTTCTGTGATTTGGAATGGAGTGAAATGCTTCGACATGTACCATCAAGATGGCTATCTTTAACTCCAGCCATTGAACGACTTTATAAAAATTATGCAGCCATTAAATCATATTTTCTTTCCCAAAATGATTGCTCATTTATTTTGCGGACATTTTTTGAACTTGACACTTCCGAAGCGTATTTGGGGTTTGTGCATAACTTAGGGCATTCTTTATGTTGCAGCATAAAGGAATTGGAAGCTCAAGATAGTTTAGTAGTTATTGACATGTTTCAAATAATGAAAATTATGCGAGAAAAACTCGTACAACAAAGAACGCAGGAGTATTATGGATTCGTGGCCGAAAATGTATGCAGCAAATGTGATAATGTTGAAGAAGTTGATTTATTCAAAAAAAGAGCCAATGCTGTTTTATTATCTATAACAAGTTATTTAGAAAAAAGATTTGATTTTGATAATAATAAATTTGAAAAGCTTTATCATTTAAACCCTAATATTTCATTCCATGATTTTAAAGATATTATAAGATTATTCTCTATTAAACATATTGATTTGGACTTACTTTTCGACGAGTTTCTTTCATTAAAATCGTTCTCAACAAATATTGACAAAGATAAACCTGTTGATGAAAAGTGGAAAGAATTTCTAAATAGTGCCACATATCCAAATCTTGAGAAAATCTGCAATTTCATATTTTCTATACCACACTCTAATGCTGCATGTGAAAGAATATTTAGTTTAATGGTTGCGAGTTGGAGGAAGGAGAGAAATAGACTTAGTATTGAAAATCTTGAAAGTGAACTCCTAGTTAAAACGAATTTTAATTACACATGTACGGAATTCTATAATTTTTTAAATACCGACATAGGAAAAGATAATATTGTTAAAAATGTTCAAAGAAGTGATAAATATTTCTAAACACGTATCTTACACGATTAAACTTTAACAGTTAAGTTTCTTCAACATCTCATAATATTATTTTATGTCATTTTTTATTATTCTAGTCTTTACTCGAATGAATTGCTATTAGTTTACCAAAATTAGAAATATTTATATATTAGAATTATTTTGTTTTTTTTTTATTTATGTTATGTACTTTTTTGTTTTGCTTAAATGAATTATATTTCAATAAAATTGGAATTAAATGTTTTGCTTTTATTTGAAAAAGTGTGCTCTTTTTTTGCCGTATGTGCTCTTTTTATTAGCTGGTTGTGCTCTTTTTGCCTCTTCAAAATCTGGCATCTGGCATCAAAATCTGGTACACAACCATTTGTTTGCCAGTTGTCTTCCAAGAAATCAGGAAAACCAACCGCCAAAGACGGATCACTCTTCGCCACGACAATGCGAGCTCTCACACATCGGCTGAAACAACTGAATTTTGGAGTACCCAAAACGTCGATTTGATACGTTATCCGCCGTATAGTCCTGACTTGGCACCGAATGACTTCTTTTTATTCCCGTACGTAAAAAACAAACTGAGAGGTCAACGTTTTTCGACACCTGAAGAAGCGGTTGCTGCATTCACAATGCATGTTTTGGAGATACCTCCATCAGAGTGGCAAAAGTGTTTCGACAATTGGTTCAAACGCATGCAAAAGTGTATAAATCTTCATGGGGAATATTTTAAAAAACAATAAAGTGATTTTCGATGATTAATATTTGTCTTTGTTCTCTAATCCCGAAACACAAAATTCAACCCTCGTACCATAGAAATATTTTGGCAAGGGTGATAATTTATAAGGAGTACGAGGTTTAAAATTTGACAAAAGTTCGGCAATATATGCCCGCAAAGCCCCACAAATATGGCATGAAACTTTTTGTCCTTTGTGACTCGCATGGCTTTTCGTACAGATTTGAAGTATACAAAGGAGCTGGCGATAATGAAGTATTACCCAACACCCCTGACTTAGGAGCAACAGCCAATATGGTCATAAGACTGTCAAACACAATCCCAGATTTCAAAAATCATATCCTGTACTTCGATAATTTTTATACCTCTCTGCCACTTCTTGTTTATTTACGGAGCAGAGGAATTTATGCATTAGGAACCGTCCGATCTAAAAGGATACCCAACTGCAAGCTGACAAAGGAAGTGGAATTAAAAGATAAAGAACGTGGACACTCAGAAGAGTTTGTTGGCAGTGCCTTTGGAGTAGACATATCTTGTGTTCAATGGAAGGATACAAAATACGTACGATTGATACCCACGTATGCTGGAATTAAGCCTTTTAAAACACTGAATAGCAATTCACAACCTTTAAAATTATGCCGTTATGATCGGAAAAATAAATCCTACGTCGATGTAGACTGTCCTAATATAATTAAAGAATATAACCGCCATATGGGTGGTGTTGATTTGATGGACAGTTTACTTGGTCGCTATCACATCAGAATGAAAACAAAGAAATGGACTTTGCGTTTATTTTATCACCTAATTGATATGGCGTTAGTGAATTCATACCTCCTTTTCCAGCGCATTCATGGTATTGACTCTAAAGATGTTACTCATAAAAAATTGCCAGATTTTCGTATTGAGGTGGCTGATGTACTTTGTCGTTATGAGAACGCTAACGCCAAAAGAGCTGTTGGTAGAACTCAGAGCCAAAGCCCAAAAATACAAAAACCAAAGAAATCGTATGGTCCACCAGATGACATTCGTTTTGATGGAGTTGGACATATGCCTGATATTTTGGACCGAAGTGGTAAAAAAGTATGCAAACTACAGGGATGTAAGTCCGATACACAAATGTATTGTACTAAATGTAAATTAAATCTATGCTTATCAAACAATAAAAAATGTTTCCAAATTTATCACACAAAACTAGGGTGATCAGTTCGGTTTTTAAAAACCGGTTTTTCGGTTTCTTAAGCCAAAAAAACCGTCGGTTTCTTAAAAATTGCTATTTTCCGGTTTTCGAATAAACCGGTTTTTTTGGCTCGAATAACCGGTTTTTTTTTTATATCTCAGATGCATTTTTCTTCTATGATATATATTCTGATTGCAAAGTTTTCCACAACGAAATTCGATCAAAGTGAATTTGGCATTCTGCACTATACTTTGCATATAATTTCTTTCAGTGTTAATATTTGTTGATCATTTTTTGTTGAGATGGCAACTCCTGCAATATCATCAGCTGTGTTTGGAAAGAAAGCTACATACAACATTTATCTATTATAAATTGATAAATCTTGGCTACATAGGAGTAACTTCTCACATTTTTGTGTTTGTAACAACATTCCAAGAAGAAAAGCAAACCAGAAAGAGACTCGTGTAACTTTATAGAAAAAAAGAACATCTCGCGAAAAGGAAAAAAACATCTCTAAACAGAATAATGCCAAAGGTAAGAAATTTGTTTTAACATGTACACAGACGTTGATATCATAATTTTCCTTTAGATTCATGCGTCTCCGATATGGAAATATTTCGAAAGCGATGGAACAGCCAGAGCAAAGTGTCGCAAATGCCTTAAAGTTCTGAAGTGCAAAGGATCATCTACTTCATCACTTTGGAGCCATTTAAAAAATATCCACAACATTGATGCTAAGGGAGAAGGGCAAGAAGCCAACAATGATCAAACTCAAAAGTCCCAATTGCCGACAACAGGTTCTTTATTCAAATATGTTTCCAGAAACGAGTCCATTGGAGAGATATTTTCGCGTTGTGTGGCAGTGGACGGGATTTCTGTCCGAGCATTGAAAAAGTCCCGAGTGGTTTTAGCATACTTGCATTCGAAAAATTACACTATGCCAGCTTCAGAGACAACTATATGGGAAAAAATATATGAATTTTATAAAACAAAACATACCGAGATGAAAGAGAATCTTAATGACCTAAAACAGAAAAACTGCCGTTTCTCCATAGTCGTCGACGAATGGACAGATATTTCACATATAAAATACATGAATGTTAATGTTCGGACTTATGATCCAGACTCTAAATCATTTAAAATATTTAACCTCGGCTTAGGACAAATGAAACATAGAGGAACTGCTGTCAACATAGAACAAAATATTAAAAAAAACTTAACGAATTCAACCTCGACTTTCAACAAGACATAGTTTCATCAACACACGATGGTGCAGCCCCCATGGTGAAATACGGTCAAGCTATTGAATCTGAGTCTCAACTTTGCCTAATCCATGGATTTCATCTTTGTGTTGTTGAAACATTCTATGAGAAGAAAAAGAAAAATAACGAAAAGGTAAATGTTGGAGATGTTGAAAGTGGTGGTTCCGATGTCGAAGACGAGGACAACAGAGAAGACGACGACAACATCGAGAATGATGTAAACAATGATTTGGACGGAGTAAACGTCGACCAAGATAGTGATGAGCCCGGAGATAATGAAGAAGTGTATGATCAGAATAGATTGGACGAAATAATGGGCAATATGTATTTGAATGAAGCAATAAAACCACTCATACAAAGGGTGCGAAAATGTGTATCAATGTTTAACAATTCTAATGAAAAACAAAACAAGCTGCAAGTATATGTCGAAGCAGAGTTCAAGAAAAAGCTAAAGCTCATCCTTGATGTTAAACACCGATGGAATTCGATGGCAAACATGGTATGTCGTTTTTTAAAACTCCATAAAAGCGTCAACCACGCCCTTCTTGATCTTAAGCTGAAACCATTTAATGAAAATGACATAACAACATTAAATGTTCTTGTAGATACTTTACAACCATTGGAAATATCAATAAATAAACTATCTTCAAACTCTGCAACTTTAGCCGATGCTGAAGGAATTTTTCAGTTTTTGTTGAATCATCTCTCACAAATTAAAAACCCATTGTCAAACAAATTATTAGAGAAGTTAAAAAAACGCATAGCGGAACGTCGCTTAAAAACTCTTAATACCTTAATATTGTATTTAAGCACTTTTCAAATTCCAACCAGTAATGAATTCTTGAAATATTCAAATAAAAGTGAGACAAAAGAGTATGCTTCATTTGTATATTCTCGATTGTTTATTGATAATTATGATGAATCATCAGATTCAATTGATGACGTCGATTTAAACAATGATGAATGTTCCTTAGCATGTAAGCTAAACAACAGTATTAAAAATATTCAAATCCCTAAAATCAAAAATACGAAAACGAATAAAAGTTTGCTTTTAGAAGATTTTTTATATTTAGACAAATGTCATAAAAGAACAGAAAACCTTGAACAATTATTAAATGCGTTATTAACTATAAGCCCATCAAGTACCTTAAGTGAAAGAACATTTTCAGTATCTAGTTTTATAAAAACTAAAGAATAAAATAGATTCACACCAAAACATCTTAACGCTGTTCTTTTCCTTAGAGAATATTTACGGAAGGAAAATTGAATTGAATACATTATATATTTATCAAATCATAATTTTTGTATGGTCTCATATAAAATAAATGACTGTTATTTTTTATATCCTTTCTTTAATATACATAACTTTATATTTATTTCAATATGTATACGTAAATGAATTATTTTGTGTTTTTAAATAAATAAATAATAAAAATCTGACCATTTTTTATTTTAAAATGATGTTTGGAAATTTTGGAGAAAAACCCGGTTTAAACCGGTTTCTTAAAAAAACCGAAAATAAAACCGGTTTCTTAAAATTTTCATTTGTCGAATAACTCGAAAACCGGTTTTTTTGAATAACCGGTTTTTTGATCACCCTACACAAAACAATAAAAACACTGAAACACTGAAAACAATAAAAACACTGAATAAAATTTCAAGTAAAATCATTCCTTAATTAAAATGTTTTATTACGTTACCAGGCAGGTCCGCCTTTTGGCGGTCAACATATTTTCTCACCTGGAAGGTAAGTTTTAAATTTTTTTCAACTTTTAACAATAACGTATGTTTTATTTATCCAAAAACAATCAATAAATAATTGTTTTTAATCGAAAAAAAATTGGCCGGTTAGAGGGTTCAATTCGGAAATTGCGGAATTGTTTCCAAATGAGAAAAATGTGTGGTCATTATATTATACACCACATCAAACACATATAAAAAAACAACCGGCATGTGGAAAGCTATGGGACAATTGAAATGTACTGTGCCTGAAATAAAAAGGTTTGTTGGCATTCTACTATACCTTGCAGTTGTGAAAATACCAACATATAGAATGGCGTGGGCGGCCAATTTCAAACTAGCGGCCGTTGCAAGTGCATTACCAAGAAACAGATTCGAAAAAATAAAACAGTTTTTCCACTTGAACAATAATACTACTAAACAGCCTCAGAAGGGAACACCGGAGTACGACAAGTTACACAAAGTTCGGCCTTTGTTGGACTCCCTAAAAAAAAAATTCAATGAAATTCCACAGGAAGAATGCCAAAGCATTGATGAGCAAATGATTGCATATAAAGGTATCTTATTATTTGTGAACATATGTTATATATTTCTGAATAATACAATAATACATTCTTTTCTTAGGTCAACATAGTTTGAAACAATATCTTCCAATGAAGCCCCACAAATGGGGTTTCAAGATGTTCACTAGAGCTGGTGTATCTGGGATTATTTATGATTTTACTCTCTACATTGCACTATGGCCAAAATTGTCGGCAAAAAGTCAGTTTTCAACTACAAATTTTTACAATTTTTTAGATGGTGTTCAATACCCAACATATTGATAAGTAAACACCAAAAAATATTGTTACTGCTGGCAACCCTGTTTATGAACAAACAGCTGTTAATGTTTACATATCTTTTAGCACGTGTTAATACAAGTGAAGCAGTACAATTTTTGTAAAATTAAAAAGTTTTTTTTTAATAATATATTCTTATAAAAAAAACCTGTGTAAATATGAGTTCTAATACTCGAGGTGAGTATTTTTACTATATACAAATATAGTTTGGTAAATGTTTGTATTTCGTACTTATTTTGGTGGTTTTTTGTGTGTATTTTTTTGTGAAATTTTAAAGAGTTTTATCGTTTTTCGTGGAGTAAAAATATAATGAGTGTCATTGTAACTATTTACATGTGATTGTTTGTAGACAACTTAAGTTTTATGTCATGGTAAAAGTGTTTGCATTTGACTGCTAATGAACGAATTTTTAATATTTTTGCAGAAACACTCAGATTCAAAAATGCTGAAATATTTGAGTTTTGGTTGAGAAACAACAGGAATGTTTCGAACTATATAAAAGGAAAGATTCCATACGAAATTGACAGTGAATTAAGTAAATTAATATGTACTAAAGCTCGGAACTTATCTAATTTTATTAAACTAAAATGGGATAGACAATCCAGAAATGAGAAAGCATTTAGAAAATATAATAAGGAATGGTTGGGTCGAGAAACAATTTTTGTTATACCGAAAAAGATTAATGCTATCGGGCGACCAAAAATTAGTTATGTTGATAGCGGCGAAAGAAATAAAAGGAGATTAGCTTCCGAATTAGCTTCCCAGCAAGGAGACAATGCGCAATTATTAGTTCATGCTGCCTCTATATCTGCCAAAAAATCCCACGCAACGGATTTGAAATTTGTCCTACAACAAGTTGCTATATCTCCAAACCGGCCATCCACAATTCGAGAACTTCTTAATACTAGCCATAAAGAAGTTAAGCCAGTATCACCTGATGAAGCTCTAATGTTTTTGTTAGAAAACGGATTAACTAAACAGCAGTACTCAAATATGCGTCAATTAAACATAAAACACAATAGTAGTATTTATCCGAGTTATGATAAAGTTTATAAGAGCAAATTGAAATGTAGACCTGATGAAATCAAAGCGAATGAAAGCTCTGTCGAAGTATCGTTACAAAATTTGGTAGACCACACAGCTAAAAGAATTCTTGAATATCAAGATGAAGTATTGTGTACAATGGATGTTGAAGAATCGATCCTAATTTTGAGCTACGGGTTTGATGGTTCTACCGGTCACAGCTTGTTTAAACAAAAATTTGTGGAAAATACTTCGGAAAGTTTCGATCAGTCCCTTTTTGTGACATCAGTCATTCCAATAAAAATAATTTCATCAGCAGGTGATAATATTTGGGTAAACCGTACACCTCAGTCAGTACGCTTTTGTAGACCTTTAAAAGTAGAGTTTGTTAAAGAAACAAAATATCACATTTTAACTGAAAACCAAAACATAAATAAGCAGATTGAGAAGTTGGAACCACTACAATACACAATAAGTAATGGGAAAAAAATTAAAGTAAAATATAATTTATATATGACATTAATAGATGGGAAAGTCTTAAATGTGTTGACAGAAACTAAAAGTGCACAGCAATGCCCCATCTGTCATGCAGGTCCAAAGCAATTTCGAACTATAAGAAACTTTGATTCTAATATTTTTGAAGCGAAGGCTGACGCTTTGAAATATGGAATAAGCCCTTTACATGCGTGGATTCGTAGTTTCGAGTTTGTTTTAAAACTCTCATACAAGTGTGGCGGCGCCATAACGCCGGCAATGGAATTAGCACATATGGTACCACCTCATATGTTGAACACAACAACAACCCATATGCACCATCTGCTTTAATGCACCATCGCAAACGTCAACACAGGGTTGTTTGTTGAGTGGTAAACAAACCCAAATTAATTATATGTCTAACAGCAAATTTCCACGCGACAAGGAAATTGAACAATTCCAACATCACCAGCTTTAATCATCATCAACTGCAGTCGTCCATATCTACAAGCATCATTAGCCACCAATATCAATAGCTACCAACATCATCAGCTTTAAACACCATTAGCCGCAGTCATCAATATCTACAAACATCAGCAGCTATAACCATCATTAGCCATAGTCATCATTAGCTACAAAGAACATTAGCTCATAGAATCAGCAGTAAGCCACCAAAAATCATTCCTTAGACCCCCACAAGCGGGAGGTTTTCGGTAAGGTAAGCCCAAATTTATATTTGACGAACGAGAACAGTGGACAGACAGCGAGAAAATTAAGACCGTTGTCATGGGTCGATAAATTAAGTGAAAGTTAAAAGTGAAAATGAATGGTTAAGCTAGAAAAAAAAAGAAGTATTAGTTAAGATTAAATTCGCATTAGAGACAAGATCATTCCAGCGAATTGGTATTAAAAATAGTGTTAAATCAATTTAAAGGCTATTCTGTTCTGCCAATGTAAAGCCAATTTGTAAATTTAAAATCTAGAGAAATATAGTATTGTGAATACCAAAGTGTTTTCAAATTGAACATGCTCATCAGAGTGTATGATTAAGTGTCTGAGTGCCTACAGTGTGTGCTAGTGAACCTGTTCCATTAGTGGCCAGTTGGCGAATCATAAATCGTGTTTTACAGGCAGAGGCAAAAGTTTTCGGACAGACACCAAGATGAGCATGAGCAGTTAGGAAATAATCCAGTGTAACTTAAATTTAAATTTAACTTAGAATTTATATGTTCGCAACTGAATTTATTGGAGTAATTGCGCATAGGAAAATTCAAAATTTAAAAAAAAAAAAAAAAAAAAAAAAAGGAAAGAAAAAAACGAAACAATAATGAATTCAAAATGAGAAGAGATTTCATTTAAAAAGAAAAAAGGAAAAGAAAATAGAATATAGCTCTGAAATATTAAAAGAAAGTAAAATAAATTGATTTAGGTAGGGTAGGAAACCCTAACGAAAAGTGCGTGAACGGCTGTCATAATGGGCAGATCCGTATAATTTATAATCCAAAATGACCTGGACAGATTATATGTTAATACTGAATTCAAAAACTTTAACCATTGTATTTTAGATCTCATGCGAACTGCCTCTGAGAATTACTAACTTTTAAATATTTCGCCGCGAAGTAGGTTTAATAAAACGACCTTCGGTTAAAGGTCATAAAGGCGCACGAGGCCTGCGATAAATTCATTCGGGTGAATTGCATCGAATATGCATTACGGTCGATACGCGAAGTAAGTCCGTCGGAATCGGATTTCTACCGAGCTAGATTTTTAGGTCACTTTTCATGGGAGTAGTTCCCTATCCCCCCTAAAGATTTTATTGATTTTAGTTCTACCCACGCAGATGGTGGTAGACTAAATGCACGCGCACTTCGCCCTTGTGGCATTATAAATTGTTTCCTTTTGAAGCATTTAATTTATTAAATTGTTAAATTTTAGAATTATTAGCCGATAGAGGCGTCATTATGAATTCTGCCCTATAAACGGGTTAAATAAAACAAACAATAATAACGTTTTTCAAAAATTATGTATTTGAATATGGCTGGCTAGTCCGCCAATATGGTAAGGGAAATAATGTGAGGTAAGTCGGTTAAGCAACTTCGCTATTTGGGACTCTGAAAATTAAACAGAGTCAGCAGGGGCCTCATGAGGGAGGGCCAGACTGGCAATGCTATCCGTCAGTCATCATCAGTGTGTTGAGATCTCCTTGCAACAAAAACATCTTCTCTCTTGTTTCGAAGTAGACTTCTCGGTGTCAGGAATAATCGGGTGTTCCTTTTTTTTGGTTTGTTTTCCACCTATCCGTGTCTACTGTTCGGGCTCCTTTTATTTTTTTTTATGTCTCAATTCTTTCTATGAGAAATTCAGCCTCGGTATGTAAAACAGTGATCAAAGGCAAGTTGTTGTTAAGCATGGTCAGTGGAAAGATCCCCCCCGTCCGGCGAGCTTCAAGCCCAGCATACGCATGGCATACCGAGCATCCCGCTCGATCAGCTTCCAAACTCGTGTTTCGACATTTTCGAAAATGGCAACTTGGCCGATATGACATAATGGCGCCCAACGTGGGGCCCGAACAGTAGTATCGGTAGTCCGTTATTGTTTAGTATGAAGTTTTTTATTGTTTTTACGCTTCTCGTAAGTCCCGTTTTAGGAATTTTTAATCCTTGACGCGTTGCGACGAGTATGCCAAGGGGCAATAAATTTCTTTTTGAATACTTTTTCTAATGTTTGTTTTTGTGAAGTCTTGTCACTGCGACGATGTCGGTGGCAATTGCTCCAAGCAAACAATCGGTTTAAGTTTGATTGATCTTTTATCACATTTTAACGTAGAGTCAATAGTTTAGTTTTTGTACAGTATAATTGTGTCAGTACATACGTAAGTCCCGGTGAAAGTTTTCAAATTTAACCGCGTAGCGACGATGGCCTGATGCATGGCTGGCAAGAAATTTTAATATTTCATTGAGCGTTTTGTTTCGTTAGTGTTGTTAACAAAACGTAAGTCCCGGCGAAGATACTTAGTTCTAACCGCGTTGCGACGTCGCGTTACAGCATGAGCGGCAGAATGTTCGTCATGTTTGTTTTTGTTATTGTTGATTTAGAATCATTTAATAGTTTAGGTAGCTACTAGTTATCATTAACTAGGCTGAATGCGATTGAAGCATTCAGGGAAGCCTGAGGGAACGATTAAGGCGATACGGCTTTAGACCCATCGTTTTAATTGTCTTTTTGTCTTCCAGTTGTCCTCCACAGTACAGTACTGTGGAAGTTTTGTTTTCGTTTCAAAGAAGTTTTTGTAATTTCAACACACACCGAGTTGCCTAAACGAACTTACCAACTGATCCCATACTTAGCACTAGCGCAATACATATTTTTGGTATCGTTTTTTTTTTGATTTTTATTTCTTTTTTTTGGATTTTGGGATTGTGATTTCATGATTCATTCTTGAGTTTGATACGTTTGTTTTTTTTTGCGGTCAAAACTTTTCTTGGTTTTTGGAAGTTTTTGATTTTTCATATCGTATTTATTTTTTTTTTTAGTTTTTAAACCATTTCGCGTTTTTCTTTTAGTCATTTAATATTACTATATTTATTTTTCTTGAATTCATTTGTCTTTTGATATTTTATGGTTTTTCTATATTGGCTATATTTTGTTTTCAGCTTTTACTTTTCAGCCTAATTTGTAACCTTTTTCAATAGTAGCTTTTGCAGTTTAGTAATTTGGTTCGACTCTCTTCATACATTTCCTTTTCAGTAAAGCTTGTTTAGGGTGATTTTGAATATTCTTTTTGTTTTTGATTCTTTTTTTTGCATTGTGGACAACGTATTATTAGTCGTTGGCTACTACCGGTTTTACCTATACGGTGAATAATATTTTTTTTTTATTTGATACCCCCAAGGGGAAGAATTTTTGAATTTTATTTTCGCTTTTCGGCATACGAATATGCCTATTCAACGCTCACCGCTTGAAGGTAGTACCGACGTGACCGATCAGTTACAGCCGGCCACTTCCGGTGCAAACCTAACCCAGGCTACACTCAGGGTGAGGAATCTCGCTACAGAAGCGACAGCTACGGCTCCAGCGATGGAGAACGTACCCCAAGCACCAGTGAGAGGCGACGGATCTGTCGCTCAGACACAATCCATCGATTCTCCAAACTACAGTGTGCTGACTGCTCTCAATTCTCGCACGGAGCGTGCAGGTGAGAGAGAAGATATTTTAAGACTCGGAGTGGTTCCTAGATCGAGACCAGATGAGATCCGAGAGCACGGAGAGGACACAGATCGTCAAAGAGAGGAAGACGCCCTAGTGCGTCGTATTTTGCCAGTCATTTTGGAGGCCACTCGGCAATCCATGGCGGGCAACGCAACCAGTTATCCAGCGGCTCGCGCAAGGCCCAATGCGGCAACTGCGGCAGTAGGCTATCCACCTACTCCGTTGGACGAAACATCTTATATGGAGCCGGAGCTGACAACACGAGCACCGAATACTCTACATGAGTTGGCACTTCATCGGAATGCCAGGCGACAACAACGGCCTGAGGATGATCAGCCCGCGGCTTATTCAAGACCACAGCTAGCATCGACGCAAGAACTAGCTACTACTGGCGAAGATCAACAACCACCGTTTGACCGAATAGGGTTAGATGCCCAGTATTGGCCAGCACGAGATTCTACTCCACCGGTAGGAAGTCTTGAGTCTAGAGCGGAAGGGAACTCGCAACAAGCCAGAGTCGTTTAGCCACAGGGGAAGAAAAGTCGACCTGTCTAAATGGGGAATTAAATTCGATGGTACGGCTAAAACCATGAATGTACAAGATTTCTTGTACCGCGTTCGAGAATTGACTTATGATTACGCATATACTGAGACAGAAGTAATGCGAGGGCTCTATCAAGTTTTGGAAGGTGCAGCCCTAGAGTACTACTGGAATAATAGGAAGTTGTCACCAGCTCTCAATTGGACACAACTTCAGACAGCTTTATTAGCTCAATTCCAGAGGTACGAGAATGAGTTTCAGGTTCAGGTACAAATCTTGAATCGACGACAACAACCTCACGAAAGCTTTCAAGAGTACTACAACGTGATGATGAAGCTGCGGAACCAACAAGAAGTTCCATATACAGAAGCACAACTGGCAGACATAATGAAGGAAAATTTGAAGCCGTCGTTAGCCCAGTTGCTGTTCCCAATTCGTGTGAACAATCTCAGTGACTTCAGCAGAGAGGCTAAGAGGGCTGAGAATTTATTGTCATTACATCGACAACAGCAGCCGTCGCGGCAAGCATACCAGCCGCGAGTACATGAAGTAACATTGGAGGAAGAGATGTCCGGATTGGACACAGCTGGCGAAGTGGACGCTTTAGGTGTCGCCAGTAAAATTATATGCTGGAATTGTAAGGCAGTCGGCCATACATTCCGTGATTGTCCTTCTACCCATAGAAGAATATTTTGTTACAAGTGCGGCAGGGAGAATACTGTGACGCCAAAGTGTCCTAGGTGTCAGGGAAACCTCCCGAAGAACCCACCTCAGACCGGGGAGGTGAGGTCGACAGAAGTATGAGCCCAGTCAGTACCAATAATTTACCCAGCACAGACATCACAACACCTTTACCTAATAGTGACACTAAAATTACGATCTTGAAGAATGAAGACCGAGCGGAAGGGGCTCAACCAACACCGGCCTGGAGACAGCTTAAGCCTTTGCGCCAGCGCATTGAAGAGTACCGAGAGGCTCGAGCTAGGATCTGTCAGGAGCTGGTAGATCAAGCCGATTTACAGATCCATCGTTTTGGCTCATCCATTAAGACAGCAGACGGAAGTGCCCATAGGATCCTTGGAAGAGTTCGAGCAAGGATCGATTTTAATAAGAAGTCTGAGGAAGTAACGTTTTATTTAGTGCCCACTTTAGAGCGTGCACTCTACTTGGGTGTTGACTTCATGAAGTCATTTAAGTTGTTGGCGAACCTTGAGAGTCTTACCACTCAGGGGGTAGATCTCTGTGAGGAAGTCCAAGCCCCTGAGGGGGTTAAGACTCATGCATTGTCGCCACAACAAAATGAAATCTTGGAAGCCGTGGTCAAGAGTTTTCCTTGCTATTCTAGGAAAGGTCTTGGGCTCACGCAATTGGAGACCCACTCCATCGACACAGGAGACGCTGTACCGGTTAAAGATCGTTACTATCCTGTTTGTCCAGCCGTGCAAACGCTTTTATACGCAGAAGTGGACAGGATGCTTGACCTGGGAGTAATAGAGACGAGTGAAAGTCCGTGGAGTCATCCCGTGACTTTGGTCCGCAAAGGAGAGAAGAATAGACTTTGCTTGGACGCTCGGAAGCTTAACGCTCTCACGGTTAAAGACGCTTATCCTCTACCACACATTGAAGGTTTGCTTAGTAGACTCGGAGATACATATTATATATCCAGCGTGGATTTAAAGGATGCATTCTGGCAGATTCCACTAGATCCATCCAGTCGGGAGAAGACTGCTTTTACGATACCCGGAAGGCCACTCTACCATTTTAAGGTAATGCCTTTTGGGCTGTGTAATGCAGCTCAAAGGCTTTGCCGATTAATGGACAGAGTGATACCTTCCGCCATTCGTGATCGCGTCTTCGTCTACCTGGATGATCTTCTGGTGGTATCTCCAGATTTCCAGACCCACATGGATCTGTTACAGCAGGTAGCACGTTGCCTTGAAAATGCTGGACTCACGATAAACGTGGCGAAATCCAAGTTTTGTTTCAAGGCGTTAAAGCAGGGTTTACAATTACTAAATAATTTTCATTCCAGAATGCGTTATTTGCTGTGACTGCGAAAATGATTTGCAAAAAAAATTAAATGAAACAGATACACACAAAATGATTGGTTAGCAACGACAACGACTTCGGCGAACACACAAGTCGTTTGCAACAGCAATATGCATGCTAACGAAAACGACTGACGACTGACATTTACGAAGCAAATTTTCTGATTGCAAAATGAAATGAATATGCGTCAGTCGTTTGAATTTGCTATTTAGTCGTTTGCGGTGTGCGAAACAAGTGTGTTTGTTGATTGATAATCAACTCCAATTAAATAAAAGAAAAGAAAAATAAAATTAGCATAATGGCACCAAGGCTCAACAAAAGTTTAATTTTGGAAAAATTTGACATTTGTGCTGAAAGTGAAAATGCAAAGTGCAAAATATGCGGAAATAAATTGAAAAAAAAATAGAATTTTTAATTTAAAATCACATTTACTAAATATGCATGAAATCTCCATAAGTGATATTGAAACATCTAGCACGGTTTTCAATGAAATAATTAAAAAGCAATTCCGAAAACAAATGGTTAAAATTGAAATAAGCAAGAAACAATTATTTCGAAGTTACATCGGCCTGGTAACCGAAGACAGTGTTCCGTTTAAAAATTTTCGATTAAACAGCAGCAACTGCAAAACAGTTTTAAAATCGGTGGTTGTTGACATAAAAAATAGCATTAAAATGGAGCTTAAACATCGTTTAATATCTTTAAAAATTGACAGTGCCACGAGATTGTCAAGCAACATATTTGGACTAAGTGCGCAATATATAAAGAACAATACAATCACGTCGACAATTTTGGATATGGTTGAATTAAAAGGCACTGCATCAAGTTCTTCTCGTAATTTAGCGACAGAAATCGTCAACGTTTTAAGCAAATACAACGTAAATCTCAATCAAGTTGTGTCAATCACATCAGATAAGAGCGGAAATATGATTAAAACTACGAAGATTTTGTCTCACTGCAGTTTTTTCCAAACATCGTACGAAGCTGTTGAGGAAGAGGAATCAAATGAGGAGTACCTACACAACATTGAACTTTTCCAAGATTCGAATAACCTGCAAATAGGAGATATACAAATTTGTCGTTGTGCAGCACATACTGCGCAACTGTGCGCTCTAGATGTTACAAAAGACAAAAACATAAAGAGCTTCTTAATCAACTGTCGAAACTTCGTAAAATATATTAAAAAAAATAGTAATGGTTACCGCGAGATTTTTGAACTGAAGAAGTTTAATTTGCCCCAACTCGACTGTCCAACACGTTGGGGATCAACATACAATATGATATGTAACATTTATAAAGCTAAGGAGGTTTTAGAAAATGTCGACTCCATTCAAAACAAATCTCATGACGAAAATTTTGAGTTGAGTACTGAATTTTGGGATTTTGTAAGTAGCTATTGTGCCGTATTTGAACCACTGCAGAAAACTATAATCAAATTTCAAGAGGAGCAATTGCACTATGGCAATTTTTATGCACAATGGTTAAAGTGTAAAATAATGACAAAGAAGGTTGTTGAAAACAATGCCGATAATAACGATTCTTTTATAAAAAAAATCGGAGATAAGCTTTTAAACTGCATTGCAAGCAGAACTACCAAGCTCTTAACAAATGAAAGCTTAAACGCTTGCTTGTTCTTAGACCCACGGTTTAGTTACACGCTAACTCCAGAGCAAAAACAAAAAGCAATAATTTACTTAAAAAGACTCTATGATAGAGTAAAAGCAATTGGTTCCATAATACCCGAAAACACAACAAATGCTAGTGATGCTAACATCAGTCAAATATCTGAAGGATTTGAAGAAGAGGATGAATTCCTCAATCAATACCTGTCGCACAATTTTCAACCTCAAAATGATGACGACATGGACGCATATTCCAAAATTGAAAATTTTAAAGTACCATATCAACGGGTTGAAACAAACGTACTGGATTTTTGGCATGGAAAGCAATTTACCGATCCAGAATTATTTGCACTAGCTAATATTTGCTTTGCCATTCCACCCACTCAGGTAAATGATTTATTAAGGATTAGAATATTCCGTGACAAACATTTAAACATCTAATTTTTAGGTAACAATCGAGCGTGCTTTCTCTTCTCTAAAGTTAATTTTATCGGATAACCGCAATCGTCTCAATCACGAAACTTTGGAAAACGTCCTTATGGTTAAACTTAACCCATCATTTCTTGATAGCGCTATAGATCACTTACCGCTGTTTGAAGATATTGACTGAGATCAAAATGAAGACTTATAAGTAAATAATTTGTTATAATCAAAAATATTAACAATATATATAAATGTATTTGAATTTTTTTTATTTTGTTCTACTTTTTTAAATTACTAATTATAAAAAATTGTTTCCTTCGAATAAATGAAAGAAATATCAAAAATTTTACTTAGTAGTCAAATTACACACAAGTCAAATGAGTAACACCGCAAACAACTAAACAGCAAAATCAAACGACTGACGCATATTCATTTCATTTTGCAATCAGAAAATTTGCTTCGTAAATGTCAGTCGTCAGTCGTTTTCGTTAGCATGCATATTGCTGTTGCAAACGACTTGTGTGTTCGCCGAAGTCGTTGTCGTTGCTAACCAATCATTTTGTGTGTATCTATTTCATTTAATTTTTTTCCAAATCATACTCATAGATGAAGCAGTCGCAGTAGTCGTTTGACAAAAATTGTTTATGCGTTCGTTATGCATTAGTCAATTTTTGCTGCAGTTGCTATTTTTTTGTAAGCAATTTAAACACTGAGTTAAAGTATTTAGGATACCTCGTTGGTGGCGGCCAAGTTAGGCCAGATCCTTCGAAGGTAGAAACAATTGTGAAGTACAAATATCCGAGAACTATTAGGCAAGTGCGAAGCTTTCTAGGTGCAACAGGATGGTATCGAAAATTTATTTCGGAGTATGCCACTATTGCAGCCCCTATCTCGGACACTCTAAAGAAGAGTAAAGCTTTCAGCTTTACAGAAGAGGCTAAGATTGCCTTTGATAATCTGAAAACTGCTTTAGTGACTAGTCCAGTACTTGTTCATCCGGATTTCACTAAACGCTTTTTTATTCAATGCGATGCGTCAGATTTGGGAGTAGGTGCCGTCCTTTTCCAAAGAGACGAGAATGGTGACGAACATCCAATTGCCTATTTCTCTCATAAGTTGACATCCGCTCAGCGGAATTACACGGTCACTGAGAGAGAGTGTCTGGCAGTGGTGTTGGCCATCAAGAAGTTTAGACCATTTGTAGAACTAATGGCTTTTACCGTAATCACGGATCATAGCAGCCTCAAGTGGCTGATGTCCCACGGGGATTTAAGTGGACGTTTGGCTCGGTGGAGCTTACATCTGCAGTCTTTCGATTTTATAATCGAACACCGTAAGGGTAAACTTAACATCGTTCCGGACACGTTATCCCGCTACGAGATGGAGGAGATTTCAGCAGAGGTTATGCAGTTAATTGATCTGGAGGATGAATCTTTCCGGAGCACCGATTACCTAGGACTGATTAAGACCGTAGAGGAAAATGCGGATAGACTTCCAGATTTGCGCGTAATTGAAGGAGCAGTCTATAAGAGGACAAGACATTATGACGGAGTTCCTATCCACGAAGATTTCGCGTGGAAGATGTGGGTGCCTATGGAGCTAACACAAGAAGTAGTGAAGAGATCACATGATCCACCACACGTAGCGCATGGCGGATTTCTTAAAACTCTCAAGAGGATTACGAAATATTTTTACTGGCCAAATATGAACGCTCAAGTGAAAGCCTACGTTGACGCTTGTCAAGTGTGTAGAGAGGCTAAAGCGGCCAACACCACCTTGAGACCACCAATGGGTAAGGAGGTTGTGATTCAAAGACCATTTCAACGGATTTTTGTTGATTTTTTGGGGCCATATCCACGTTCGAAGAACGGGAACTGTTACATCTTCATTGTCCTAGATCATCACACGAAATTCGTGATGTTGAAGGCTTTGAGCAAAGCCAGCAGTAAGAGCGTGATACGATTCTTAATCACGGAGGTCTGTCACAAATTCGGTGTACCAGAGACAATTATCTCAGATAATGGTAAACAGTTAGTTAGTCGCGAGTTTGCTGATTTCATATCAAACTTTGGGATACAGCATTATCGAACCGCGGTTTATTCTCCACAGGCGAACGCGTCAGAGAGAGTAAATCAATCGGTGCTTTCAGAGATTCGATCGTACATGAAGGAAGATCACCGAGAGTGGGACCGACACTTGTCGGAGATTGAACGCTCTTTACGTTCTTCCATACATAGCGCGATTGGTGTTACGCCTTTTCGGTGTCAATATGGTAACCCATGGTAGTGTATATAAGCTGGCAAGACGCCTGAAGTATTTGACCGACATCGGGGAAGAACAAGTACCCAAGTCAGTGGCTCAAGAGCTAATTCGGTCGAAAATCCAAGAGAGCTTGCATAAGGCTTATGAGAAGAATGAAAGGACTTATAATACAAGATGCCGTCTAGTCAGGTTCATTCCCGGACAGGAAGTTTATAGGCGCAATTTTCAACAGAGTAGTTTTAAGGATAACTACAATGCCAAGTTGGCACAGAAGTTCTTGAAATGTCGAGTAGTGAAGCCTGTTGGAAACAGCCTTTATGAAGTGGAAGACCTTAAAGGTAAACATTTAGGAGTATTTCACGCTAAGGACTTAAAGCAGTAGCTTATCTACCTCGCAGAAATTGGAGGAGTTGTCATTTCATACCAGCGTGTACACAGTGGCTAAATCTTCCGGAAATCCAAAGCCAGTATCAGGGCTTGGGTTCGAGCTGTAGAAGTGTGAATTGCAGTTGGCTTGAAGATTAAAATTTGGACAGGCTGTATGCCTGAAAGATTATGTCAATTTCGCATCTTAGTGATGTTTGTTCGTTTATGGTTAAGCCAGTGTTGTTAGATGTAATCATGGCATTGAGTCTACATCACTGTGTTCCCACAGGCCGGAAGAAGGCAGGTAACTTTTAGTTCTCCTATCCATCTTCACGGGCCAGAAGGAATGTAGCAGAGAGAAACTCAAGGCTAATGAAAGTAGTGGCAATTTGAAGTACTACCTTTTAGTAGATAGTTGAAGAAAGAGTCTTCAATTACCCCCGACTAGTAGTTCGTTGTCCACAGTTAGGTAGGATTTTGACCTATATATCTAAATTGTCCTGTTGACCCAACCGCCTGTAGTACTAGTAGTTTTTCCTTTATTATCATTTCAGCTAGTATTAAGCAAGACCATAGATAGCTAACAAGTCCCCAACGTACGTACAAGACCAGTTGAAACGAGTAAACGACATCTGACAGTATGGCAGGGCAGATGGAATGTGGTGCATGCTTGATGAGCATAACGGGAGCAAATACCCGTATCTGCGCGTCTGACTGCGGCCACGTTTTTCACGGGAGCTGTGTAGAGACTTGGAGGGAACAAGGTAGAGCCGATTGCCCATTCTGCAGACGAGAGGGGTACATGGCGTTTCCGCTCTTCCCGAGTTATGGGGAAGACGAGCCCTTGGTTGGCCAAGGAGAGCTCGATGCGGTGAATGCTGAGTTGGTAACCTGTCGGGAGCAACTCACGGCGGCTCAAGCAGAAGTGACACGTGAGAAGGAACAGCATGACCAGCTGCAGACGCAGTATCAATTCCACGTGATGACGCTGAGGTCCGAAGAGTTGGCTGTCCGGGAAGAAGTCACGCGGTTGCGCCAGGAGAACCAACGCCTGCGGCAAGGACCACCGACAGAGTTCAACCTAATGAAGGCCCAGAGCGAGGCGCTCGGGGAGCGGTTGGTCGCGCACGAGGTAAAGTCTCGGCGAACTATGGACAAACTTCGCGCCGAAGTCACCACCATGAAGGCAGAAAATCGCAGCTTGGCGGAGCGCAACCAGGAGCTGGAGTTCCAGCTGTACGACATGCAGAGGTCGAATTTAAACCTGACCAGAGAGCAAGAAGCCTACAAGACCCGCTTCCAGGAGGACGCAGCCCAGAGGGAGGGATCGAGTACCGTTGACCGTCGTCTGGTCATCCGGCATTTCGGTGATTCGGTGGTGGCAGATCCAAAAGCGGAAGTGCTGAAACTTTTGGAGAGATTAGCTGTGGCACACTCCCCTGACGAGGTGACAGTGGTTGAGTGCACACAGTTGTTAGTCCACCCGGGCCAGTGGCAGGTGCTGGTGGAGTTCGCGTCTCCGGGATTAAAATTCGAAGTTCTGACTCGGTTCGGCAGGCTGCAGGACAGTGGCAGAGCGTCCATCCGCCAGTTGCAGGTAAAAGACTGTATACGGATTAACAGGCTGTATAAGAAAGTCGGTACTAAGCTCTTCAGAAAGAAGGGGGTGAAGACGTTACGCTTGGCCCAAGAACAAATCATCGTTCACCTGGCCGGAGAAGCGCAACCTCGCGAGATAGGGGACGAGGAGCAGTTACAGGAGCTGTTAGATGCACTCCCGCAGACTTCAGGAGCGAGTCAAGAACAGTAAGGCGAGGCGAGCTCCCTATAAATGAAAACGCGAAAACCTGCAAAATAGCTACAACATCTAGCGGCGACAACGAAGACAGGAAGTAAAAAGAAACTGAAACCATAGGAGAAACACCAGGCAGTAATTCCCAAGCTTCTAATGGGTCAGAATCATCCTTCGGGGTGACAACTGATTGTCAGAAGGTAGGACCCAACATCAACTGTGCCCAATGGCCTATACACCTTCGAGTTTTAGTTTCCCTCCCATCCCTCGTCGTGGTAGTCATCGGGATGGTGGGGTTTGTGGCGGCGCCATAACGCCGGCAATGGAATTAGCACATATGGTACCACCTCATATGTTGAACACAACAACAACCCATATGCACCATCTGCTATAATGCACCATCGCAAACGTCAACACAGGGTTGTTTGTTGAGTGGTAAACAAACCCAAATTAATTATATGTCTAACAGCAAATTTCCACGCGACAAGGAAATTGAACAATTCCAACATCACCAGCTTTAATCATCATCAACTGCAGTCGTCCATATCTACAAGCATCATTAGCCACCAATATCAATAGCTACCAACATCATCAGCTTTAAACACCATTAGCCGCAGTCATCAATATCTACAAACATCAGCAGCTATAACCATCATTAGCCATAGTCATCATTAGCTACAAAGAACATTAGCTCATAGAATCAGCAGTAAGCCACCAAAAATCATTCCTTAGACCCCCACAAGCGGGAGGTTTTCGGTAAGTTAAGCCCAAATTTTTATTTGACGAACGAGAACAATGGACAGACAGCGAGAAAATTAAGACCGTTGTCATGGGTCGATAAATTAAGTGAAAGTTAAAAGTGAAAATGAATGGTTAAGCTAGAAAAAAAAAGAAGTATTAGTTAAGATTAAATTCGCATTAGAGACAAGATCATTCCAGCGAATTGGTATTAAAAATAGTGTTAAATCAATTTAAAGGCTATTCTGTTCTGCCAATGTAAAGCCAATTTGTAAATTTAAAATCTAGAGAAATATAGTATTGTGAATACCAAAGTGTTTTCAAATTGAACATGCTTATCAGAGTGTATGATTAAGTGTCTGAGTGCTAGTGAACCTGTTCCATTAGTGGCCAGTTGGCGAATCATAAATCGTGTTTTACAGGCAGAGGCAAAAGTTTTCGGACAGACACCAAGATGAGCATGAGCAGTTAGGAAATAATCCAGTGTAACTTAAATTTAAATTTAACTTAGAATTTATATGTTCGCAACTGAATTTATTGGAGTAATTGCGCATAGGAAAATTCAAAATTTAAAAAAAAAAAAAAAAAAAAAAGGAAAGAAAAAAACGAAACAATAATGAATTCAAAATGAGAAGAGATTTCATTTAAAAAGAAAAAAAGGAAAAGAAAATAGAATATAGCTCTGAAATATTAAAAGAAAGTAAAATAAATTGATTTAGGTAGGGTAGGAAACCCTAACGAAAAGTGCGTGAACGGCTGTCATAATGGGCAGATCCGTATAATTTATAATCCAAAATGACCTGGACAGATTATATGTTAATACTGAATTCAAAAACTTTAACCATTGTATTTGTATTTAGTAGGTTTAATAAAACGACCTTCGGTTAAAGGTCATAAAGGCGCACGAGGCCTGCGATAAATTCATTCGGGTGAATTGCATCAAATATGCATTACGGTCGATACGCGAAGTAAGTCCGTCGGAATCGGATTTCTACCGAGCTAGATTTTTAGGTCACTTTTCATGGGAGTAGTTCCCTATCCCCCCTAAAGATTTTATTGATTTTAGTACTACCCACGCAGATGGTGGTAGACTAAATGCACGCTTGCTAAATTTTGTTGAAAATTTTAATTAAGAAATTAGAGTTAATGTTTGTAAATAAGAATAGAATTAATTCACCAGTATCTGGTGCAGCACATAAACGGTGCCATTGTTATTAAGTAAGCGCACTTCGCCCTTGTGGCATTATAAATTGTTTCCTTTTGAAGCATTTAATTTATTAAATTGTTAAATTTTAGAATTATTAGCCGATAGAGGCGTCATTATGAATTCTGCCCTATAAACGGGTTAAATAAAACAAACAATTATAACGTTTTTCAAAAATTATGTATTTGAATATGGCTGGCTAGTCCGCCAATATGGTAAGGGAAATAATGTGAGGTAAGTCGGTTAAGCAACTTCGCTATTTGGGACTCTGAAAATTAAACAGAGTCAGCAGGGGCCTCATGAGGGAGGGCCAGACTGGCAATGCTATCCGTCAGTCATCATCAGTGTGTTGAGATCTCCTTGCAACAAAAACATCTTCTCTCTTGTTTCGAAGTAGACTTCTCGGTGTCAGGAATAATCGGGTGTTCCTTTTTTTTTGGTTTGTTTTCCACCTATCCGTGTCTACTGTTCGGGCTCCTTTTATTTTTTTTTATGTCTCAATTCTTTCTATGAGAAATTCAGCCTCGGTATGTAAAACAGTGATCAAAGGCAAGTTGTTGTTAAGCATGGTCAGTGGAAAGATCCCCCCCGTCCGGCAAGCTTCAAGCCCAGCATACGCATGGCATACCGAGCATCCCGCTCGATCAGCTTCCAAACTCGTGTTTCGACATTTTCGAAAATGGCAACTTGGCCGATATGACACAAGCTAGATTTGAAAAAATGGCAAGTTCGTGGAACAGAAGAGAAAAGAATCATGGCAGAAAAGAAACAAACAATTCAAAAAGAGTTTTTGCTTCAAATGGGGCTTCATGTCGATAAGCCGAAAGCAAATGGCAGTGGCAACACCAACGATGGCAACACAGCTAGAAGAGCATTTTCTCGCACGGACCTTTTAGCATCTATTACTGGTATAAATATTGATTTGATGAAAAATTTACACATAATCTTAATTGCTCTCTCCTCTGAATTTGAAATTGATGCTCAAAGGTTTCGAGATCATTGCATTAAAACCAGTGAAATATTTTTCCAAAACTACGAATGGTACTCGATGTCAAAATACACAAAATATTAGTGCATTCGTCACAAATAATTGAGGCTTCAGTAGTACCCCTAGGTTGCCTTGCAGAAAATGCATCTGAAGCGCGAAACAAATATTATAAAAAAGATCGAACTGGTCACGCTCGAAAGGATTCAAGAGGGCACAACATACTTGACATGTATCATAGAGCTATGGATAGCTCTGACCCATACATTTCAAGTTTATGTTTGCAAGAACGTACAAATAGTTCAAAAAAACTTTCATTTCCTCGAGAAGTCATTGATCTTTTTAAAATGCCTGAATTACCACCAGAACTGTTATTACCTTCAACATCTCAAGAAGCCTCCAGCTGCAATTATAGTTCTGATTCTGATGTTAGCTTAGAGTCGTTAAATAATTATTCATTGGAATTAGAAGCGGATGACAACGAATAACACACCATAATTAATTAAGCCCTATATCTTTTGGGAATATGTATCCATTATTTTATTATTTTCAGATTAATCCATAAGCATTTACAACTTCTTTAAAATTATAAATTTATGAACTAAAACATAAATGAATTTCTTGAAACCATTCAATATTTTTTTTAATAGTGGGCGTGGTCCGCCCATTTTTTCTCAAGTTGCTTTTTTCTCAGTAGAAGTCCGTTTTGGTGAAGCTACCTTGTCGGGAAGTACTATTTGCCATTACTTTAGAAAAAAGGGGGCGTGGCCCGCCCATTTTTTCTCAAATCCTTTTTTTTAACATAAGAAGTCTACACACCAAAATTGGTGAAGCTAGCGTGTCGGGAAGTATTTTTTGCCGCTAAAATCGCGATTTCAGCCATAGTGCATTGGAGAAGGAACGTGCAAGTCTTATGGCTTGGTAATCTCATCAGACATTGTGCTATTTTTGTCATCCAATATTCCAGTAAACCAAAATTTCAAACTGTTTTTTGACAATTGGTTTTCTTCAACAAGTTTGATGATTGCTCTGAAAGAAAAAGGCATATTAGCCGTTGCACACAGGGCCAGACAGATCGATTTCCGGCCAAAAGTCGTTATTGGTAAATTCACAAAAAGATGTATACCAATTTGTTGGGTACATATAGAAGCAGGTTTCTTGAATGTATCATTATGATCGAATTACACCATTTCCCTCGACAGGTATTCAAAGTTAAAAAAGTTTGATAAAAAAATTGTATAATTGGTAATTGTTTTTTAATTTTTTTTAGAAATTTCTATTGGTAATGATTAAGTTTATATTTGCGTGGTTCAACATTAGATATAAGCCTTTGTAACAAAATTAACATTAAAAAATATGACTAATTTTTTTGATAGCAATTGACGTTTTTGTGAAAAAAATTATGCTTTTTTAGTTATTTACCTCCTGCCGAAAAAATCCTCAGCGATCCTCAGTTCGATACAATCAGTCTATATTTTTTTTATATAGAATGGGTCCATATCTTTCAAAAAAGTTGCCCAAACTTGCCCAAAATGATAAATGGCGAAACTAAACCAACTTTTGATAGTGGTCCTACAATTATTTAAAAAAATATTTTTACTCTTTGCTGTGCCAAAGCGAAAGTTTTTGCACAGTAGTAAAAATTTGACAGTTCGTAGGTGACGGAGATTAAAGACGCGTCTGAAATATAATGTTTGTTTACACATTACTGATGGCCACAGGTACAAGCCGACATAAAAAGTTCTTTACTGCGGCGGCCATAAAATTCTAACTGCGTTGGGTAAAGTTAACAATTAAATAAAGTTTTTTAAAACAGACTTATGATGTTAAAAATAAAAATATGCGTGTAACTGAGGGAAAATATTAATAATTTATTTTATTCAAATCGATTAGGACACTTTTATGCAATGCATAAACTACAAAATTCCGGCGGCACCCCGCCGCACAAAATATATCGACAACGGCAGCAATTCGGTTCTGTGCTATGCAATATACTTCGGCCCTGTTTGTATTGTGGTTGTCAAGTAAGCTTTGATAATTTTGCTAAAATTTTGTTTACATAAAACAAAAAAATATTAAAGTTTTAGAGGTGTTTGCTAAAAAAGTGTTTAAATCAAAAAGTATTTTTAAAAAGTGAAGCGTTAAAATGGCGAAACTTACAAAAAAAGAAGTAATTGATTTAATTTATAAAAATAATAATATAAATACAACAGTTTCCCAAGTGTTAAATAAATTAAATATGTCCGCAGATAATATTATTGAAAAAGACCTTAAACGTCTAAGAAACTCTTTGTCATTGCTGAAATCTAGACACATAACAAAATTTAATGCTGCACGTAGAATGAAAAGTCGTTATGATTTTGAGAATTCAGATTGGCTTAGCTCGGAATTTATTTTTAGTATTTCCAATTCGGAAAACATGCAAAATATATCTCAAAGCAGATTAATTAATGGTAGACCCACCATTCAGTTCGAGCAACAAAAAGAAAGATCTCATCGTAGATATGTATCAACACTTAGTGCGAATGCAAACCACAATCCAGAAAGATTGCTCATAGCATGTCGCTATGCTGCGAAACGGCAAGGAAATAATGATTTATGTAACGTTGTTAATGAGGTACTGAAGTCCCCAGAGCAACCAACAAAAATAAGAAAATGTATTGCAGTCGCGAGTAGCATAAGAATTAAAACAGCAGAAGAAGATTTGTCTTTTCTTTTAAACAACTCTATGCAAAAATTAGTGTACCAAAATATGCGATTGGAAAGTAAAAACTGTGGAGCAAATATATGGCCAGCATACAATCATGTTAGAGATGCTAAGTCACTTTGTAGACCACCAAAAGAAGCTATTGTTATAACCGAGAAAAAGGCTATCGTAACTCTTCAATCACTCTTAAACCATACAGCCAGCAGACTTGTTGAGTTGCAGAATGATGTATTTGTTCACCACATGCAACAGAAAGAAATTTCAGAAATAGATACTGTCTTAATGTGCTCTTGGGGAATGGACGGGAGCACAGGTCATTCGACATATATGCAACATTTCCAATCCACAAACGATAATGAAAGTCCAAATGATGCAAACATGTTTATCGTTTCACTCATTCCCTTGCGGTTACTAACCGCAGATAATGTTATAATTTGGAATAACGTCTCTTGCCAATCACCTGTATCTTGTCGTCCCATTCAGATGCTGCAAATATCAGAATCAAAAGATGTAGTTTTATCTTGTAAACGTGATATTGAAGAGCAGATAAACAATTTACAAACACTAAAAATTACACTAAATAAATATATAAATATTACCATACACTTTTCGCTATTTTTAACCTTAATAGATGGAAAAGTGTTAAATATCGTAACAGGAACTAAATCTATGCAGACATGTCCTATATGCCATGCCACCCCTAAATCGTTTAATGATTTATCTAATAAGTCAAAAGAAACATTTATCCCAAATACAGCATCATTAGTTTACGGTATCAGTCCATTACATGCGTGGATACGTGTTTTCGAATGTTGCCTTCATTTATCGTACAGACTATCTGTAAAAGCATGGCAAATGAGATCCAATGAGCAAAAAACTGCTTTTGCTGAAAGAAAAAAAGGAAATCCAAAAAGCACTTTGGGAAAAAATGGCACTGGTAGTGGATAAGCCGAAAGCAGGAGGAGCAGGTACAACAAATAATGGAAATGCTGCCAGAAGAGCATTCAAAGATCCCGACACTTTTGCCAACATTCTCGGCTTAAATTGCGAACTGATACGTAATTTTAAATATATATTAGTTTCAATATCAATTCATCTGCCAATCAACCCAGACAAATTTGAAGAGTTGTGCAATGCTACTGCAGAAATTTATGTAATCAACTACAACTGGTATCCTATGCCTGCGACTCTACACAAGATCCTTATTCATGGATCAGATATCATGCGCACATGTCTTTTACCAACAGGTATGCTGGGGGAGGAAGCATCCGAAGCCAGAAATAAGGACTATAAAAACTATCGCCTTTTTAATAGTAGAAAAATTAATCGGGAAGCCAACATAACTGATGTTTTTTACAGAATAATGGATACGTCCGATCCTATTATAAATGCAATGAATTTACAATCCCGTCTTAAAAACAAAAAAAATATGGAAATACCGGATGCTGTAAAAAAATTGTTAGCCGTTATAGTCCAAGGTGAGGAAGAAGATGATGATGATGATGAAGAAATCGTGAAGAATAATGAAGATAATGTTGTTCTAATTGCTGGACTAGATGATATTGAACTTTCTGATGAAGATGAGCCAAACATTTAATAACCATAATTTTAATAAAATTCAAAAATAATCATTAAAAATTATCTTGTTTTTTTTAAATGTTGAGCATAGATTCAGAAACTATTAAATACTCTTAAAACTAATTTTAAGTACATCATGCAAATATAAAAAGTTAAGCCGCCATTTTGTTTCCACCATATTGCATTTTAAAAAGTTCACCAGTTAATTTTTCATGTAACAGACCGGCAAATCCACCACACCTATATTTTTTGGTAGCTTCAGCTTATGAATAACTTGTGTCGAACTTTAAGGACCATATTAGGCCGCCATTTTGTTTTTAAAAATTCGAGGTAGCAATTCTGATTGAGTAACTCCAAGACCCCCTTAAACCAAAAATTTAAGTGAAAACGGACAATTTTTAAAAAAATTTGTCCGCCATATTGGATCCGCCATTTTGATTTTTTTAGTTTTGAGTTAAATTTTGAAATCAACGACCCCGAAATCCTATAGAAACACAATTTCAGCCAGATCCAGCATCGATAAAGACTTTTGGCCGGAAATCGATCTGTCTGGCCCTGTGTGCGTTGGTACAATTAGAAGCAACCGATTGAAAAATTGTACTCTAAGTAGTGAGAAGGAACTTAAAAAACGAGGACGAGGATCAAGCGATTTCAAATATGAAGCAACGCACAACTTGATTGCTTGTCGTTGGTACGATAATAAGAGTGTACAACTGGTTTCAAACTATGCAGGTAAGAGCCCCATGAGTGAATGCAAGAGATGGTGCGGCAAAAAGAAGAAGTTTATAACTATACCTCGTCCAGGTATAGTAGAATGCTACAACAAGCACATGGGAGGGGTTGATCTTGCGGACTTGCTACTTAAATTGTACAAAATCAACCACCGCTCAAATAAATGGTACATGCGCATTCGAGTTTAGTAAACAGTTGGTTGTTGTACCGCAGAGACATCACACATACAGACGGCGAATTGAAGCATATGCCGCTCATAAATTTCCAATTGGATGTTGGCACCGAGCTTTTGAACGCAAGTCAAACTAAAGTTGTCGCAAAAAAGAGAGGTCGTCCATCATCACTCCTTTTGACAATGAATTCAGAAACTTCATCACCTTCTCCATCGACTCCGTCAGCACCAGCTCCATCATCACCAGCTCCTTCTACGGGTTCAAAATCAAACCCTTATAAAAGAGCATATGTTGAAGAGCCTGCAAAATCCATACGATTTGATGGTTATAATCATTGGCCGGAATGGGGAACAAGGAGCAGATGTAGGCTATGCAAATTTGGGTTTCCAAGCTCTTAATGCAGCAAATGCAATGTGCACTTGTGCTCCAATCCACAAAAAAAATTGTTTTGTATCCTACCATACATAAATTGAAATAATAAAATAAATAAACAGCATTTGAAAAAAAATCAACTTGTATTTAAATTTGTAACACCATTGCCCAATGTTGCATATACGCAACATCCTGTAGCTCTTGAACCAGGACACCTAGGACATTGAAATTTTTGTCAGTTGATATTGAGGTTAACTCTATCTTATATGTCTACTCAAAAAAATGTTAGCCACGCCCATTTTAATTCGGGCATGAGAGGGTTAACAGGTTGACTGCCAAGCCTTTTCAGGGTTTTGATCGTATTTTCACGAATTGTCTTTTCACGATTTTGGTCACCTGAGGCTAACAACTTTTTTTGTTTCTTAGTGCTTAAGAATCATTTTTGACTACTCGCGAATTTAACGTTTTCGTGCGACATGGCCTGGGAGAACATAAACCATCTTGTGGGGCCATTTACACGAAAATGTGCGACAGTATTTTTTTCTAGTTTTTGATCTGTGTTTTATATATGTATTTGTTTTATTTTATTTATTTGTCCAATTTCAGAATATATTATAAAAATGGCGCGAAGCAAACTGGAAGAGAACGTGGTTGCAGATATATTTCAAGATGTGGTATCTTCGGACAGCGGGGATAGTGATGGATATTTTTCAAGCGACGACTCTCTAATTGATATAAATTGGCTAGGAGATAAACTAGGCAAAATAAGCTCACTTTCAGACATGCTAGTGGCTAATTTCCAGAGAGTTTACATGCCTGGAGAAAATATTGTCATTGATGAAAGCATTATTTCTTGGAGAGGAAGATTAAGTTTCCGTCAATACCTTCCGAACAAAACCCACCCATATGAAGTTAAAATTTTTAAGTTGTGCACTCTGGAGGGATTTACTTGGTCGGCAAAAGTGTACTCGGGAAAGAGCTCTACAGGCGTGAGGGAACCTGGTATCGCTCAAAAAGTTTGTGAAGAACTTTCTTGTCTTCTGAAAGGACAAAGCCGTAACCTTTTCGTGAACTTGCGCGTTCCATGCTACATCAAAATAAAAAATGTTGTCCGGCAGAAATTACGAAAGCTAATTTGAATAGAGGCGAGATGGTAGCCCGTGAGGAGGAAAATGGAGTTGTTGTGCTCAAGTGGAAGGACACCAGAGATGTTAGGATTCTTTCGACGAAACACCCTCCTGTAATGGTAGCCAAGTAGAACCATCAGAACCATCCACAAGTACCAACAATCCACCAGGAAGCGAAGGCAACGAGGTATTGAAAAACCTCTTGCTGTTATTGATTATAATAAGGGAAAATTGGGAGTTAATATCAAATGACCTCCTACGCCACCACTCTCAGAAGAGGTGTTAAGTGGTACCGCAATGTGGCTTTTGAACTTTTACTTGGAATGTCTGTCGTAAATGCCTATGTATGTAATATATAAAAAGCTACAAACAAAAAAAATTTCGATAACCAAGTTTCGGCAGGAAGTGACAAATGCGTTGTTGGATTTAATGTCTGCAGAACCCACCACAAAAGGAAAACATATTTTAGAAAAAAAGAAAGGACGACAACGGAAAACAATACGGCGTGCTTGCGTTTTGTGTTACTCCATTTCAAAAAAATCTTCTGATAGAGTCACAGTCAAAAAGATAGTGCGGTTTTCAGTAGAATTTGGCGAAAAATTTTTTCACGCCATTATCTCAGTAAGTTCTGTGCCGATCGGCTAGATTTTTGCGTTACCGGTAAAATCTGTGACATCAAAATCTTTGCGATCCGACCTCGGGGAGCCGAGATATTGGTGTGCAAGTTTTTGTTCGTTTTTGCCGTCGATTTTGGCAAGCAACAGCAAGACCGCGTGGTCTTCTGCTGCTGTAAGTAGTACACAAGTGCGTGTGTGTGTTCTGGTTTGGTAAGTAATTGTCACTTACTCATATATCCAGTGCATTCTGATAGATGGTGAAGCGGCGGGGACAGGGTGGCAGTGGTGGCAGCGCTGCTGCCATGTCTGGCTCGATGACTGATGGAGAGTCGTCTCGTTCCCAAACGGGTTCAGCTGGGGTCGCCAGAAGTAAAGGTAAGGGCAAAGCCGGTTGACGCCGACTTTGACAGTAGTGCAGGAGTGAGCGAAGTGCCTTCTAGAGGTAGCCCGAAGAGGGGTACAAGTGGTGTCCAAGCAGAGAAGAGCGAAGGGGGTGCTGCTGGTAGAAGTGGCGCGAAGTTGGTTGCTGGCACTAGTACTGTCGGGGGAATTTCCCTAGCTGAGGAGATGAGGTCTACTATAAGTAAGGTAGGTGAGGTTCTTCGTGCTGCTGGTACGTCGAAAGGACCGCTGCCGAGTGTACCTGTTGGTACGGCAGCCCCCGCAAATAGCGATGGTGGTCGTGGCCGTTGCCGCGTAGGTCCTATTGGTGGACTGGGTGACGTCGGTGCTGCCGTAGAGCGGACACAGGTGGTCACCCGTAGGTTGGTCTCCGATTTAATGTAGGCCAAAGTTAGTAAGGAATTGGTCACAAGGGTCCTCGGTTAATCTTCGGAGTACGAGGCACTCGTTGTAGGTCTGCTGGCTCAAAACGAGCGCCTTCGGGGCCGTCTTGATGCCACGCACAGGGAGAGTAGTAGGAGTGCCGTTAGACCCGCGGTTCCCACCGCGCCGGCAACATTCCTGGCTCCAGTGGCGACTGCCGCTGTGGCCGTTGGATGAGGTTGTTCGGTAGTCGCTGCACCGGTTGTAAAGCCCGTCGAGACTGGCTAGCAAGTGGTGAGTGAGGTGGGGCTCACTTTAAGAGAGCGGGTCTGTGAGATTAGAGCGCTTCGTGGTAGAGGCGTGTTGATACGCACATCATCTGTAGGGGTGTAGCGGCGCCGTATCGGCTTTAGAATCCCATGCCAATACGATCTGGCAACCATCCGCCATCTGATGGCACCGACCTAAGATGTGGCTACTACAAGTTTTTCTCGTTGCTTCATGAATGACAGAAATATGTGGGTGTGTGTGCGTCGAAAACTACATTTTATCTCAACAAACTGTTTTGTTTGCGCACGTCACCACGACCAACATTGTAAATCACACAACACACCTACGAACATTGGAATGCAAAATAACGGACGGCAACACCACGCCGAAGCCAAAACGTAATTTCATCATTCATTTGCAATTTCATCAACGAACGAGTAAGTCGAGTAGTGAACATCGTGATTCAAGCCGTATAGTGAAAATAATTAAAGTGTACAGTCAATCAGTCCACGTTGTGAAGAATTTTATTAAGTAAAGGCTCCAGTAAACGAGAACGCAAAATAGTAGAAGTATTCCTTGAAAATTTTCCGTACGCCTGCAGGAGAGGCAATACCACCAAAATCCAAATTCTTCTGGAAAGCGGACTAGGTAAGTGAGAGAATAATGAGTGACGAAGTGTTAGGAGGAACAGTTTTTGACAATATTTTTATGCCTTCCTAAATTTAGCAATTGAAAATCGTCCCATTATTCAAAATAATCTTCACCCCGGACGCACCCCCGCCGGAGAAAGTCTCTCCGACATTCCAAAAGTCGCATAAGCGATCCCTCGAAGACGAGAACCGCCGAGGATACGCGCTTCCCACCGCAGTCCAGGCGCCAGAAAGTGCTATTAGTATTCATAGGACGCGGGGGAAGCGTAGTGCCCGGGGAGAATTCGGCCTTTAGCGCAATTTCGTGGCCTTTAGGCCTGTTGAAAGCCAGATTACTCCCGTTAAACATCAGCAGAATTTCCGGCAGAATATTTTAATTCGTTTAGTGGCCGTAGAACATCAGCTTAGGCAAATTCATTCCATCATCATTCATTCAGTCAGCTGCAACCCACAATAGTCATCTGTCCCTCGTGCACAACATCTGCATCAACATTAATCATCACAAAAAGGGCAAGTAAAGACCATCACCCAAAGGACAAGTAAGGTAAGTCCGTGATTCATTTTCACCCCCGGACTTACAAGTACCTCCGACTTAAGATAGGACCGAAAAATTAGGGAAAAGTGAAAATCTAAAAATCAAAAAGTTTAATAATAAAGTTAAAGGGTCAAAAGCATAAAAACAACGAAAATGGCGACAACACATAAAAGCTGGAAAAAGAAAACATAAATTTTAAGAAAAGAAAAGATGAAATATAAAGTCGACGATGTCTAAAAATGGTTCGAAATCGATAAAGGCCAACCATAATAACAATTGCAAATCTTAAGGCCAATAAAAGAAAAATATTTTAAATATAATACTACCGACGAAAATAACATTCAAAATACATTAAGGCCAGGCATGACATAAGTTCAAATTTAAAGGCCAAAAAGCAAAATTCGAAATAAGAAATAGCCAATAATGGAAGACTGAAAAGGTCAACAATAAATGTAAAGTTTTGACATTGAAGGATTAAAAATTTAGTGAAAAGTTAATGAAAATATATAATTGCATCTAGAAAAGTACTTTGTTATACGACAAAATACTCTACTAGCCAACATAATTGTGAAAGTGCATTTCTAATATAGAAATCTAAAAGTGATCATAGTAAACAATGCATTTGGCATGTTTTTAAGCGAATTATACCCTTTGTAAATTTCTTTCCGTAACGTAAATTAAAGTGGCATATTAGAAGTGCATTTGAAAAACAAAGTTGGAACATATAAAGTGTATTCTTGGTAACGTGATTTCAAATAATAAAAGAAAAGGAATACGATAGATTATTGTGATTTGAAAAGGCGAAATTAAGAAGCGCCTATAATAGTTAAGTTTTAGATCTGTAAGAAATATGGTCATAATTGGAAGAGGCCAATTGAATTAACCTGTAATGGTATATTGTGACATTAAAATACATGATTTGTTCGCCGTAAACAAAAGTAATATTTTAAATAAAGAATAAGGGACGAACAGTGACTTTGACCATTACGACTGACATATAATTTTATACATAAATATCCATTTTTATTGATCATATACAATTTTTACTATATCTATAAATATATAATAGGCCAATTCGGGCCAAAAGTCAGTCCGATCGGGATTCGGATCCCAAAACTGGCTCGGTAGTGATACGGTTTTTAAAATTCAGTACGAAATAATGCATTTTAGCCATCGGTTATATGGCACACCAAGTATACTAAAAGAAATCGTGCGAAATTTACAGCCAAAGTCACGATGTCGAACGTTAACGTTCGCATGCTTTCTAAGCGACAAACAGCTGATTTCGAAGTCAGTAACACTCATCAGAACGACAAGTCGAATGAAAATCTATGCGAACGAAGCGTAAACATTTCAGTACAAAATCGGTAGCCACTAATTATTTTTGCTGTCATCTGTGCGAACGCAAATGTCAAAAACACTCACTTGTGTTTTTGTTTTCGTGTAGTGCCAAAAAACACACAATTGAATTTAAAATTCGTATAAAATATTCAACAAAATGGAAAATAAATGGTAAGTAAACGGTTAATCATTTCTGTTTTATTAGAGTAATTATTGTTTGTACATATGTTTATCTATTTCAGCATAAAAAAGTCAACGTTGCTGCATTTGTGAGATATATGGAGGAGAATCCCGAGTTCGTTAGTGGAACTCCAGTCTTTGGAGGCTCAAAACTGTCCACAGAGGAGCAGTGAAAAAAATGGCAGTATTTTATTAAGAAGTTCATGTCAAATAAATAAAAAACAATAATAAACAAATAACAATAAAAACAAGCAAATAAATTCATCATTTATTGCAAACTTATATCAAAAACCCACCCTTAATTACAAAATATGATTCTTTTGTTTGTTTTGCTTTACATTTTGCTGTCAGTTTTTTCCAGCTGAGTGGTACAGAGATGTACTTTTTTGTAACTATTTAAAAAATTGTAGCGTTTTTTCACGAATATAGCGATTTTTTTGTGATATTAACCTTTTTTTTTGAAATTTTTGATCTGGTAGCTTTGTCATTTGACAATGGTTAAATGCTTTTGTTTACAACACGTAAGGCCATGCGAACGACAAGTCGAAAGATAGTGACTACCAATTTTAAGCGAAAGTGAGTGCATTGCTGTCGTTCGCTTTGGCTTTCTTTCGACATCGTGACTTTGGCTGTTAATTCTTATTCGGAACACGAAATAGAAAACCGAAAACTCGGTTCGTGATATTCGAGACTTGACAATATGTTCTCCTTTTATTCCGAATTTTGGACCTCATGGTCAGATAACACTTTTGGTTTAGGCTACAGCGAGCATGTTAAATAAGTAAAAGTAAAAATTATTGAGTTCGTAAGAAAATTGTTAAATTAAGTAATATTTTTAAGCAACGCCTATACAGCCCAGCCCGTTGGGTCTGTCAACGGGTATAATGATTAAGTCTCGATCAACCATTAAAATTTATTGTTTTGGTAGCGCTTCGCCCGTAGGGCAACGTTTTGTTTAAGAAAATTTAATTGCGAGTTGTAAAGTAAACTATAGGTATGATAAGTTGAAGATCGATTTGATTAGTGTTCCATTAAGGGAGTAATAAAATATTTATAACGTTTTAAGAAGCGATTGTGTTTTTAATATGGCTGAGTAAGCAGACCGTAATGGTAATAGGGGTAAACAACAGGTAAGCCTCCTTTGGGGCAAGATGCATTTTGGGACTCTGGACGTGAAGCAGAGTCCTGATGAAGTCGTAGGGACTTCATGAGGGTGGGCTACACTGACCACAACATCTGTCAGTGAAACTTTAATGACAAATAAGTTTACCCTACGTTCGCAAAAATCTCTTATTTTCTCCAAGGCAAACAATCACATGGTAATTTCGAATCGGGTTTGTTTATCTTTTATTGGTTATCCATCCATCTAACGAAATATCTGTTCGGGCTCCGTTTTTTTTTTTTATTATGTCGTAGGATATTGTGTGCTTTCGGTTGATTTGTTTTTTTAGCCTTGGTATGTATTCCTGATGTTTGCCATGTCAGATTGTGTCGATGTCATTAAGTGGAAAGATCCCCCCCCGTCCGGCGAGTGTACCAGCCCAGGCTTAAGCATGGCATACCAAGCAAGCCGCTCAATGATGTATGACAGTAGGGAAATTGACGTTAAATAAACCTCAGCAATCTGGCCTGCGCATAAGACACAATGGTGCCCAACTTAATGTATTCAGTAAGATGGAAAACCATTTGTCCTGTACGTGGCAGTGACAGCGGAGCGTGCAAATATTGCTAAGAATATCAAGTTTGAGGAGGCTGGGCTCACCGTTATGGTGCCTGACAACTCAGTTGTGCGAGTTCTTGATCAAGGTGTCGACTCGAAGATTACCCATGACGAGTTCATGGGTGACGTCTTCGAGAAGAACCTTAAGGACAGGATTTCGTTGGACGAGTTTAAGAGTGGTGTCCGGCTCACTAGTCGGCCGTAGGACAGTACCAAGACTGGAACAACGAACGTTGTTTTTTAAGGGGGGGATTCGGCCTTGAACCCTTGCTTGCATCGCGTCGTTGTTACGTGAAGTGGTTCTCGTTCTGCGAACGACCGTTTGATCCGGTGCCAAGCTGTTTCAGGCGTTTGTCGTTTGATCACTTCGTTAGGGAGTGCAGATGGAAAGAGAATGCCTGCAGTCGGTGTGGTCAGCAGGGTCACTTTGGAAGGGATTGTGGTAACGCAATTCATTGCAGAAACTGCGCTTTCCTGGGGAAATACCCACTGTAAAGGAAGAAATCAATAGCATTAGTACTAATTATCTACAAAGGCTCAGTAACCATACTAATCCGTTGGCATTTTCGCTTTTAGATGATAGTGACGAATAGTCAAGACTTAGAAGATACCACATCCTAGACCTGCCATATAGAAGTAAATGCTCTTATTTAGATCAGAAATATATTTTATTTGCGTATATAGTTGTGTTGGATTGTAAGAATCTAAGTTAAATTTATATTTATTATCGTAAGACAGATTGTAAGACGTCAAAAAAAAACCTAATTTTAAGTCCGGAATAGAGTTAACAAAACTATACACTGACGGAAAAACGCTGTTGCAAAATTAACAACGGATGTGGTCAATTTTAGATGTTTGCGTTGTCAGTTTTTTGACAACCAGCGTTGTCAAACTTGACCACTAGCGTTCTCAATTTGACACCATTATGTTGCAGAAAGACCGGCGTTGTCGATTTGACACCAAACGATCTCGAAGGGACTCCAACATGTTCTTGAATTGACAACATTATGTTGTGGAATTTGGTATCGATGTCAAATCGAAAGAAACCAAAAGGTGTCAACTTGACACCAACGTCTTCTCGTATTGACAACATTATGTTGTGGAATCTATACCAAATGATGTCAAATCGAAAGACACCAAAAGGTGTCAACTTGACTCCAACGTCTTCTCGAATTGGCAATATTATGTTGTGGAATCTATACCAAATGGTGTCAAATCGAAAGACACCAAAAGGTGTCAACTTGACACCAACGTCTTCTCGAATTGGCAACATTATGTTGTGGGATCTATACCAAATGGTGTCAAATCGAAAGACACCAAAAGGTGTCAACTTGACACCAACGTCTTCTCGAATTGACAACATTATGTTGTGGAATCTATACCAAATGATGTCAAATCGAAAGACACCAAAAGGTGTCAACTCGACACCAACGTCTTCTCGAATTGGCAACAATATGTTGTGAAATTCGTAACAAATGGAAGCAAATCGACACCACATGATATCAAACCGATAACGAACGGTGTCAAAATGCCACCAACATGCTGTCAGCTGCAGCTAACAAACACACTTGTTGGCACGCCGTGGCTTGCTTAGTTATGTATTTCATCATTCGCTGGCGTTGTCAAGTCATTGTTGTGTGCAGATGTAGTGACGCCTTCGCAAAGCGCAATTTAATTTTATGGTGTTATCTCTTTCTAATACATATATATTTTATGCCAACAATAAGATTCGTTAGAAAGTGATCTGCAGTGTGCATTAGCATGGTACAATTACTTACACGGTAGGAGCACTAGATTCCGGTTTTGACAGTTATCGAATGCTATCTGGCGTGCTGTTTATAAAAATTATTTTAAAAGGTTTGTGAAATTGATTTGCTACGGTGGATGGTTAGGAGTATAGCTATTTCAATGCATACCAATGCATATCTTAAGCCCCCTTCTCCACAAGTATTCAGGTATATTATCACACATTATACATATGTATTAGCAACTCTAATAATAATGAGAATTGCTGCAATCATTCTGTGCGAAAACATCCATTTCACAAACCTTTTAAAATAATTTTCTATTTTATAAATAGAAAATATGATCTTGAACCAGAATAATAATTGTTGAAATTATACAAACATGAGACCGAATATAAAACAAAAAAATTGAATTTATCTATATATTATTTAATTTATTTCCATTTTTAGATCAATATTGACTTTGATGTTATGTACCCATTAAAAGGGCATTCGTTGTTTTCGAAGTGGGACAAGTTTATAAAAACAATTCGCAAATTTTACGACAATAACATCCATAACGATTTCTGCAAACAACTTCTTTCAAAAACCATATCGTTAACTAATATAGGTAACAATTAAAATAATTGATTGCTTTTTATATCCCAAAACATATGTATGTATATCTTGCAGATGGACGTGACTATATATATACAGTATTGCTTAATGCAGTTTTACCATCACCGGCTAGATTTAAAAGTGGCAAGGGAAATCGCAATAAAAAAGTAACTATAGTGGATTCTATGGAAAGCTTAGTTTTGCGATTGGTAACTATCAACGATTACACAAGACAAATAAATGCAATCACTAGTAAATATTACTCAGCTGGATTGACTGTGCAGCCTTTTATCATTGTTGAAGGATTGACCGATGTAGACATAAAAGGTTTTTATGTATATTTTAATAACAATTTACTCAAGTTGAATTCATTTATTGAATGTTTCGAGGTATGCTTCAAAATTTTCCAAACCCAGTCTTTAAAATATCCAGAAGCATGCGAACAGCCATGGCTTTTTATACAAAAATTTTTTTTTGACATTAATACTTCATTTGATTCTAAGTCAGTAAAAGTAACATCACTTATAAATTTTTTCAATAGCAATTAATAATAAGACAGAAACATGTACCTTTGTTTTCAGTGTCGTAGCCAATTTGAAAAGGCGAATATTTTAATACAGCATTTCAAAGTCGACCATGTAATGTCAACAAAACTTTTAAAGATTCAATGCATGCAGAATAACTGTAACCAAACGTTTACCAAGTTTACTTCATTCCGGGTGCATTTAGAAAAACATCACATAGTTCAGGAAAGTACACATGAATTGAATAACTTTTTAGAAAGATCTTCTCCAAATCCTCTTAGAAATAGTACAGATTATTTGATATCGAGTCAAAGCGAGTTAACTTCACATATGCTCCCTTTTACTTACAAAGCAGAAAATATTTCGCAAACTTTAGAAAATTTGAAAAGAAAAGCATTAAATTTATCTTTGAGCATATATCAGCAAAATGGTATGCCTAGAAATAGAGCCGTTGAATTGCAAAATATGGTCTCGTCTCTGCTTTCATCTATATCAACTGTTATTGAAGGACATTTAAATCATGACGAAATTCAACAAGATTTAAGATGTTTATTAAACTTTTTTTGTAAAGATCCATTTCAAGAAATTAAAACTGAATACAGACTCTTTCAAATTTTGAAAGAACTAAACTTATACGAGGACCCAACAACATTTGTAATTACAAATCAGATTTGTGAAGTAGTAATTAATGGCAACCCCACTTTTGGACCAAAAGTATCTAACCTTTATGTAATGCCATTGGAATTTATGTTCAAACAAATACTTAAAATTCCAAACATTTTAGATTACACTTTGGAAAATACAGAACAATTTCTGCGTGAAAGTATTTTAAACAATTTTACAGGCGGAGAATTGTTTAAAAAGAAAATGCTACAATTTGAATTTAATTTTGTTATTCCTTATATTCTTTATTTTGATGATTTTCAAATCAACACTCCTCTGGGAACTCACAAATTTTCCATATGTGGATGTTACTTAAATTTTCCCTCAATGCCACAACATCTCTTGCCTAAATTGGAATACATTTTCCCAGCAGCTTTCATATCGTCTGAAGGCCTTAAATTTAACGGTAATGAGAAGACATTTCATCATTTGTCAGAAGAGTTAAAAAAGTTAGAAGATGGCATAGAAATATTTACAAGAGATAAAGTACGCAAAGTTCATTTTATCATTCTTGTGCAGTGTTTAGTCGCGGATAGACGTACATCAGTAATAAAGCGGGTTTCTTTCCATTCAAAACACTTTGTACAAACATTTTGCACCAATTGCAAAAAAAGAAAAAGAATCAAGTTACTGTTTCCCATAGTGAACGTACAAACAAAACACCTACTGCCGTCGTAGTATTCCAATTGTGTAAATGAGTAGTGCGAAACGCAAAAGGTATTGGGGAAACACCCCAAGAAACAAACATTACATTAGTGAAAACCATAACAGATTTTCTGCATTGTCGGATATTGATGCAGACGAAATTGACGATGCCTACAGCGATAATGAAATTTCCGAAAAGGACTTCAAATTGGTTATTCCGCCAATAATCGTTGATAGCTCTCATGGATTCGCAGCAGTCGTTAAGCTGCTCGGCACTAAGTATCAATTCAAAAGAATGACCATTGGTACTAAGGTAACTTCCCCATCTATAACGGACTATGATGAAGCGAAGAAAAAGCTGACTTTGTCGAAATGTATGTTTTACACTCATGAAATGAAGAACACAAAATTATACAAAATAGTTCTCTTTGGCCTTCCAAAACTCCCAACAAAAGAAATTGAGGATGAATTGAAAAACTCCTACAATGTTTCTCCTACAAGCATCAAGGAAATTGTAACTTCTCGCTCTAGTGTTGACGATGCGATATTTGCGCTAGAGTTTGATAGAACGTGCCATTCTAAGCACCAGGTGCAAAAAATAAGACACTTATGCGGTATTGTAGTTCACTGGAGGAATCCATCCAAAGGAAATAAGGGGCCTACATTATGCACCAGATGTGCAATGTACGGACATGGCGCGAGACACTGTTTCCGTAACTGCATTTGTATTGCGTGTGGAGGAAACCACGACTACTCGATATGTCCCATCAGTAAATCGCCTCAGACCAGCACTATCACTTTTAAATGTTTCAACTGTTCTAAAAAGAACCTTAAAAATATTAACCACAGAGCAGACGATCCCCGATGCCCATGTCGTAAGGATTACATTTTGTTACGTCAAAACTTGTCCAGCAGAAGCAGAAACTTTCCAAACAAGCCTCCTCGTGAAAAATTCACTTATAATGCAAATGATTTCCCTCTAGCTTCAGGTATGAAAAACTTTCTGCCGGTTGCAAATTCGTCATTAACTCCAAGAAGAAGCTACGCCGAGGCACACAAAGAACATCTTTCACACCCAAATAATAGCAACGAACTGTTTACTATCGATGAACTCTTCAATATTTTTACGGGAGCTATCTCAGATCTCCGAAACTGTACTACAAAAGCAGATCAGCTTAATGTCCATACTTAAATATGCAATATAATTCCCATTCCAATCGTTTAAATATAATGCATTGGAATTGTCAGGGCATCTCTGACTATCCAAAATTGATCCAACTAAATCAATTCATGATGGCCAATTCTATAGACCTGCTACTACTAAACGAAACCTTCTTGAATTCACAACATAAATTTTCATTGCCCGGGTACAAAATATACAGAAACGACAGGAGCTCTCACGGTGGAGGCGTAGCAATCGCAATTCGTTCAACCATACAACACAAGGTTAACAACGATATACCGACCAAGCAAATTGAAAACATATCTATCACTGTAATCATCGAAAATAAGGAAATACAGTTTATTGCTGCATATTCTCCAAAGCACTCGCCTGATTTCATCAGTGACCTTGATTTGTTGACTTCGTCCCGGGAATTCTTCTTATTTGGTGATCTAAATGCGCAGAACACAAGCTGGAATTGCCATAAGTCAAACTCCGCTGGAAACGCATTGCTCAATCATCAAATATCTTCTAACTATTATATTTATTATCCTAACAACCATACTAGAATACCCCAAAATTTAGTTGACAGACGTCCATCAACAATTGACCTATTACTTACAAACTCCACTTTAAATTTCACTGACATACAAACTCATCCGAATAAGCTTTGCTCAGATCATGTACCACTTACTGTCAGTGTAAATAACAGTATTTACGAAAACAAAAAACTTTACCATGACTTCTCAAAAGCTGATTGGAACAGATTTGCATCTCTGATGACAATTCAAATTCTTGCATCATCAGTATTTAACGATGAGATTTCTTTTCTGAATATTGAAAAGATTATCGAAACCTTCACGAATATTTTATCCTCTGTCTGTTCAGATACCATTCCGTACCATCTGAACAAATCCGACAATCTGCAAATATCCGGAGTGTGCAAGCGCCTCATCGCTATGAGGAATAAATACAGAAGAAAATTTCGAAGATCTCTTGATCGAAACATGAAAATAACATATCGCGCAATAATTAGAGAACTTTCTAAGCTTATATCTTTTCACATCAGCAAAATTAGAAATAATCGTTGGGCAAGACTGCTTTCTAACTTACCAATTGGAAACAAAAAGTTCTGGAAGATCACAAAACATATCAAGGGTAGAAATAAACCTGTGTCTACACTCACCGTCAATAATACCGAAATACGCAATTGTCAGGAAAAAGCTGAAGTTCTTGCAAATCATTTTGCAATTGCACATTCGACCACAATGAGCTTATGTAGTCCTGTTGAAAAGGAGGTTAATGATTTTTATGAATATATAGAAAATGTCACTGCTGATGAAGACTCCTTTTCACTCACCAATGTTGAAGAAGTCAAATATTATATGAAAATACTTAAAAATTCGAAAGCGCCAGGTTTAGACAATATTCATAACATTGTTCTTAAGCATCTGCCCCCTCCAGCACTAACATTGCTAGTAAAAGTCTTCAACTTCTGCATAGAGCAGTCTTATTTCCCAAAACTCTTAAAAAAAGCAAAAGTTGTTCCAATACCCAAAAAGGGAAAAGACCCAAAATTGCCATCTAGCTATAGACCAATTAGTTTACTAAGCTCAATTGGAAAAATATTTGAGAAAATCTTGCTTCAAAGGCTTAAGTCATTTACGGACGAAAATAATCTAATCCATGAAAGTCAGTTCGGGTTTAGAGAACAACACTCAACGACACACCAAATTAAACGAGTAGTCAACTTAATAAGAGCAAAAAAAAGTATAAGACAGTCAACTGGTGTGGTTCTTTTAGATATTGAGAAGGCATTTGATTCGATCTGGCATAAGGGCCTCATATTCAAACTACACAAATTGAACTGCCCAGTGTACCTTGTAAAATTAATTAAAAGTTTTCTCACAGACAGAAAATTTGTGGTCAATATAGATGATAATTACTCCAATGAGCGAGGCATTCCTGCTGGAGTACCGCAGGGATCGGTGCTGTCTCCTCTGTTGTACTCACTATATATTTCTGATTTTAAATCACTAAGAGGTCACGACGTAGCCTTTTACGCAGACGATAGTGCATTTATATGTCATGGTAAAGTTTCCAATGCCATTGTAAAACGAATGGAAAAGGCACTATGCTCAGCTAGTAAATATTTTTCTAAATGGAAAATTCGAATTAATGATGAAAAATCGCAAGCTATATTGTTTCCTTTTAATAAATCTCCAAAGAGAATTCCATCTAGAAATTTTTCAGCTCAAGGCTACATTATTCCCTTATCAAACACAATAAAATATCTTGGAGTAACAATAGATAAGCGTTTAACATTCAAAGCGCACCTTGAAGATACTACCTCAAAGGCAATTAGATGTGGTAGAGCACTTTTTCCACTTCTGAACAGGAAGTCAAAACTAAACGTGAGAAATAAACTACTTTTATATAATATGTGTATAAGGCCAATTCTTACATACGCCTGTCAAGTCTGGGGCAGTTGTGCAAAGACACACAAAAAGAAGCTCCAAATTATACAAAACAAAAATCTGAAAATTATATTCAATTTATCTCGACGATATCCTACCTCTGATCTGCATCGCAAATCCGGACAGAAGATGATTGAACCCTTTATAACTGACCTGACTCTGGCATTTGAAAACAAATGCAGCAGTTCAAACTACCCACTTTTGAGAAGTTTAGTGTCACAGTGACTAAGGAATCTATATTTAATCATATAGATTTTGTTAGTAACTGTCTTATAAACTTACTCGCACTGATGTACACATAGGTTTTTAACTACCTTTTTTCCTATAAAATATTAAAATGTAATTAATTTATAGCACTTTTTTTTTTTTTTTACAAATGGACTACGTTTGGTGTAATATATAATACATATAAAATCTCAAACTCTGTTATTATTATAAGTCGATACACGGTAGAATAATAAATAAATAAAAAAAAAAAAAAAGTTCATTTTATTCTAGGTTTAGTAGTTGGCGATAATTTAGCTGTGAACAGTATACTAGGTTTTGTTCAATCATTCAATTCTAAAAGATTTTGCCGAGTTTGCATTAGAACAAAAACGGATATGCAACATGATGCATCTGAATGTTCATATTATTTAAGGAATGAGACAAATTATCAAAGAGATTTAGAGGAAAATAACTTTCGAGAATCTGGAATTAAAAACGTTTGTGTTTTCGAAAACATACCTAGTTTTCATGTCACAGATAATGTTTGTTTTGATTTTATGCACGACATATACGAAGGTGTTTGTGTATATGACGTGTGTCATGTTCTACTAGGATTAATTGGAGATAAAACTATAACTTTAGATGATATAAATGCTATTTCAGTTTTGGAGAAATTGAAGTTGGAAATAATTCTGTCCCTTTGAACTACGACAGATTAAAAAAATTCAATTTAAAAATGACAGCAAGTGAGACTAGCTGCTTTATACACTTTTTACCCTTAATGATTGGAGATTTGATTCCAACATCTAATACTCATTGGGAAGTGTTCACAACTCTATTGCAAATAGTTAACTTACTTTTAAAATCTAGTTTCGTGGCAGAAGATTTGGTTAAATTAGAGGGCTTAATAAAGAAACATCACTTACTTTATTTGAATTTATATGGCCCTTTGAAGCCAAAGCACCATTTTCTTGTTCACTATCCTACTGCAATTAGAAAATGTGGTCCACTTAGGTACCTTTGGTGTATGAGATTTGAAGCAAAGCACAAAGAGGCAAAAATGTATTTCAATAATACCACTTCAAGATTAAACCCTTGCTACTCCATAGCATTAAAGGCTGGACTCAAATTTTCAAACTTTTTGCTACAACATGAGCATTTTGTGGAAGCTATTATTAGTTTCAAATCATCTAAAACTGTTGATTTGTCCAAAGAAGAATATTTTCATAAAATTCATAAGACCAATATTATTAATATAGCTAGATGTGAAGTTTCGGATGATATTGATTTTAAAGGAACTCGTTATAAAAAAAATTATTACTTGGCGTCCAATGACAAATGTATTGAATTGTTTAAGATAATGAGTATTGTAATTGAAAATGAAAATATTTACATTCTATGTAATCAAATAAACATAAAAAATTTCGACAACCATTTACAATCTTTTGAAATTGGTTCGCGGCATGAAAACATTTATATAAAGCCGATTGCCGATTTTATAAGTGTCCCATTTCACTTATATCCAATGAGTAATGGAAAAATTCAAAATGACACCATTGCGTTCTTGACTTGACCACGAATGTTACCTTAATGACACCGATTCGTTGTCAACTTGACCACGGATGTTATTATTCAACCACGGATGTTGTCAACTTAACAACGAATGATATATTTTACCGACTTTTTTCCGTCAGTGTACCAAAAACTATCGACGAGCTGAAAAGAGCTTTAACATAATAAGCCTGTTTTTTTATTCCCTGCTAAAGTAATTTGTCGACCAGTTAGTACGGGGAGCTAAGCGGCTCCCCACACAAAGTCGTCGAAAAAATAGTTTAGCGAGAATTAAAAAACAAGCTCAATGTTATAAAACAGTGAAGTCGTCTAATAGCATTTTGAATGAACTAAAAAAGACAGAGGTAACAATTTGATGGGTTCTCTTACAAAGTGCAGACAGTGCATCAGTTATTAGCTGTTGACCGCCAAACGCGTGTAACCTACACAGAACAAAATATTGGCAGAACAAAATATATATAGCGAAATTGAAATGAATTGATTCAATTAAATTTTTAATCATATTTACAATTTGTTTTTTGAGTTTACAACAGAACTTGGAGTTGGCAAGGCGCAATTCTACGGCGCTAAACATGTTTAATTTTTGAGTGCATTATCGAACTTTTGCTGTGAGACTTTCAAAATTAATATAAATAAGCATGATATGTTCTTAAAAAACCTTAATATAAACAATTTTTGTAAACAAAAATTGTTGTGATGAAGTATTTTACAGAAAGTTGAATTTTACAGCGCCGTTGGGAGGCAATATGTGTGGCGTCGTCTTCACTTTTCGTACGGCTCTAGTCTTTGATATACAACACTATTGTTATTTGTAATTTGTTTACTGTTTATTGAAAGATTTCATTTTGTGAACTTAAGAATAATAGTTTTAAATTGTCTTGTTTCGTGATTAAAACTTGTAAATGTGTTTAATTGGCAAGTATTTTTGAATAAATTTTATTGGAAATGAGTGTTTGCGTTGAGTGTTTTGTTTGCAAGGAAAAATGTGGCTGTCCACAAACATTTTTTATGCACTTGAAAAGACACAATTTGCCGCATTATGCCACATATAATTGTTTACACGAAAATTGTTTTCAGAAATTTCACGTAAAAAGAAACTTTAAGGCTCACCTTCTTAGACATTTTGAACGTGTAAAACAAGAGTGCCATAAATTGGACAAAATCAATACATTTCTCCAACAAAGCTGTGAATATGCAGAAGAGATGGAATGCGACAATGGAGTGACTTTTGCTGCGGAAGGAACAGATAAATTGAATGTTTCTCCAGAACCACCAGAACAGTTCCACTCTTTCAGTTATAAAAACAAAATGAAAATAATTTGTGACAACGCAATGGAATTTATTGTTGAATTACATTCCCTCAATCAGAATTTATTCAAACTGTTTTTTGTGATGTATTTATTTTGTATTTAATATAAACCGTTGAAAAAAACATTAACTGTTTAATATGTATATAATTATAGTTCCAGAGAACCGGACATTAGTTGCGATTATGAATCCAAATTCTAAAAAATTTAATTTTTTGTAGATGTAAGTACATGTGTATCTGCGATACGTTGAATAAAATCGCTTTAAAATATAACATTTTAGTTTTTTTTAGAGTAAGCGCAGGGGGTGGAGGTTTCATGTTGAAATAAGCAATAACGGTTTTAATTGATTCTATTAAAAATTTAATCAAAAATCGCGATACATACTTAAATACATACTTAACCAATATTTTTGAAAAAAATCAATAAATGTTTTAATCAAATTTACAAATCTTTTACTTAAAGTTTTTTTTGACAAATTTACAAATACCTTTAATTATTATTATCATTTTCGTGATTACACCCAAATCAATTAAAAACTTAATTAAATATACAAATTTTTTAATTGAAATTAATTTTTATTTTTCTCTGTGTACGCTCAAGCCATCCTGAATCTCAATGAAGAGGTGGACGATTTTTTAACGAAAATTATCATGAGAGTTAGACCCCTTTCACACTCGGCAAGTTACTTGCGCAAGTCAGTTTTTCAACTTTCCGAGTACAAGCAAGTCTGTACTCAAAATTTATTCCCCTATCCCGACCTTACCTCTATCATCAACAAACCAAGACTTGGGCAAGAGACTTGCGCAAGTAACTTGCCGAGTGTGAAAGGGGTCGTACGAAATCTATCACACCAACAACAACCACTGTTCATATATTCACATTTACATATCAATTCTTTTCTGTTATGCATTTGTTTATTCATAAAATTTAGATTACTTAGTTCATTTATATCGAAAACAATTAATAATACTACTTGGCACAGTAATGAATATGAAACCACAGCTAATAATTTGCTTGACTTCAAGTAACCTATTGTAGCAGTAATTGCTTAGGCCCACACTGTAGTAATAATTGCTTAGGCCCATACTGTAAACCAGTTCTCGACACACATACACACATGTTGTTTATTGTTATGCTAGATACACACGAGGCAACCGCTGCAGCAACAAAGCCATGTTGATGCAGCGGTTGCCTCGTGAGTAGCTGTGTTGCCTATTGATTTTCGCGTTGCGGCAGCGGCTGCCAGAAATATCAAAAGATTTTGATATTTTTGCTCGGTTGCTGCAGCAGTTGTATCGTGTGTATTGTAGTTGCCTGCATTTACTTGTTCAGTTCGTCGTAAGGAAGCAAGTGAAAAGGATCGTACGGAATGGCGATTGAAAATAATGAAAATTGGGTGAATTTTATAAACGCGTACAAGAATTTAAGAGAGTTATGGGACGTAACAAGTGACAAATATAAAAACAGAAATTTAAAGAAAACAGCATACGAACAATTAAAAAAAGAATATAACAACATTGATGAAAAAGCTACAGTCGAAATAATGAAAAACAGGATAAAAAACATGCGTACATCCTACAGACGGGAATTAAAAAAGAAAATACAGAGTGAAAAAAGTGGCGCTGGTGTTGGCGATGTATATGTACCAAACTTGTGGTATTTTGATGAACTTGATTTCCTAAAAGATTTCGAGATGCCCGAGCCTGGAATCAGTACTTTAATAAGTTCAGACGATGAGTGTGTTTCCAGGGTAAGTATTTCACAATATTTATTCCGTTTATACTGGCTTACAAGCAAACGGGTGGACAGACAGACGAAGGGACAGGAGGGCAGCCGTGAGGAACTGTAGAAAATACTCTTTCTAATTGTATCTTACTTTATTATTGTTGTTTCAGAGTCCTATGCCAAGTGCGAAGAAGCAGAGAAGCTTACAAAACTCTGAAAGGAACGAGCTATTGCGAAAAGCTACCAAGCACTTAGATAATTTGCCAAAAAAAGAAGAAAGAGATGAAGCAGATAAATATGGAGAAGGCTGGGCATGCTCATACCGCAAATTAAGTGAGGAACAAAAGTTTTTTTCGAAAAAGGCCTGCGACGAAATTTTTGTGTTAGGGCAGCTGGAAAAATTGACGTTAAATTCGGTACAAGTCCAACACGTCACATACCCATCCCAGCATACTGTGCTCAGGCCGTCTCCGCGAATATTATCCATGTCCGGTATTTCAAGTAGTGGATCGAATTTTCATTCTACACCAATACACTTCAATCAATCGCCTTCTCCACAAGTCTTTCACGTAGAAGATGCTACTGGAGCAAATGGGAAGCAGTATTCGTCTTTTCAAGATTTACTTACGGATACAGAGTTTACTTAGTTTGAATTTAGTTTCTTTTTTTAATTTTTTCATAATGAATTTCTATTTTTTTTTTCATAAGCAAGCAATACTTTTGCCTGTTTTTCTTTTTTTACAATGAATTTTATTTTTTTTATAAATAAGCAATAGGTACATATATGTATGAAGATTTTTCATAAGGTATATATAAATAAAAATAAACTAAAAATAAGGAAAAAAAACATTTTTGATTTTCGTTATACACCTTGTAAGCAATAGATGGCTTCGCATAAATTGTTTCGCACGGATTTCGCCTCAGACGGTGGATTCCTAGCCAAAGTTGGCTCCATATTTAGCAGTGGATTTTCCGGAATGTCCTCTACGCCATTGGGAGCAAAACCGATTTCTTTTTTAATGAAATTGTGCAAATAGCAACAACTTAATGCTACTTTAGCAGCTTTTTCAGGCGAAAGAGCGATGGTAGTATTCATTACCCGGAACCTTCCTGCCAAAATTCCGAACGCATTTTCCACTTTAACCCTTGCAGAACTGAGCCTTTTATTGAATAATGTTTGTGAGGGTGATAAGCCGCTATGTGCATAAGGCTTCATAATGTTTGGACGCAGAGCAAAGGCGTCATCACCCACAAACACAAATGGAATCGGCGTTTCACCAATTACTCGACTTGGTTCTGGTAAGTTTAACTGGCCTCTTTCGAATTTTTTAAAAAATTTTGTGTTGTTAAAGACACCACCATCTGAAATCCTACCATTTGCACCAATGTCCACCATCAGAAATTCGGAATTAGCATCTACAATCGCCATCAGTACAATGCTGAAAGTTTTTTTGTAGTTAAAATAATTAGAGCCAGAGTGCGGTGGCCTCTTTATTCTAATGTGCTTTCCGTCTAGGGCTCCGAGGCAATGCGGAAACTTGCTTCTTTCATAAAAATTGGACGCCACCACCAACCATTCGCTCGAAGTTTTCGGTAGCTAAAAAATATTAATATTTCTTTCAAATTCTTATGTAAATAGAATCAGCTGACAAACCATAATGTAGTCCTTTAAAACGTCATTGATGGCGTTACATGTCTCAATGACAAGTTTCCCAATAGCTTGTGGAGATACCGCTGTTGAAAATTTTAAATCTGCGAAGGAGTTACCTGTTGCAAGATACCTCAAAGTTATTGCCAGTCTGACTTCTGCTGATATCGCATTCCTCATTATGGTATTTTGTTTTGTTATTTTGTCTTTTATTAAGCTCAACAATTTCGCAAACAGGCCTTCATCCATCCTCATATAGTTTTTGTAGTCCGCTGGCTCATTTTCTTTTAGTTCTTTCAGCAACCTTTATATAATTAATTTTATTACATTTATTAATCTGGATTTCTGTAATCAAAAAATAGAATTTTTTAATTACCTTTCGTTCGAAAATTCGTCTTTTTTTAAAAGCCAATTTTTTGACCAAATTCTCCTTTTCTTTTTCGAATGCATCTCCTCTTCCTCCTCTTCATACAAAAGTTCATCAATTATTACAACAGCAGCGATCTCACTTATTGCTTCATTCATTTCACAAAGTAAATTTTCCTTTTTTCCGCTTGTTCTTTCTTATACCAACGCTACACACACGAGTGAGGTTGAGGCAGCGGCTGCCACGTGTGTAGAAAACAAACAATTCAGGTTGCTACATCACGTTGCTGCAGCGGCTGCTTCGTGTGTATCTAGCATTACATTCCTTTAGTTTTAAGTATAACTGTGTCGTTCCAGTACATGAATAGTTTTAAAACTCGATGTGACAACTTAAACTTGTAAAAATAAAACGAAAGAGTTTCAGTTTGAAGTGGACGCTCGAACGAAAAAGATTAAAACCGGTTGTTTTACTTGCTACACTATTAATGTTGCAACTTTGTACTACATTGCTTATTTGATATTTTGAAACGTGAACACGGAAGAAAACACATATGGGTAATTCCATGTCAAATCAATCAATGGGTGTACACTACCTTCTCCAAATTGTATGATTTTTCGTAGGAAGACAGATTATTACAGAACTAAAATAAGTGCAAAGTTCGAGTGCACTGGCACTTCTGTATCCGGAAATATGTGGTCTTGAAAATCGTAAAAAAAGGTCAAAATTTACAAAGTTGTACTTACTTAATTATCATTTTCTTGATTAATATTATAGTGACGCAACTCATCAAGGTCGCATTTGAAAGGTTAATTAATTACCTTTAATTTGATATACATGATTTTTTTTTTGGAAAGGTCAAAGGTCACATCTCTTGACCTATAATTCGGGAGGCTATAGCTGTAAAAACGACAATTTTAAAAATCTGAAAAAAATATATGTTTAAGATTGGTTCCTTCCCTAAAGTTCCAAAAAATTTCAGACTGGGGGTATGCTTGGATCCAGAAATATTTATCATAGAGTAAAGGTAGATACATATATAACAAGTCGGTGCTGTTACTGTTACTGTTTATGAATGTGGTTGGTTGTGCTCGTGAGCGTCGGCGGGCTATGCACGCACGCCGCTATTTGTTTCCGGTTCTTTAGCTCTGTACTGTACTCAGTACAGACCTGTGTTAGGGTTGGTTTGACAGGTAATTATGTTAGAGCGAGACAACAGTATAAATGTTGTCGGGTGTGGTTCGTAGTGTCAAATAAGTTGGATATAGAGAAATTATTGAAAAACGAGAAGTCAAAGGAAGCACCACGAAAAAAACCATTCTAAGCACGTTGCTTTAAAAAAACACATGTGTTGCTATAAAATCAATATTTTTAAATAAAACCAAAAGTGTTCAAAGTGATTGTTTTTTGCCTCTGTAAACAATATGTCATTTAATACAATATATTGTTGTAATCCATTTGAAAAAGTTGCTCATGTTCGGAATGCAAGAGGACTTCGAAAAGTTCAGCAATGGATGACTGGAATTAGTAATAACATTTCAATATCAAATAAAATATGTGATATATGCAGAAGAGAACTTTATAAATTAAAAGGAAGTGTAAACAATAATATTCAATCTATGAACGAGCCAGAAAACGAGACTTCAGACTCGGAAAGTGAAGCATCAGTTTCGGGAGATGTTCGAATTTCTAAGTTAAACGAAAGTTTAACATATTTACAAGAATCTGCAATATGTTCGAGAAAAATTCCATTAAAAGGGTATATAACTAGAAAGTTAGAAAAAATAACAACATCAATTAAAACCAACATTTTCCCAAATTCAACACCTTCAACCTCTCACGTATGCCCAGAATCGGAAATAATCGAACAACTAAAAGAAAAGTTTAAATCAATAACTAAAAACAGTGATAAAATTCAACTTTTAACTATTTTACCTAAAAGCTGGACATTGAAAAGAATGGAGGAGGAATTTCAAATAACAAATTTCATGGCACGAAAGGTAAAAAAGTTGGTTGAGACAGAAGGCGTATTGAGTACACCGAATCCAAAACTTGGAAAACGATTGCCATTAGAAATTGTTGATGTGGTGAAAATGTTTTATGAAACTGATGATGTCAGCAGGTGTCTACCAGGATGTAAAGACTACGTGTCAATAACAGAAAATGGTGTAAAAGCAAAAAAAAAAATAAAAGACTTTTACTCGGAAATCTTCGAGAAGTTTATGCTTTATTCAAAGAAAAACATGAAGGGATAACTATTGGAATTTCTAAATTTTGTGAGTGTGAGTGTAAAGCGCCTAATTAAATTTCCATCGAAGAGGAAATGTGTCAATCTATACAATAAGAACACCGTAGGTTAAGAAATTCAATATTCACCTTAATTATAATTTAGTATTTGCAGTGTTGTGTACATTTTATTGTAACTATGTCTGTACATTTCGATAACATAACTCTATTGTATGCAAGTGATTACATTTCGTCCCCTTAGTATAACAATAGCCTATTTGCTCATAGGCTATTATTTTTTTTATTGAATTTTTGGATTCTCCATCGTCGATTTTATATGTGGTCAAAATTTTGTCAAATTCTAGTTCCACAAAGTGGCTCAAAACGTCAGTCAAAAAAATGTAGTACAAATTTGTATTAAAGTATTTTCCTCAAAAATCATATAAACGCATATACGCTATTTTACATAAACTAAATTTTCTGTTTATTCAATATAATGAAACTTTTGATTTGAGAGAAAAGGTTCTAATTCTTGGCTTAGCTATGTTTCGAGGACCAAAGTTCTCAAAATGGTTGAATGCTTCTTACTTCAGCCCAGAAGTGTATAAATCCCATACTGACTTGTTTGGGAAAATAAAAGTGTATAAATCCCATACTGACTTGTTTGGGAAAATAAATGTACACTCACATACTCTATTTTAACTTTTAGGGAAAAAATCAATTTTGTCATGACACAAACACCTAAAATGACGTATAATGATATACGTTGTTGTTCAACAAATATTTTCAATTTGTTCATTTATATGAATCTTATAGGCCGCAATATTCTCAGAACAATTAACATGTGCTTTAAAATTACAAAAAACAAAAGTAGCCTATGCAATGCTCACGTTGTTTTATCATGTATGTAAATGCAATAGAAATAATTTGTACAATTTAGGATTTCAGTTCGTTGTTGAAATTCGCTCGTTCATAATCATTTAGTCGTTCATTCGTTCCCAATCATTCATTTAATCATGGATTTGAAAAGCTCTGGTGAGTATCTGCTATCTTAAATTGCAGGAAGGAATATTAAGGTATATTAATTGTCAACAGAATTTGCGACGGAATCAACAGGAGCCCTATGTGTGAAACTTGCTCCAAACTCTGTTGGATTATCTGTGGAACCATTGCATTCAAATATATCGGAAACTGACGAAGAGGATGGAGGAGAGTTTTCAGCAGGATCGTCAGATTATTATATTCCACAAACGGATGAAGAGGAGGATAATCTCCAGGGGAAAATTGAAAAATCTTCGGTAAAGCAACATGAATCTTCGGTAAAGCAACATGAAATGCTCTGCGAAATCGCGGAAGAAAGCAATGATGAAAATGTAGAATTGACAGTAACACGAAAAAGAAAGGTGAGTTAATTAAAAGGTAATTTAAGAAGATGTCTCCTACAATTATGGATTTGTTGTATTCAATAGCGTAAGAGCCAGCTTTGGATGCAGAACAAAAGAAAGAGTGACAGGAGTCACGGAAAGGCTTATGTTACAAAGAGTGGTAAAGTAATTAAGGAACGTTTACCGAAGCCCGCTAATTGCAGCTGTCATCACAAATGTCCAGAACACTTCTCTGAAGAAGATAGTAAGAAAATCAATGCAGACTATTGGAGTTTGGGCGATTACTGCAAGCAACGTCTATTCCTTAGTAATAACAAAATAGAAAATTGACTGAAAATCGAGAAAAAAAGAAAAAATTTATGAAAAAGTGAAAAATTTGAAAAATTTCGGAAAATATTCCTAAAAATTAAACAGAAAAAATTGTGAAAAATTTATTAAATTATTATTTAATAAAGGAAAATCGCGATTTGAAATCGATTAAGTACTTTTCTATCGACACAAAGTTCAACTTTGGCAGTGCGGGAAAAAAAGACTTAAGTAACAAGAGTACATTTACTCATATTGAACTGGGTCATTGGGCACTAGTGCTTTCGCCAGTGACCCAATGGTAGCATCGGATAGTGACGACAATTGTGTCGATAACCCTCTTAAGAGGAGAAAAAAGAGAAATGGCTGAATACAGCCCAGATGTGGCGGCTCTGGTCGCAGAAAACTTCAAGATGAGAAAAGATTTTGATGGTGCCATAAAATACATAGAGGCCCTCCAAAAGAATATTGCTGAAATGCAGGATACCATTAAGGCACTGCAAGATGCTGATGATGAGGAAAGCCTGAACAATGCCGAGTTCAGTGAGGATGAGATGATTGTAGAAGAGGTGTCGAAGCAAGATTCCGATAGACACATGATTAATGAACCCTGCACAAAGCCAGTGCAGGATGATGGGTCCCGTGCAAAGCCAGCGCGGTTGAACAACAAAAAAAGTGAGCAAGCAGTGCTGCAGCAAATACAAGAGTTAAGGGCGGAAGAGCTGAAGCTGAAGCAGTTGAGGCCAGAAGAACAAAGAGCAGAAAAGTACCGGATATAAACTTACACAATGGTAATATAAGAATTGTAACTAGTAAAATTAAAGAACTATTGGGACACACCAATTTTAGTGTTAAAATTATGGGCCGTTCTATGGCGAATATAAAATTGCTGGACTTAAATGAGTACGAAAATGTTAAGACCTTGTTAAAGCAGAGTAAATTTAATTTTTACACCTTCACTCCGAAATCGGAGACGCCATTTTCGGTGGTTATCTGTGGACTTTCGGATACCTTCGAGGAATCTGACCTCATGACATTTGGGGGGCCTCAAGATCAATTTGAAAGTTAAACGCGTCACGAAGTTGGGAGGGGACAAGTGGTTGGTCCACTTGGGGCGGGATGCCGATATAGAGGCATTCTACAGGATTAAATATATCTTGTACTGCAAGGTATCTATCCGAAAGGATAGAAAGATCGGTGTTTCGCAGTGTAAGAACAGCCAGCGGTACGGCCATGTGGCTGTTAATTGTGGTATGTCATACCGATGCTGCAAATGCGGCAGTGATCATGGCCCGGCAAAATGTGACATTCCGCCTAAGGGCGCTGTAGACGGGGAGGGTTATCATACTGAACTGGTGACTGGTGCGGTGGAACCCGGCGCGGGTTATACACTTAAATGTGTGTATTGTGGGGTTGCTGGACACGCGGCTAGCGCAAAGGAGTGCCCGACACGGCAATGATTGCTCAAGATTAGAATTGAGTCGAAAAGGCGAAGAAACTTCGCAGATAATTTACGACCCCCTCAAAATGGAGGGGGATTTCCCCGAAACAGCGGGCGTGTACAGACCAGGGTCTCCTTTACGGCAGCGGCTCGAGGGGGTTCACATGGGATTGCCAAAGCGCCACCTGTTGGAAGTATGGGAGTTGGAAGTGCTATGGCACATTTCGAATCATTTGATTCAGACTGTAGAAGGTTTTTCGGTGGAAAGGACTTCTTCACCTGTCTGGATAAAGTGGGAAATTTTTCGCGTGAATACGCACGATTGCTTGATGATGAATCCAAGTCCCGTGCGATCATGGGACTCATGCTCGGACTTCGACATGGGTAGGCCGATGAAAGCCATATTCGTTAATGTCAACTCCATAGTGTCTAGGCACTGGAGATTCTATCTGGACCGTTTCCTGTCCAGACACAAGCCTGACCTTCTTTTGGTAGCGGAGCACAGACTCTCTGCTATTCATAAGGTGGGATTTGGTGGGTATGTTGTCCATAGGCAGAATAGAAGTACTGGCCGTTATGGCGGCACGACTATTCTGGCTAAGGACAACATACATTGTGAAAGAGTTTATCTGGATATGGGTAGGGTGGAGAATACCTGTGTACGGGTGCACAGGGGTGATGGCACCTGGGTCCATGTTGTGGCTGCATATCAGTCGCCTTCTGAAAAGTTGGATATTTCTGATCTCAACCCGATTCGGGATTTGGCAGTTGCGGGGGATTTGTTGGTCGGGGCGGACTTGAACGCCAGGCATACCCACTGGGGCGACTCGGTGGTGAATACGAGGGGTAGGAGACTGGATCAGTTTCTACTCACGTGACCTGATTTGGAGGTGCCAAGAAAAGATGGACCTACTCCCGAATGCGGAGTAGGATCCTTCATTGACATATTTATGGTCTCTGTGGGTCTGGAAAGGCGCGGAGGGCAGTCAGGGGACCTTAGGACCCTGTCATATGAATCAGACCACAGGGCTGTTGAGATAACCCTGGTTTGTGGTGAACTACGTAACAGAGAAGTGCCAACCTGGTACAACTTTGGAGGAATGGACAAAAGTCGGTTCAATCGGGTACTTGAGGATGGGCTTGTTGGACACAAGCTCTCTATTGACCGGAACGTGACACGCTCGGAGATAGATACTTGTATCGACTCGATGAGTACAGCGTTCCGTGAGGCGATGGAGGTCTCTATACCCAGGCTTCCGTCTGGGGGCAAGGGACTTCCACGATTACCTGCCGACATTGTCCATTTCATGGACGAGAGGAGGCTGGCCAGGCTGGCGAGAAGGACGAGCGAACCGGGTCGCAAGGCTGAACTTAAGGCTACTATACGTAACGTGGACAGAATTGTCCAGGGGTCTATCTTCGCGTTTGAGCAGGAACGCAGGGCTGATTTCTTGCGTAAGATTAAATTTGGCAATGATATGTTCTCAAAAGTGAGAGCTGCGGTTGGGAATGTGGCAAGGAAGCCCATTCCGGAACTTATCGACGAAGGTGGACGTGTTCTTGCGACTGACCGTGAGAGGCTACACTTTTTGCGGACAGTTTCCAAGGAAACTTGGCGAATGGCGGTACGGCGGGCGACGAATCTGGTGGGCAAATTCCAGTGGAGGTCTCCGTATTGGGTGATATGGCTCCTGTGCTGGAATTTGGCGGACGGTGTCTGGCGGAAACCATGTGACGAGGGCGCTGAATAAGAGGCACGCTACCATCTGTGCGATCATTGACTTGTCGAAAGCTTTCGACACAGTGTGGCACGAGGGGCTGCTGGCGAAAATGGTGACAAACGGATTCAATTTGAATCTATGCAAGATGGTGGCGAGTTTCTTAGAGAATCGCTCTTTCCGCTTGAAGGTGGTAGATGAGTACTCAGATGCGAGGCCGGTTGTGGCAGGTGTGCCACAAGGATCAATTCTGGGACCCATACTTTTCAACGTATATTTATCGGACATGCCGAGGCCTACGGGCGATGACCTGCTACTGAGCTATGCAGATCGTCAAGGGACAATCAGAGGTTGAACGAGTATTTGGTCCGACTATCGGAGTATTTTGTTGAGTGGCGGCTGACACTGAACGTGTCAAAGTGCAGCTCTGTAATATTCAGGGAGGTGAAGAAGTACTTATACGCCAATGCGAGAGGGTACGTCCCGCAGCTGAGGTTGGGGGACCAAATTGTGCAACACTCACCCGAGATGAAGTATCTGGGCGTGATTCTGCAGGAGAATTTTAGTTTCCGAGGTCACATTGGGCATGTCTTGCGCAAAGTCGTAAGACTGTACCACATGTACCTCGGAATGAGGTTCGACTCCTCATTTACAGGCAGCTGATTATATGGGAGAGGCGGATCCTGTCTGCATGCTTAGGACTGAGGTGGACTAGGGATGAGCAGGGTGAGTGGAGGAGGCCCTCGTGTAGGGCAATCTACGGTGCCGTTGATTTCCAGCGGATTGATGCTTTCATGATCGACGGGGCGCTTGCTTTCCTTAAGAAAGCGGGTGATATTGAAGGGAACGAGTTGATCTCGGCGTGTCTGAATGTGGACACAGGCGTCCGGGGGCCCACAGATGGAAGATATTTGCCACCAGCCGGTTTGTTGGCACTAGCAGAGGGTGGTCTTCTACACGAGGGTGGTAAGCTTATGTTCTACCACAGAAGGTATAATACCTTCGACATATATAATACTGTGTACAACACTGCTCAGTAGCCCATAGGACGGCCCGGTAATATATGTAAATAGTTAGCATTAATTTAGTTTTTAAGTTTAGTTTTTTAAGTTATATATAATAACGTTGGATTTTTTGGCCCTTTTTCCAATTCCTTTTTTGGCCAGCACGTATGAATGTCAAAAAGTAGGAATATAGGTGTACGGGGAAAACCTCGACACGGTGGTGATACACCACCTAAGAAATGCAGGTTGTCTGCAAAATATATTAAGCATATATTGGAACCAAAATGTAAATATATAATATTTAGGGCTTAAGGAATAATATGTAATCCGAAGAGAATATGGAATAAATATAATATTGAATTGAAATTGAATTGAATAAAGAAAACAGAAGCTCATGAACCATTGATGTGCACACGTCTTTTCGTTTACTTCTCCATTTTAACCAAGTTCAAGTGCTTGCGTTAATTTTTTTGTTTAATTCAAATCTTTATCTCGGTGATTCTGCCTCGATAAAATCATAAATTAAATTATATTGAAGGACAAAGTAGTCCATTCAAAAAACAACCACCACTACAAGACCACAGCGGGCATGAACGCAGCTACGACACCAATCTCGTCAAAAACAACAACGATCACAACTTCTCTACCAAAACTACAGAGGAATTAATGCTGACCATCAATGTGTTTCTTTCAATATACACTTTAGATTATAGTACATATGTACATAAAGTATATTATTGTTCTAGGAAACATTCAACCCACTTTTAACATACACTTTAGATCAGGCGTGGCCAAGCCGAGGCCCGTGGGCCGCATGCGGCTCTTTATGTATTTTTATGCGGCCCGTTGCATGATCATTATTCGCTTTAAATTTTTTTTTACAGAATCTATAAAAAAATAAACGCAAAAGCACCAGCACAATCACTATTACTTTGCGATTAACGGGAACCGACCGATATGTGTGTGTGACCAAACAGACCATTTGAATACAACACAAATATATGAATAAGAAAAGATAATATGAATGAATAGGGGAGTGATAAAAAGTTGAAAAAAGCAACAAGAAAAAGTTAAGAAATAAAAAAATAAAAACAAAAGTAAATATTACAAACGAAAGAAAATTTTGATCAAGTGAACAAAAGAAGACAAAATTAGCAAAGGTTATTGGAAATAATCTAGAAATTAAAGAAAACGAAAAGGAAAGAATTTTATAATAACATCCCAACAAAACAAAAAAAATCAAGTTTAAGGAAAGTAAAAGAAAGTAAAGCTGAAGCCGTATTCGGTGGATATAGGTGAGTTGTCCTGCTCCTACACGGAAGAGGACCTTGACAATTATCTCAAAGGTCCGGATATAGATTTGAATATCGTGAAGATTTTAAAATTGAAAGGTGACCAGTGCTGCCCCACGTGTCATATGCTCTATCCAATACATGCTCCATTGCCGAGTCAGGATTCGGCGTTTTCGCCAAAATGGCTTGATACGGTGCCACAACTGCCAGAGGTTCGGGCACATATCCTCCAATTGCAAATTGAACTATAGATGCGTTAAGTGCGGCCTATCGCATGGGCCAGGTAAATGTACTGCCCCTGGAAGAGATTGAAATATGATTGACGCACTTTCAACTGACCCCATTACGGGGCAGTTAGTGAGGACTATTGGCTAGGCGGTAAAATGTGCCAATTGCGATATTGAGGGGCACGTGGCAAGCGCTCGCTCATGACCTAAAAGAAGGGAAATCTTGCTGGAATGGAGGAAAGAAAAATTTACAGAAATTTGTTAACGGTCGCCAGTACTCGCAGGTACTGAGTGGTATACCCCCGACGAATGGTGGCAGAGGGGGTGTGAATATTAATTCTTCCATTACAATTATGACTATGGATTGTGGAGATATAGAACTTGTACATTTTAAATCTTCAAAATTATTTCCAATAGCTAGATAACGTAGTGTTATTGATAAACGCTGACTTGGAGGGATAGCATATCGCATTATGGTATCCTTTTTTTGAATTTCAGGTGTAACCATTTTCAAAAGTGTAGAAAGCATAGGCGGCACCACTAATATACATATATTGAGTATATTATATTTATCTTATGAATACGTTACATTAGTTTAAGTTATTTACTGTTAATATAAAATGCAACACAATAAGTAATCCATAGAAATACTACCTTTTATGTAATACTGTACGTAGCATTAAGAATACAACTCTGTATAAATATGAAACAATGAAATTGAAATAAAACGAGTGTTTCTAAAAAGAACGTTTGAGTATAAAACGATAGAATATAAAGAAAAAACGATTGCAGAAAAAACGATAGAAAATGAGTGTACAAAAAGGCAGCGGTAAAGATATACAGCCCAATTCTAAATATTCCCATGGAATTGAGTTCCCTGGGAATTAATTTTTCCCGGGAATAAAATCCTCCTATTCTAAACAGACGGGGAAAGGAATAGTAAGGGAGAGAGAATGTCGAATTTTCGAACTCACCTGTTTTCAAGATGCATATATTAGGTGATAGCAAAATGGCATAGTCAGCTGATCCATCTGACCAAGCTGGATGGATGCAGTAAGGTTGTGTTAGTAGAACAGCGAATTATTTTTTTTCATTTTGATTTTCCGTGCTCTTCTCAAAGTTTTTTTTTACATTTTGTTGTCTACATGCTTGAAATGGTAACTAAATAGTAAGTAAATAATAGACCTTGACATTTAAATGGAAAAATTGCTCTAAAACAATGCATGCAACCTGTAATGCTATCACCTAATATATCCATCTTTGATGGATGTAAACAACAATATGTAATCAGCTGTTCTATTACTTATGTATGTATCGGCTGTTTAGCTTCAGATGTTTTTTGCTAACTAAAAATTGTCTAAAAATTTGGAAATCATTACGTACAACGTGAATATAAAAAAAAGCAATTAAAAGGTAAATAAAAATGTTTAGTGTAGCGTTTGTGATAACAGTTGAAGCAGAAAACGCTGAAGTGCAGCAGCAGGAAAAGGAGGAGACGAGGGTTGCTAGAAGAAAGTTACGTGATGCCATCAACCCACTTGAGTTGCCTCAAACTTTGTAAGTGCATGAAGCTATTATTATTTTATTTTTTTATTAATGACAATCTGACTTGCAGGTTTGAAAAATATTATAGGGTAAATAAGCCGGCCTACAAATATCTGTTGGACGTGTTAACGACCCACATTCAGCCAACACGCAAGTCATTTTGAGTATCCCCTGTCGTGAAATTAAGCGCGGCTCTACGTTTCTTTGCCGAAGGTGGGTACCAAACGGGCATAGGGAAAGATTGCGACGTGTCTGTGGCCCAGCCTAGTCTGAGCAAAATTCTGGCAGAAGTGGTCAAAATATTTGAGGAACATCTGTGCCCAAGGTGGATAACTTTTTGCAGAACGGAAGACGAAAAACGTAAAATTGCGTTAGCGCTTTATGTAAAACATGGCATTCCCAGCGTTATGGGATGCGTTGACGGAACGCATGTCCGCATTATTGCTCCCTCTACCAATAAGCACTTATACTACAACAGGAAGGGATACTATAGTGTGATTGTAATGCTGGTAAGGACTCGCTGATTTTATATTTTGAAGATTGATTTATAGAACTCTCAACGGAATGATAAAAAATTAATTTTTAACCGACATTAAAATATATTTTCAGGTCTGTTATCATGAGCTTAGAATTCAGTACGTTGACGCCTCTCATCCCGGTGCGTGTCACGATTCATTTATTTGGAACACCAGCGAATTGCGAGCTCACCTTGAGGGAGAATATCTAAGAGGCGGCAACAATTATTGGCTCCTTGGTAAGGTTTTGAATGACAACAGAAAGCATTTCTAAATTAATAGTGCATGATTTTACTAGGAGACGCAGGATATTCTCTAGAACCGTGGCTTCTGACCCCTCATAGATGTCCACAGGATGGGTCTGTAGAAATAAAATTCAATGAAATTCATTCCAAGTGCCGCAATGTGATTGAACGCACCAATGGCGTGTTGAAAAATAGATGGAGATGCATTCTTGGTGCTAGGGAGCTGCACTACACCCCAGAAAAGGCTGCAAAAATAACAAATGTTTGCTGTGCGTTGCATAGGAACGAAGTGGAAATCGAAGATGTTACGCAGCAGCAGTCAACAAGCCGATTAAACGCCGCTGACGTATATATGAATGCTGAGAAAATCGTAAAGCAGCTGGAACACACAAACATACCCAATGACATAAACTTACAAGAGAATGGTGTGGAAACAAAACTGAGCAAGTGGAACAAACACTGATGGAAACAATAGAACACATCTCGAGTTAACTAATGACGAATGCAGTTTTCGAACAACAACAACTATAAAGGAGGTAGAATTGTTGAAACTGCAAATAAAGTTGCTCGAAAAAGAGAAAAAACTGAATGCGCGACAGCAACAGATAGAAAAGGCGACTGCGGGCGGTACAACTCATTTAACAAATTTTCATGAGTGTACTTATTTCTTTGTTTAAACCACTCCTTCATCCACCTGCGCTTTTTTTCCCCATCTCTTTTGGAGCTATAACTAATGCTATAGCTACACAACTTGTCGTCTTCTTATTATTAAACATGCTTACTGCACAAGATCACCCGCAAACTAATGTATTGCGCAATAATATTGAACCGTGTGGGGTGGACAAGAAGCTTATTAGTGGGTTGCCTGAGGATGAACGCACTTATTTTGGGGCCACTGATTTTGACAACTTGTTTATCGGGCTGGTTTATGAGGAGGTAAACTTGTCAGAAATACAGGAGACAAGAAATGCAATCACAACATTGAATGAGAGCTTTTAGGCCTTGCAATGTTCAGAGGACCTAAATTCTCTAAGTGGATGTTACCCACAGTATTCCGGTAAACCATATTTGACAAGCATGCTGAACAAGCATGAGAACAGCAGTAACTCTACCTAGAGCAAGTTGTGCAATATATTGAGAAGAATATTGAATATTGTTAAAAAACTGGATCGTGAGGGCGAGGCGTTTTGCCCAAAATTTTTCCGAAATTGAGCGGTGCAAAGATTCATGCAGGTATTTTTTTCAAGAAGTCATTCAGTAACTTAATTTCTTTTGAATGATGTGTATAATTTAAGGTATTTTCAATGGACAGCAGATAAAAAAAATAGTTGCAAGTTATGAATTTTCCTCAAAATTGAATGCTATCGAAAATTGAATGCAACGTGCATGGAAAGGCACAGTTGCCGTTATTGAGCAGTTTCTTGGTAACAAGCGAGTTTCCCAATTATAAAAATATTGTCGCAGAAATGATTTCGGCATGTGGCGAAATAGACATTTGAATGCCGCTAAATATTCACTTCCTTCACAATCAATTAGATTTCTCCCTGATAATTTAGGAGCTTGTAGCGATGAGCATGGCGAAAGGTTCCATAAGGACATTGCGGCTATTGAAAAGCGCTTTAAAGGACAAGGCATTACGCATATGCTTGGCAAATACTGCTGGTCTACTTGTCGCGATACTGAGACAAATGCTTACAAACGCCAAAATAAAAGGCCTAAGTTTCTTTAAAAGCATTGAAATTTTTAACGTTCGCTTATTCTCAGATAATAAAATTATTTGTACTATTGTGAAAAAATTTATTTTAAAAAATAAAAGCCGTAACCGGTACAAAAAAATGCATTTTTGAAATCACCGCATAAAATATTTAGGTATTAACAAAATTAATAAAATAAATTCGGTTTTTTAACGAACTGGAGCCGGTACAAAAAAACCGATACCCATTTTGAAACGGATTATCATTATACTTTTAGAAATTAAATTTCATCATATCCCTCTAACAGGCAAGCATCACTGTAGGGATGCATCACAAAATGCAAAAATGATGGCAGCCCTATAAGTCGCCCTATAGCCCAAGTCGATCTAAAGTTTGGTTTAACCCAGTTGTAAGCAATTTTGTGTAGAATTTCAACTTGATAACACGTGAAATTATTTTTTTTCCAACCGATTTTTAAATTAAATAGATATCATATTTCTAATATCTCAAATTTGTTGTGAATTTTTTGCAATAGTTTTTGAATCGATATAAATCCAAGTTCAGTGAATTTCTTGATATTTACACCGTACAGGTAAGTAAAAGTAATGCGACCCTATAGGAGCGCTAACCGCTTTACGTGTAATTTTTCCCCCCCCTTTATTTTTCTCCTTCCATATTATTTTTTTATTCTTTAGCTTTTTTCACAGAAATGGAGCGGAGAGCTAGATCATACAAATTACGTGAATTGACTGAAGAAGAAATCCTGGAAATGATGGATTCTGTTGAAACAGATGTGGAGGGAGATGAAGATGATTACAACAGTGACGACAGCATCAAGGATCCCGATTTCGATCCACGAATCCATCAAATAAGTTCAGAAGATGAAAAAGCAATCGATCAAAACATTGCAATTCTTAACAATGATACGGATTTTTTTTGTCATCGGATTTATTTTTGCCATCGGCTTCGACAACTCTGCATAACATTTCTCTTTTTAATGAATTAACTGAGGAAACAGAGCCGCACCCATCGACTTCTACCACTGTGCAGCCGCAACCAGCCAATTCGAAATTATTTAGGCCACCAAAGAGAGCCCGGTCACCATTAACATCGATGGAAAATAGTGGCCCTGAAGTTATTCCAGGTGCAGGTGGTTTTGCAGGCTGTACAGATATCGTATCCATCGATAAAAATGGAAAAGAATTTGCCAATATTGTATGGAAACAAAAAAACCTACAATTGCACGTGAACGATGTTGCGTTTCAAGGTGATTCTAGTTTGCCAACGGCCATAAAAGAGCTCGAAACGCCAATGCAGATTTTTTTGCTATTTTTTTATACCTGAAATAACAAAATTGATTGCTGAAGAAAGCAGACGACATGCATTTGCACAAAATATAAATGATACATTCCAAATAGATTACGTAGATGTGTACAAATATATAGGTATTATGCTATATATGTCGCTCTACCGATACCCAAATCTGAACATGCTTTCGCCCCTATGGCAAAAACAATGCCGGTGAAACGATTCATGGCAATAAAAAAGCACTTGTCGTTTGAAGATGAGGCCAATCGCAAAAGAAAGGGTGAGCCAGGCTATGATCCGATTAAGCGCACTAAACGATCGATTCGACAGCGTACCAAAAACAGCACGGTATAGGATTCCAAAATGTAAACTCCCAAATGATGGTGTCATAAAAAAAGAACAAGGAGGATAATGGAGGAGGATAATAATAATGTTGGTAATGCCTATGGTGTGGATATTTCCACAGTACTGTGGAAAGACAACAAGTCTGTCCGACTAGCTTCTACATATGTTGGAGTACTGCCATTCTTACGCGAAAATCCAGAGCATCAGTCCACAAAAGCAACACGGTTTGATCGTAAACAAAAGAATTACATCGAAATTGGATGTCTACAAATCATCCATGAATATAACCGCCACATGGGTGGCGTTGATTTAATGGACGGACTTATGGGCCTTACGAACTTATATTCGAGCGAAAACTCGAAATATGATGATTCGGCTCTTTTACCATCTTATTGACATGGCCGCAACCAATTCATACATTTTATATAGGCGAATTCATGCTGAAAATAATAATGATTCGAGTGTTGATGAAGACAAGTAAAAACTCATGCAGTTACCCAAATTCCGGGAAAAAATTGCCAGTGGTCTTGTCACATTTATAGATAAAATATCTGTTGGTCGACCAACATCACAACCGTCTACTCCCACAACACCACCACCAGAATCAACAAAACAACCATCGTGTAATTTGAGGATTGGTCAAAAAGTCAAACAGCCCATTGATGATATTCGATATGACGGAATGAACCATTTCCAAAAAATGCCCAATAGAGAAAAAAGATTTTGCAAGTTATGCAAAAAGTCAAGAACACAATTTTTTGTGAAAAATGTCATTTGCATCTTTGCATAACTACTGCTAAAAATTATTTCAGCGACTATCACCGTCGAGATTAATCTTTCGATTCATTTTTTATTGTTAATTGCTATTCTTACCTGTTTCCCATTTACTTTTGAATAAAAATCATTCTTGAACATATAATTGCATAGTTTTTACCTTTCAATATAATTTACACTCAAACCGGTAAGCGATCCTATAGGAGCGCAAAAAATTTTTCTACCTGGCGGCTAAACGGCTAATTTTTTTTACCTGAAACTTCGAAAATCGTATTTTTTGAGGATTATTTACTCTAAGAAAAAATTGCCGATTAAAAATATTGTTCGTTTTCAGAAATGCGTCACTGCAGAGCATCTGATTCGCATCACGTTCGAAAATGCAACACTTTGCAACACTGCAAGAGTCGCATGTTCTAAAAGTAATCAACACAGCGTATGATGCTCAAACAAGTCGCAAAATGCGCAGTAGCAAAATGGCTGATGCAATGAATGAGTAAATACGGAATTTGATATTAAATTCTGTTTTTTTTTTTTTATAAAACAAGGAGGAGGAATTCGCCATTGGTAGAAGGAAAAAGTGTGTTTTATGGCGGAAAGTGGTGGAAAAAATAAATTAAATTTATTAAAAAAATTGTCATTGAAATATTTTCGTGTTCGGAATTGCAAATCAAAATAAGCATCAATCAAGCATCTGCATCAGCTGATTGGCATCAGCAGTGCAAAGGCATCACAGTTGCGCATCAGATGCTCTGCAGTGATGCATTTCCCAAAACGCCCATTAACATATTCTGTTCTGCCAGTTACAGGGATATTCCAACCATTCCTTTTTTCCCTCACAAATATATGGGGACATTTCACTGTGTGGCACCAGAGAACTTTAAACATAAAAAAACAATTCTGACGTGTACATGAAAATATATACGTGTATTTTTAATTTTTCCTCACTTTCCGAAAAGGTACATATGTATATTTGGTTCATAGGACAGAACAAAAGTTACTTTTTATAACGCGGTGTTATTCTCTCAGCCAGTGATTCATAAATATGTGTGTGTAAATTGCAGATGAAGTGAGTGTGTATAATTTGCGTCGATGTATTTGCGTTTTAGTGTATTGAATTCAGTTGTCAATGGTTCATAGGATAGAGGATATCAAACGCGCTTGGTCGACGCTTATTGGAAAATATATGTGATCAGTAAAAGAATAAATAAGGGCTCGGGTTTAATGGTTTGTGATGTTTCTTTAGTTTAGAATATGACATATGTGTACTACCAAAGTGATAAACGAGGTTGAAAAAAGAGCAACAACGTGAAGCTTTTTTTTGTGTGTCCAAGCCTTTACTGCAAATATCAGAGAGGCGTGCCATTTGTGAAATTTAATAAAAAACACAGTATTTAAACCACGTTTGGCTTGCAAGAACGAGCTTTGTATACATATAAGTATATTGTTTGTGTACCAACAAATAGTGATTATCGTGATTTAAAATTTTGTAGCGTTTGACGAAGTTAAAACCTTCTTAAAAAAACCTGAGACAAGAAAGAAATGTGAAGCAAAAGTGCAGCAGATTTTCATTTCATAAAAAAAAACAAATGCATTCAATGCAAGTAAATGTAAAAAGCATCGTTTTAAATATTTTAGTTTTTATATTAATTGAGTATAAATGTAGATTTATATTAGTAAAATTTGTTTCTATTATGTTTGGGAGGAAATACGCGTATGTTTCCACGTAAGTACAGGGTGTTTCAAAAGTGACCACCCTATTGGAAGATGCTCTTATTTTTACAAATGGCCGCCAATGTCAAATCTGTTTTGACATTTGTGGACTAGACAGATGTAGAATACAAGTAAACAAGCCATGGAGCGATACAGTCCCCAAGAACGCGGAATAATCGGGTCTATTTTTTTGCGTAACAATCCGTCTGTGGCGTTGGCGCAGCGCGAATACCGTCGCCGATTCCCCGGCCGTCCGACAACTGCGCAAACACTGCGTCGTTTGGCCACTAACCTTGAAGAGTATGGGACCACACGAGACGTTGCCAGCAGTGGCCGGGCCCGGAGCGCCCGTTCTGCCGAGAATATCGCTGCTGTTGCCGAGGATGTCGAGCTGTCGCCGGAGACATCGACCAGACGCCGTGCCTCGCAATAAGCCATCAGCCGGTCGGCCCTATGGCGAATTTTGGTCAAAGACCTGCGCATGTTCCCATACAAAGTCCAGTCCGTGCATCAGCTGTTGCCTGCCGACCATCCTCAATCTCGTGGACGATTTTTCCTCCAAAATCATAATGAGCGATGAGGCCCATTTCCACCTCAGCGGGTACGTGAACAAGCAAAACTATCGCTACTGGGCACCGAAAATCCACGAGTGATGCACGAGGAGCCATTGCACACGCTCAAAGTGACTGCATGGTGCGCTGTTCACGCTGGAGGAGTAGTCGGACCATTTTTTTTTTTCGAGAACGCCGCTGGTCAAACGACAACAGTGGACGGTGCGCGAGTTACGTACCTTCACCCCATACCGGCTATTAATGCTGATGACAACATCAACATTATTTTGCAGAAATACTTGAAACAAGAAATCAATTAAATTGGATCAATAGCCAACAATATAAGTTATGGCCACAATTTATTAAAACCAAATGCTTACACGTGTCTGACAAATAAAAGGGTCATATTGCATGGGACCGGAAACATTACAAACAACATGTTGCTGACGCTATGTCTGTAGCGAATGTGGTAATATGCTGCGTAAACAATTAAGAGAATAGCATAAGTTACTTAGTAAGAATGAACATTGTAAACTTCAGTTCAAAATTGAATCTCAATAAAGAGAGGTGTTAAAACCTCAAGTTAATATTTTTTTTTTACTTTAAATGTAATTAATTAAATTAACTTATACAAGTAAGCATATTTTTAGAGTTTACAAATAGCTGCAACAATGTTAATCGATTATTACAACATTGTGGCTGTTTCTGTCAACTTAGCATTTCGAATGTTTAAGAAAGAAAAGTAAAAGCAACGACAATGTTTCACAACATTGTCGCTGCTCCCAGTCAACTCAGCAATAAGTGTATTGATAAATAAAAAACCAAGAAGCAACAACAATGTAAACAACACTGTCGCTGCTTCAGTCAACTTATCAATAGCTGTGTTGATACATGTATACAAGAAACGAATTATGTAGAAGTCAGTCTTTAGATCATCGAACAATAAAGCAGTACTCAGTAGCTAAAGTTATTTGTGTTTTTTTTTATTTTTTGAATATCATAGCTGAAGCTATTTAATTTGTGACGGTTCCAAGTCATTGCCCAAAATTCCCTCATTGCCACTTTCCATCTGGCAACCACACATCATCTGACAGCATCGACCTAAGTCGATGACACGACCCGTCTATTATTGCATCATTTGCAAAGAATGTGTGGAATGTGCCCAAACCACTTTTTCTCTACACAAACGGTTTGTTTTGCACACGACCACTGAATGACAGGCAAACGAAATACACATACGCACACACACCTGCATGAAAGAATGCAAAATAACGGCCGGCAACATCACGTCACAGCAACAGCGTAGTTATTTCATTCAATTGTAATTTCATCATCGAACAGTAAAGTCGTGTAAGAAAAGTCGCCTTCATTCAAGCTAAAGTAAAAAGTGGTACAGTTTGATAAAAGTGAAAAGTGAAACAGTCCAACGTATAGGAAGGAGTTAAATCAATAATCCAGGAATAGGAACGATTTGGTAGAGACATCTGCTCCCAAACAACAGCGTAGGAGTATTCTATTTTCCACCCCTAAATCTCCGTCGAACTAGAAGCGGAACTAGGTAAGTGTGGACATGGAGCAAGAGAGGTTTTAGAGGGAAGTTGCTTATATTTTTCCTTTTTCTTCCCCAAATCCAGTGATCAAAACCGCCTTTATTGCCGTAGCAAGTTTATTGCCGTAGCAATCTTATTGCAGTCGCATTTATTGCCGTAGCAAATTCATTGCTGCAACCTTTGTTGGAGTAAATAATTTAGAATCAGAGCATCGTCGTCAGCTTTGGTAGCGCCCAAGTATCAAGCTCGTAAGGTTGCTATCCCAGAGCGAAAACTCGTAGACGCCGTTGTTTTCCACTGTAAGACGAGAGCCGCCGAGGAAACGCGCTTCCCATCCTTCGTCAAGGCGCCAGTAAGTGCCAACAGTTGTAACAGACGCGGTGGAAGCGTCGTGTCCGGGGAGAATTCGGTCTTCAACGAAATGTCATGACCTTTAGGCCCGTTAGAAGTCTGATCTAACCCAGCAAGGCAACATTTCCGGCAGGAAAATTACTTCAGCATTCACCTACATTCAGCCAGCAACACTCATCGGTCCTCAGAACATCGGTATACCCATTAAACATCAAAAAAGGGCAAGTAAAACACCATCACCCCAAAGGACAAGTAAGGTAAGTCCGTGATTCATTTTCACCCACGGACTTACAAGTACTTACAAGATAGGGCTGAAAATCAGGGAAAATAAAAAGCTAAGAATCAAAAAGGTTTAGTCATTACGAAAATCTAAATAGTCATAGTGTGAAATATTGAAAACGGCGACAACATAAAACCTGGAAAGTAAAATATTAAAGTGAAGAAAAAGATGAGATATAAAATGGTCCGAAATCAATAAAGACCAACCACAAATTACAATTACAATAACCCAGCACGACATAAGAAGAAATTTTAAAGACCAGAAAGCGAAATTTAGAACATGAAATGGTCAATAACGCAGGACTAAAAGCGTTAACAATAAAAGTAAAGTCCAATATTTAAAGATCGAAAATTAGTGAGTAAGAGTGAAAAGTTAGTGAGAACATAAAAGTGTGGCTAGGAAAATATTTTGTTATAAGACAAAATACTCTTCTAGTCAACGGAATAGTGAAAGTGTATTTCTAATATTGATATCTAACAGTGGTTGTAATGAACCGGCACTTAAGCATTTTTTAAGCGAATTATACGCTTCATTAACTTTTGTAACGTAGATTAAAGTGGAACATTAGAAATACATTTGCGAAATAAAGTTGAAGAATATGAAAAGCATTCCGTGTAACGTAATTTAAAAAGGAAAAAGAATACGTTCTCATCACTGTGATTTTAAAAGGCGAAATTGAGAAGCGCCTATAGTACTTAAGTTAGATATGTAAGAAATACGGTCATAGTTGAAAAAGGCCAATTGAAATGACTTGCAATGGCATATCGTAAAAAATGTAAATACAGGATTCGTTCGCCATAAACAAAAGTAATAATTTGGATAGGGAATAAGGAGCGAACAGGGACTTTGACCCTCACGACTGACATATGCTAATATATATATATATATTCTTTCTTACTGATTATATTGATTTATACCATACTTATATATATACGATAGGCCAATTCGGGCCAAAAGTGAGTTCGATCGGGATACGGATCCCAGAACTAGCTCGGTAGTAGTACGTTTTGATTCAGTACTAAATAACGCATTTTAGCCATCGGTTATATGGCACATCGAATATATATTAAAACGATATCGGGCGAAATTTAAAATTTTATTCGGAATACGAAACATAAAACCGAAAACTCGGTTCGTGATATTCGAGACTTGACAGTCAGTTCTCCTTTTATTCCGGATAACACTTTTGGTTTAGGCTACAACGAGCATATTAAGTAACTAAGAGTAAGAATTGATTGAATTCACAAGAAAGTTGTTAAGTTGAATAATAATTTTAAGCAAGGCCTATACAACCCGCTGGTCTGTCAACGGGTATAATGATTAAGTTTCAATCAACCTGTAAGAATAATTGTTTTTGTAGCGCTTCGCCCGTGGAGGCAACATTTTATTTAAGAAAAATTCACTGCGGTTTGTAGAAATAAGTATAGGAATGATAAGTTGAGATTAATTTTATTGGTATTCCAGTAAGGGAATAATCACCCCTATGCTGCGTTACAATCACGATCGAACTTTCTCCGTTTTGCCATCTTTGGTATGCTGCGTTCCGTTCCGCTCCGTTCCTCTACGTTTTTCTTTCGATCGGAGCTATGCTGCGTTGCAATTTTAGTTACGTTTTGCTTTGTTTTCTTACGTTGCAAAAGGTCTGACTGAAGCACATATGTTTCTTTGTTATTGTGATCAAGTGTGCATGAAAGTGTTGGTTTTTTAAGATAATTGAGAAATGTAAGTATAAAATGGAGTATAAACTTTATTTAGTTATTTAAATATGTATTTATTAAAGTTTTTTATTTATTGTACTAATTACTGAGTTTTATTTCATTTATTACAGGTCGAAACAAACAAATCAAGAACAGTACGAGAAGCTGGCGGAATTAATGGCCACACAAGCAGACATTGCGAGTGGTTATTACCAAAAATCGAAAGAAGAAGTGCAGGCATTTTGGGAAGAGGTGACAGTAGCACTTAACTCAATAGGGCCACCAACAAAAACCGGAGTTGCATGGAAGAAGGTATGAAATTTGAATAATCACCCTGATTGTGCATTGGTGTTGATTTTGTGAAACATTTTTATAGGTGTGGATTGACTGGAAATGCTACATCAAACGGAAGCTGACCACAAACCAAAAAGAGATGGTGAGCACCGGAGGAGGCCACTGTCGCCTGCAGCGCATTAGTCCCCTTGAAGAAAAGGTTATACGGCTGACCGGACTGATAACCAGCACGAGCGGAATAAGCGGAGCAGAGGATTTTGGAGAGGTGAGTGCTGTACCGGACGACACTGTAGTGTCCGAAATGGACATATCGGCTCGTACCGAAGACCCCACCGATGTACCGACAACTTCAAAAAAGCGTCAGCAGCCATGTCCGAGGGAAACAACGCAATCATTGTTGAAAGAGATACTTACCTCGCAGGAAGTTGTTAAAAAAGAGACCAAGGAATACCAAGATAGCATGGTCTCATATATGCGGCGCTTAAATCGTAATGTGGAAAGCCTGGCAGACACTGCAAAGGCGCAACTTGCAGAAGAGCAGCGCCACAACAAAGCAAAGGAGGAGTTGCTGAAACAAAAAATTGAGATAAAGCTGCAAATGTTGCGTGTGCAGTTCCCAGATTTATAATTTTTAATTACCTTGTAAATACCTGAATTGAAAAGCTTTAATGTAAATGAATTACAACTTATTTTTATTGTTATAGTTAAGTTTTTATTATTAAATATAAAATATATGAACTGAATTTTTTTTTTAAATATACACACTAACAAATGATCTGAATGCGTTTAATTTTTTTGAACTGTTTGCTTTTTCAGCACGCTAAAAAGAGGGAAGTATATTGTCCCGAATATTACGCGCTATTGAAGCGTAATCTGAACCGCTGCTTTCATCATCGTCCTCTTCAGGAGAACTTACTTCACATTCAGATTCTACAATGTCTACATCTTCCACCCGGTAATGAATGCAAATGTTGTGGAGGGCGCAAACAACATTTATAATTTGAGTTGCTTTTTGTGGGGAGTAATGTAGTTCACGTGCACCCAATAAACACCTAAATCGGTTCTTCAGAACCCCAATCGTCCTTTCCACAATGTTCCTCGTCTTTGTGTGCTGTGTGTTGTATTTCATTTCCTGGCTGCCTACCCTTGGAGACCGATATGGCGTCATAAGCCAGGGTTCCAGAGCGTAACCTGCATCACCTGTTAAAAAATGAATTGCGTACTGAAATTTATATACAGTGTTGAGGAAATAAATACCTAATAGCCAAGTATTTCTTTCTCCGTCCTGATATTTCCGTTCCATGGATGCCTTTGCTTTACTTAGATTCCATATATGGGAATCGTGGTTGCATCCAGGAAATTTGGCGTCTATAAATCTAATGCGCATTTTGTGATCGCACACCTAAAAACATAAATTAAATTAACGAGCTCTGTAACTTAAAACAAAAAATACTCACCACCATAGCATTAATGCTAAAATAACCTTTTCTATTATAGAAAAGAAACGCCTCTTCCGATGGTTTTATTATTTTGATATGAGTGCCATCAACACACATAGTCACCCCTGGGAAGCCGGCCTTCGCATAAAACTCGCGCTTCGCTTGTGCCTTTTCCTCCTCAGTCAGCTCAAATCGTATCCATTGAGAGCAAAGCTTTCGTTGCATTACCTCAAGGAAATACGATAGCGACCTTGACACAGTCGATTGAGCCATCCCAACATTATAATCGGCACCAACTCCGTGTTGGTAGCTTCCTTCGGCGAAGAATCTGAGAGCTGCCACTACTCTGCTAAGCGGTGATACAGCTGCTAAGGTAGTTGGCTGTGCTTCTTGCGCAAAAGTATCTAGCACATACTTGAATGCGTCTTTGTTAAGGCGAAAGTTTTTCTTGAAGCTGTAAAAGTAAACTAATTATTTTATATGTCATATATCTTTTAAAACAAATGACTTACCTTTGATCGGTCAACTCGAACGGATTGCAACTGTCTCTTAAATTTCTCTTCGCAATCCTTGTCTCTGCAATCTGGAGCCCGTTGTTCTCCTCTTCCAACAAAATCGCTGCTGCTATTAATTCCATTTCTAATGAAATAAACAAAATTGTATTATTGTGCTGCAATAATTTCAACAAAACAAAATTCTTACCTCCGTCACGACTGGTTTCTTTACACTTTTTACTTTAATGTTTACAAAATAACATATGTTTTCTGTTTCATCTCGCACATTCCACTAGCAGCATGGTTATTCTGACAACACACTTCTCTTCTTCTTGTTCTTTCGATTACGTTTTATTTCTGCATAGCAAAGTTCGATCGATGCGTAACGTAGAACGGGAACGTAATTGTAACGCAGCATAGGGGTGAATAAAATATTTATAACGTTGTAAGAAGCGATTGTGTTTTTAATATGGCTGAGTAAGCAGTCCATAATGGTAATAGGGGTAAACAACAGGTAAGCCTCTTTGGGGAAACAAACATTTTGGGACTCTGGACGTGAAGCAGAGTCATGGTGGAGTCGTAGGGACTTCGTGAGGGTGGGCTACACTGACCACAACATCTGTCAGTGAAACTTTAATGACAAATAAGTTTACCCTACGTTCGCAAAAATCTTCAAGGCAAACAATCACATGGTAATTTCAAATCGGGTTTGTTTTTCTTTTATTGTTTATCCATCCATCTAATGAAATATCCGTTCGGGCTCCGTTTTTTTTATTTTTTTATGTCGTAGGATATTGTGTGCTTTCGGTTCGTTTGTTTTCTTTAGCCTTGGTATGTATTCTTGATGTTTGCCATGTCAGATTCTGTCGATGTCATTAAGTGGAAATATCCCCCCCGTCCGGCGAGTTTACCAGCCCAGGCTTAAGCATGGCATACCAAGCAAGCCGCTTAATGATGTGTGACAGTAGGTTATTGACCATGGTAAAATAAGTAAGGTAAAAACTAGGAATTGTTACAACAAACACAGGCATTTTGTTTTTGTTTGGTGTCCATAATCTGTCAAATTTTCTTCATGTGTGTATCTACTGTAAAAGTAAACAAAAAAGTACACAAACAAAATGCATGTGAATTTGACATAAGAGTAACACCTACGCAAGAAATATGTTGAAATCAGCTGTTCTAACGAGTTTACCTTACTCATTTTACCATGTTATTGACGTTGAATAAACCTCAGCAATCTGGCCTGCGCATGAGACATAATGGTGCCCAACTTCATGTATTCAATCGAGATGCATTAAGAAGGAAAACCATTTGTCTTGTACGTGGCGGTGACAAGTTCAACACGTAATTCGCGCTATAGGGCCATGTTAACCGAGTTTTTTCTCCACCTGCGCTTCATCCTTCATCCACCTGCGCTTTTTTCCTTCTCTTTTGAAGCTATAACTAATGCTATAGCTACACAACTTGTCGTCTTCTTATTATTAAACATGCTTACTGCACAAGATCACCCGCAAACTAATGTATTGCGCAATAATATTGAACCGTGTGGGGTGGACAAGAAGCTTATTAGTGGGTTGCCTGAGGATGAACGCACTTATTTTGGTGCCACTGATTTTGACAACTTGTTTATCGGGCTGGTTTATGAGCAGATAAACTTGTCAGAAATTCAGGAGACAATAAATGCAAGCACAACATTGAATGAGAAAGCAATGATTTTAGGCCTTGCAATGTTCAGAGGACCTAAATTCTCTAAGTGGATGTTACCCACAGTATTCCGGTAAACCATATTTGACAAGCATGCTGAACAAGCATGAGAACAGCAGTAACTCTACCTAGAGCAAGTTGTGCAATATATTGAGAAGAATATTGAATATTGTTAAAAAACTGGATCGTGAGGGCGAGGCGTTTTGCCCAAAATTTTTCCGAAATTGAGCGGTGCAAAGATTCATGCAGGTATTTTTTTCAAGAAGTCATTCAGTAACTTAATTTCTTTTGAATGATGTGTATAATTTAAGGTATTTTCAATGGACCGCAGATAAAAAAAATAGTTGCAAGTTATGAATTTTCCTCAAAATTGAATGCTATCGAAAATTGAATGCAACGTGCATGGAAAGGCACAGTTGCCGTTATTGAGCAGTTTCTTGGTAACAAGCGAGTTTCCCAATTATAAAAATATTGTCGCAGAAATGATTTCGGCATGTGGCGAAATGGCCGCTATATATTCACTTCCTTCACAATCAATTAGATTTTTCCCTGATGATTTAGGAGCTTGTAGCGATGAGCATGGCGAAAGGTTCCATAAGGACATTGCGGCTATTGAAAAGCGCTTTAAAGGACAAGACATTACGCATATGCTTGGCAAATACTGCTGGTCTATTTGTCGCGATACTGAGACAAATGCTTACAAACGCCAAAATAAAAGGCCTAAGTTTCTTTAAAAGCATTGAAATTTTTAACGTTCGCTTATTCTCAGATAATAAAATGCATCCTCGTAGTTTTTATTTATACTATTGTGAAAAAATTAATTAAAAAAAATAAAAGCCGTAACCGGTACAAAACAAAGTGCATTTCTGAAATATTTATATATGAAATATTTAAATATTTATAATATTTAGGTATTCACAAAATTAATAAAAAAAAATCGGTTTTTTAACGAACTGAAGCCGGTACAAAAAAACCGATACCCATTTTTAAACGGCTTATCATTATACTTTTTGAAAATAAATTTCATCATATTCCAACCACTCCTTTTTTCCCTCACAAATATATGGAGGAGACATTCACTGTGTGGCACCAGAGAACTTTAAACATAAAAAAACAATTCTGACGTGTACATGAAAATATATACGTGTATTTTTAATTTTTCCTCTCTTTCCAAAAAGGTACATATGTATATTTGGTTCATAGGACAGAACAAAAGTTAATTTTTATAACGCGGTTTTATTCTTTCAGCCAGTGATTCATAAATATGTGTGTGTAAATTGCAGATGAAGTGAGTGTTTATAATTTGGGCCGATGTATTGCGTTTTAGTTTATTGAATTCAGTTGTCAGTGGTTCATAGGATAGAGGATATCAAATGCGCTTGGTCGACGCTTAGTGAAACATTTTTGTGATCAGTAAAAAAAATAATAAATAAGGGCTCGGGTTTAATGGTTTGTGATGTTTCTTTAGTTTTTGAATATGGCTTTCGTACATATGTGCACTACCAAAGTGATAAACAATGTTGAAAAAAGAGCAACAACGTGAAGCTTTTTTTTGTGTGTCCAAGCCTTTACTGCAAATATCAGAGAGGCGTGCCATTTGTGAAATTTAATAAAAAACACAGTATTTAAACCACGTTTGGCTTGCAAGAACGAGCTTTGTATACATATAAGTATATTGTTTGTGTACCAGCAAATAGTGATTATCGTGATTTAAAATTTTGTAGCGTTTGACGAAGTTAAAATCTTCTTCAAAAAACCTGAGACAAGAAAGAAATGTGAAGCAAAAGTGCAGCAGATTTTCATTTCATAAAAAAAAAACAAATGCATTCAATGCAAGTAAATGTAAAAAGCATCGTTTTAAATATTTTAGTTTTTATATTAATTGAGTATAAATGGAGATTTATATTAGTAACATTATTTATAATAAATAATATAAATATATATTGACATCCAAAAATAATTTGGTTCTATTGTTTGGGAGGTAATACGCGAATGCTTCCACCTAAGTATATGGATGTTTGGGTTGAAGCACGCATATGTTTCCACGTAAAAGCATACATATTTGCCAGTAAACATTTTGGATTATAATACAAGTTAGTTTGGGATTTTGGGATGTGTGGAGTGTGTTCCAAACACATATATAGTTCCTGCCGAATATGATTGGGAGGATATGTTACAGAGTCCGTCTTTTGTCAGCGTGTTTATAGTTATTATGGTATTATGTCCCAAAAGCTATCTGAACATTATAGAAACATCAAAGCAATTGATTGAACTGTTTGTCCATAATTTTCCTTTAATTTTTGGAGCCAGCAGTGTATCTTATAACATTCAGAACTTACTCCACTTAGCAGATAGCATTAAAGCAATAGGAATAATGTCTGGTTCGTCTGCATATGAATTTGCAAATTATCTGCTGACAATGAACAAATATGATACAAAAACAATTTTAATTTTACAGAGACCGTAAACACCATGGCTAAGACAGTCGATAAACAAAATGAAGCAATTATGTCGACATTAACTGAATTAAAAGTTGTAGTTTCAAAACTAGTTCGACAGGAGACAACTGTTACTGCCGCTACGACTGGTTTCCAATATCAAAAAACGAATTGTTTCAGCAAATTGAAAAGAATATTAATGCTGATAACATTGTTATCAGTGTTGCCGTTTTGGTTGGATCCGACCAAATGTGGTCGGAAAAAATTTTAATTTTTAATTTGGTCGGACCAATTCAATTTTGGTCGGGTTTTGTCTCTAATCACAAATTATTTTTCTTTGCATAATTTATTTAAAATCTGATATTTTATCTTAAAAATACTTTTTCCACACTGTTTACCATTTACCAATAAATTATGCACTTCGATGACGGGTAAGTAGTTATTAACGACGTTTATATTAGATCAGTGACAGCGAACTGTGCGATACGTTAACCGAATCCCGCTGTTGGCCATTAAATTATAAACGACGTTTAGCTTAATTTAGTGACAACGATTTGTGTTATGCTTCTTCGCCCTATTTCTTATGAATGTCAGCATTTTGGAAAAATCACTTAATAGGAAAACTATAAAACATTCTGCATGTGCATTAGAGGATTGAACTATGGATAATTAAGTATAAATATTAATCAACAAAATCTCTTTTTATTAATAAACATCTATTTTACATACATAACAAAAAAGATAAAAATGGAAGCAGTAACCGAAAACAACAGTGAGGCAGCTTGTAGGTAAAGTGAGTGGTTTAAATTAACAAATTTTGATAAAATAATGAATCTTTCTGTTTTCAGTGCTGCAAATGTTTTTGCTGATAATCCACAATGTTCTAAAAGGAAATTTAGAACATAATGGCTTACTACTTTCGAAATGGCTGCAGGAAAGGGATGGTACTCCATTTTGTACTGCATGCTCTACGCCACTTGCTGAAAATTTGACACATCTGAAAAATCATAAAAGACAACAACGCATGTACAAAACTATGACACCAAAAAGAAACATTTGCATATCGACAATTTTTTTTAACAACAAACAACAAAGAAAGTCGCAACAGGTAAAACATGTAGAATTCACGTTGGTCATGTTTTGCCCGGACTCTGCAATTGCAAAACTAGTGCATTGCGGAAGGACAAAGGCCACAGAAATTTCTATATAGCAGACAGAATTGGAAAGCAGGCAAGGAATGATGTAATATTCACATTACAAAAAAATAAAACTTTCTTTAATTGTGGACGGAAGTACCGACCTTTCTACGAAGAAATGGTTTGTTTAATCGCGCGTTATGTAAATTCAGCGTTTGAAATCCAAGATAAGTTTCTGACAATGTTGGAATTAACTAAGTCAGACGCGCAGTCAAAATTTGATAAAATTAAAGAATTTTTTGTGTTATGTGAAATTCCTTTCAAGAACCTAATAGGATTGTCAACAGACGGAGAAAATGCTATGTCTGGTAATGTTAGACGCCTTAAGGCGTTATTTGAAAAAGAAGTAGAATTATTTTACATTAAATATTCCTGTCACGCTTTACATCACTGTTCCAGTTACGCCATAAAAAAATTGCCATCGTCTATCGAAAAATTGTGTCGGAACATATACACATTTTTTCTCGTAGTCCGCGAACTCAAAGAATTCCAAGAGTATTGTTCAGTTGCACCGCATAAAATTTTAGGTATATGCAGCACCCGTTGGCCTTCGCTGGAAGGCGTTGTATTAAGAATCGTTGAGCAATGGGATAGCCTAAATTTGTATTTCATTTCCTGTGTATATGAAGTTCAAGGAATTTCTGCTGGTGTTATTGCGGAGGATATGACAAGCCAAATGAAATGTTATTTTTTATTTTTGACATATTTTCTACCCATTGCCAATAATCCTAACAAAGAATTTCAAGCGGAAAGTTCACGTTTACCGTATTTATACACTAGCATAAAATCAAATTTTCTTTTAATATTAAGCAATTTTATTAAAAAAGAACTAATAAATAATATAGAAATTGATTACAAAAATAAGCAGTATCAGCTTGATACATGTAAAATATTTATTGGCACTGTTGATGAACGGATCTCATCTTTATCTATTATTTATGTATTTACATTTTTATTATATTGTACTTTCCATTTATCATTCCTAATTAACATAATTGAATTTCTCATCTCTGATTCTAATCTCTAACCATAATCATCATAATTTGACACATGTCAATAATCAATTTGTAACATAAATTTTAGTACTCAACTTGCATTCGTTACGATCAGTCGTGTTCAACATTATTATTGTGCATCGTAACCAGTCCACTGTAAAATCGCTGTGAAGTACTCATTGAAATAACAGGAAGACACATGTTACTGACATGTCTACGATGTCGCAACGTGGGATTGCAACATGGATTTACGATGCATGACAACAATTGCTTATACTGCAGAAAATTACTTTAAGACAAATTATTTGTATTTTATTTAGTTAGTTCAAGTTTGTGAATTCAATAAAGAGGTTGACACCTCCAACAAAAATAAAAAAAATTATTTTTTTATTAAATGTAACAAATAATTGTTCAACTTACACAAGTAGAAACTAGCCAACTAACATTAAAGTGGAATAAAATGGACTAGTATAAATCAAGAACCTAGCCAACTGGTATAATAATGGTATAAAATGGACAAGTATAAAGCAAGAAACTAGCCAACTTGTACACAATTGGTATAAAATGGAATAGTATACTTTACAGTAAGAAACTAACGAACTAGAATACATACTAGTGAAAAGCCAACTACTATAAAAGCAGTACTGAAAAATACTAGTCTTACACTAGTTTAATAAAAAGATAGAACCATATTTAAAGTAACTAGTATTTTAACTAGTATACAGCTATATATAAAACAACTAGTAACAGCCCTATGACATCCCCATGCAAAAATCGATAGTTTTCCCTATGAAGTGCGTAAACGTCCTATGAATATATGCAACTAGTATGGTGTTCGGAGCAACTAGTATGTTTCCGTCTACAAACTAGTTACATACTTTGCCAAAAATACAAAAAAGGAGTATAGAATAGTGACAGACTATCGAAAACAGAATCAGTTCATAGCTAGTGAAAAATACCCAATCCCTAATCTCAACAGTAAGGGCCTATTCGGAAATGTAACAACTGTTGCAGATGCTTGTTTGTTGCGCATTTTGTTTGCAATTACGGTCTCAAAACACCTGCAAAGTTGTCAGATGTTGCATTTACGAACGTGCTACGCATCAGTTGCAGATCAGTGATGCATTTCCGAAAAGGACCTATATTAGATAAGCTGGGAAGATCCCAATATTTCACCAGCCTGGACCTTGCTAAGGGATTTCGCCAAATCCAGTTCAAACTTTCTGAATTTTTAAAGTATTTAAGAATACAATCTTAAATTAATAACAAAAATACGTAAATACATATGAGGCGCTCAGCGCCAAAACGGCCTAACCCTTATTTTCAAAAAAAATCAAACTGACTATGCTGATCTAACCGGAACCTTTTCAAATAAATACTAAAAAAAACTCCCCATTGCATAGTATAACACTAGGTTATACTACCTACTAAAAACTGTTTTTTCTCTATGCAAAGTTCAAAAAAATGTGGATGTCATAATGGCCTAAGCCGCTTAGGCCAAATCGAATCCTAGAAATAAAAAAATATGTGTGGGCTAGGCCAAAAAACGCATGTTACGTTTTAGTCAAGAGTATATTCGAAAAATAAATCAAGTTATTCATGGGTGTTCAAATTTTTGATTTTTCCTGAAGCGAAACGATCGAGTAGGCCATTGTATAACTATACCAAGTAGTAGCGAAACGTGTTGTTGTAAAATGAGGTGACAAACAGAAAAATCTCCGCAGACAAGGCTTCAAACGTTGAATAGCTTAAGATTCAGTGGCTTCGATTCCAAAATGTGCAGTCATTTATAATTCAATACAAATATTCATATAACATAGATGTTTTACTTCAAGAAGTTGATATTTCAAAGAGAAACTCCAACAAGTTCGTAAATTTGGAATTGGAACCGCTTTATCCTGGAGGAAGATTCATTGAAGTTTAAGGATTTACAGGAACTCAAAGAGTTCATTCCTCCTATAAAGCATGCATTTTATAATAATTTAAAAACAAATTCGAGAGCCGAAGAAGAAGATATTCAGGAAGAAGACGAATAATTATTATTATTAATTTGTATTATTTAAAACGCTAAAAATTATTTTTATTATTTATCTGAAGAAATTTTGTATGTTTTAATAAATGGAGCCAAAATGGCGTGACCCTCAGTTCCTATCAATATAGTTTTTTTTTTAAATGGATTCCAAAATGGCCTAAGCCACTTTAATTTTTGTATTAACTGTTTAACACAGTCTTGATCTAAGTTAATTAAGACCTAATGATTAACCTAAAACAAATATTACAACTAATAAAAATAAAAATATTTAAAAACTTATTTTCTTTTAACTTCGTTTTTCTGAGCGCCTCATATAAAGAGACTAAAATCTCGAGAGCTGCAGATTGAATCACTTAATTCGGCAATTTATTTTGCCCCAACGTGTTGCTGTTGCTGCTTCTGTTGTTTGCTATTTTTTTTTGGTTTTGCTTTGTGCTTGCTAGTTGTTTACTAAATGCCTGGTGTAAGCTGCCATGCGTGTAAGAGCCACTTTACACTATGCCTTTTTCATGAATTTTTTCATGACTGCTTTTCGTGACTGCCGTAGGTTGTTGGCAAGGGGGTGTGATTTGCTCGGGGGTAGACCAGCAGTCACAAACCAAAGTTTCTGGGGTGCTTTTGATGTTTCACGTTCTTGTCTTATTCAATTGTTCAAAACCTGTAAACTAAAAATGGATAAAGTCTGGACAAAGGATTTGGTGGAGTTGTTGATACTAAAATATCAACAACATGAACATCTGTACAACACTTCATACCCTCATTATTCAGATAGAGTTAAAAAATCATACGCGATGTTTGAAATCTGTACAGAATTAAAGGAGGTTAATAGTGATATTTCGGAGGAGTATGTTAAAAGAAAAATACATACATTGCGTTCACAGTCCATTAAAGAACAGCGACTTATTGAAAGCAGCAAACGGAGTGGTGCTGGCGTTGACGACATATATCATCCAAAGCTTTGGTGCTTCTCGGAGCTACAATTTTTGAAAACTTTTTGCGCTGTTAAGAAATCTCAGTCGAACATTTCGCAAGTAAGTATTTGTATTTAAGTTTAAAAATATATACTTGAAAATATATAAATATATCTGGGGTATTTCAAATTTGTGTTGTATTATTATTACTATACCAGATACATTGGTATACATGTATCATTTCCAATGTATCTTACTATACCAGATACATTGGAAAGTGAATCCGGCTCTATGCCCAGTCCGTCAACTATAAATACAGTTCGTTACAAAAGTGTAAGTATTTTTTGTTTTGTTAATATTTGTTCATTATTTAGTAATTAAGGGAAATTCTAATATTGATTGATTGATTTATTAGTATTTAAAATAATTTAATTTAGCACTTTACATATCAGTAATTTAATTTAGTAAATGAATTATGTTTACATAACAGAGACAGTTCATCATTGCCAAGCTCCTTCATTAGAAAAGGAAATGTGCCCACATTTCCCCGGTCATGTCGCCATGGTTTTACCCATTCCCTTTTTCTTCTTTTATTAGGCATGTTTTCCGTTTCTTCATAGCATTCCAACAACGATAGCACTATTTCCACGATTTCACAATCATTTAAATCTAAATTATCCACAGCAAATTCGGTTAAATCCACTATTTCTTCAATAAGTCCCTCTCTTTCAGCGTTATCCATCTTTATTGATTAAATTACTTATTATGAATGTAACAACTAAAGAAAGAGAAAGAAGTGAAATGTCAAAACTCCCACCAAATAGACGCAAGCAAAAAGTCATAGTATAAACATATCGTGACCTACGAAGGGTGAGCAAAAGAGAATTTCATGACTTTTATGTGCGAAAAAGTCACAATGTAAAGTGGCTCTAAGAAAAATGTTACTAAATCCACTGGTGGTGTTAATTATCTGTGTTAATCATCATCATCTGTGAATAATGGTTCCACCTAAAGAATTTCTCGGGACTCTCTGATGGGGGACGTGAAGTTTTGACAAAGAAAAGCAGTGGGAGTGGTTGGAAGTGTCGGGGATGTTCATCGTTTGTAGTTGTTGGCAGGGAGGATGCTTTAGATAACCTCACAAAAAAGATGAAAGTTCGCCTTTCATTGTGCGAAATGAAGTTGATAAAAAGCCTTTCGCCAATCATGAAAGCTGTTGATGTAAATAAAAGTAAATGTGAGGAGCATAATTCAGCGGTTGTATCTGAGATAACTTCACTGAAAGCAGAAAACAATAAAATACGCCATCAGCTTGCAAGGGATGACATTTTGGTGTCCGGTTTGCCACTGAATGTTAAACCAAGTGAAATGGCTCTAAAAATACCAGTAGCGCTTGGAGTACGTCTGGACATCTGTGACATTAGTGCTTCATTCTGCTTTGGAAACAGGAAAAAAATTCATGTTGATTAAATTCTGCATTACAGCCAAGACAGATGAGGTCATGAAGAAGTTTATGGCTTGTAAAATCTTAAAGCGCTCTGAAGTGTTTGCGACTGACATCGAAGACAGGATTAACGACAATTTGTCGCCTGAGGTTTTAAAAACGAAAACGCTTTGTCGACCCTTACTTAAAGAGACGAAAATAAAACGCTTCGAGCTAATACCTTCAGCTGTCAAGGCCGTAATTTTAGATGTCAATGGGGTGCAAAAGGTGTTCTCATATGATGATTTGGTCTCTTGCGAATGTACTGAATCTAATCTAACTTTATTAGTACTCGACGGGAACGGCGATCCGGCCAATCCATAACGGCACAAACATAGAGTGATATTGGTCCAATGGTTTCATTGGCACAAGTAAGAATAGCGACTTTCAGGTTGGTTTCAAAATTATATAATTTTTTGTGTTACAGACATTGAATCCATAAAAAAAGGATGCAGAAGAGTTCTCACCAGAGAACTTTAAACATAAAAACAATTCTGACGTGTACATGAAAATATATACGTGTATTTTTAATTTTTCCTCTCTTTCCGAAAAGGTACATATGTATATTTGGTTCATAGGACAGAACAAATGTTAATTTTTATTACGCGGTGTTATTCTTTCAGCCAGTGATTCATAAATATGCGTGTGTAAATTGCAGATGAAGCACTGTTGCCACTTTCTTGATAATTATCCAAAAATGGGACAATTTCAAACTTTTTGAATAATTTATGGATAATGAATTTTTTGTGCAATTATTGTGTAATTGCACTTGTAAGAACATGTTGTGTGTTGAAACATTAAATTTCCATTTCCATAACCTTTTTGATGTCACCGTTTGCAGGAAAACTTTGATCCACAAATCTGTTTTTGGAACATTGTTGACCAGCAACATGTCAATTTGGACAACTATGATTCAAATATTGTTCGATGCATAGTGCTGATATTTTAATACATATATAAAACTTGGTGGTTTCTGCTGGGAATTTTTCGTCAACATGTCTATTATATTTTTAACGTGAGAGCTCCTTGTACCAGGTTAATGGTCTCGAGAGTTGGGATATATAATCTGATGTATTTGAAAAAATTCAGTGTGGAATTTTATGAAAATATTATTAAAACTTTGGATTTTCATTATTCTATTGCGAGAAGAATTAAAAAATTTTTAATTTTGGGAAGTCAGTTTTTAGTAAACAGTACAATAATTTCAAAATATGACCAACACAAAAAAGTTTTCGTTAGACTTTAAGATTTATTGTGACCCGTTGACATTTCAAAGTCCGAAGATATTATGAAGCGAGAAAGGTTCAATCGATGGTAGCAATCGACAGGCTCAATCGATGGATTCTAATTAAATCGAAAAAAATGTTATTCGTTGAAAGCAAACTTTAAAAAATTCTGTGTAATTTCAAGTGATTTTGGATAACCTTTGAACATCCCTTGTGTTATTTTGGGCCTACTCTGGTGGCAATACTGAGATGAAGTGAGTGTTTATAATTTGGGACGATGTATTTGCGTTTTAGTTTATTGAATTCAGTTGTCAGTGGTTCATAGGATAGAGGATATCAAATGCGCTTGGTCGACGCTTAGTGGAAAATTTTTGTGATCAATAAAAAAAGAATAAATATGGACTCGGGTTTAATGGTTTGTGATGTTTCTTTAGTTTTTGAATATGGCTTTCGTATATATGTGCACTACCAAAGTGATAAACGATGTTGAAAAAAGAGCAACAACGTAAAGTTTTTTTGTCTGTCCAAGCCTTTACTGCAAATATAAGAGCGGCGTTCCATTTGTGAAATTTAACAAAAAACACAGTATTTAAACCACGTTTGGCTTGCAAGAACGAGCTTTGTATACATATAAGTATATTGTTTGTGTACCAACAAATAGTGATTATCGTGATTTAAAATATTGTAGCGTTTGTCGAAGTCAAAACCTTCTGAAACCTGAGACAAGAAAGAAATGTGAAGCAAAAGTGCAGCAGATTTTCATTTCATAAAAAAAAAACAAATGCATTCAATGCAAGTAAATGTAAAAAGCATCGTTTTAAATATTTTAGTTTTTATATTAATTGAGTATAAATGTAGATTTATATTAGTAACATTATTTATAATAAATAATATGTGTATATATACATATATTGACATCCAAAAATAATTTGTTTCTATTATGTTTGAGGGGAAATACACAAATGTTTCAAAGTAAGTATATGGTGGTTTGGGAGGTAATACGCGAATGCTTCCACCTAAGTATATGGATGTTTGGGTTGAAGCACGCATATGTTTCCACGTAAAAGCATACATGTTTGCCAGTAAACATTCTAATGTTCCCGTATGATACAAGTTAGTTTGCGATTTTGGATTATAATACAAGTTAGTTTGGGATTTTGGGATGTGTGGAGTGTGCTCCAAACACATATATGTATGGTTCCCGCCGAATATGATTGGGAGGATATGTTACAGAGTCCGTCTTTTGTCAGCGTGTTTATAGTTATTATGGTATTATGTCCCAAAAGCTATCTGAACAATATAGAAACATCAAAGCAATTGATTGAACTGTTTGTCCATAATTGTCCTGTAATTTTTGGAGCCAGCAGTGTATCGTATAACATTCAGAACTTACTTGACTATCATGGATTTAGCGGATATTGTAAAAAACCTAGCTTCGCCTATGCTTGCCAACTTGATTACAGTGGTTTGTATGTGGAGGTAATTATGGCTTTGCCTGATCATGGAGCAGAATGTCTTATTATAATCATATGTAAGGGGTTCAAAGTAGCAAAATTTTTTACTGAAGAAATATACTCGGATCACATCATGGATAGAGTGAAATGACATGCATTCGATGGTCTTAAACATAACAGATAACATTAAAGCAATAGGGATAATGTCTGATTCAGCTGCATATGAATTCGCAAATTATCTGCAGACAATGAAAAAATATGGAAAAAAAACCAACTGTAGTCCATCATTTGTTACTGGATATGGTTCCCATGACGTATGTACTTCCCTGTATCCACGAGGCAGTCTATTAATTCCATTTTGTACGAGGCAGCCTATTAATTCTATTTTGTACGAGGCAGCCTATTAATTCTATTTTGTACATATTTCTGTATCGTATCCTTTATCTCTTTTTTTATCTCGTGTATATATATAATTGTCTCTTTCTATGATATTTCATCATCTTTGGATTCAAATGTTAGCTTTAAGAAAAACGAATAAAGAACAAAGCGTCATTCTAGTAGTGAGCGCAGCTGAAAACGGACGTGTTTTACTCGGTAATCATCCTACAATCTCAGAAGTGGGATTAAGCTAAAAAAAACTGACAATTTAAGTTGAAAAGTAAAATTCAAAATTATAAGCGGAAAAAAATAAAGGAAAACGATTAACAAACGCGAAAAATTAAAGAAAAAACAGTGCAAAACGAAAGAAAAGAAAAAACTAACACCTAAAGCATAGTCCAAAACTTTGATTTCTTGTGTGTGTAGTGTTGGCAGATACACAAATTTTTTTTTTTCCACTACTAGTGTTCAGCCAAATTGAGTGGAAGAGAACGATGAGTGATACAGTAAATCCAAGTGCATATACAGCAGTGAAGCTGCGCAGTTGGCTTCACCATTTAGGTTTGCCAACAAGCGGCACGAAAAATTCGTTAATTTTGCGGTTAAACGAAGTCCCGAGTGTGGAGAGAGGAGAGTGTCCGATGATCGACGTCACGGAAAATTCTAACGAAAAGAAGACAAATGAGTGTGAAAACGATGGCGATTATGCAAGTGTATGTAAACTGGTGCAAACGATCGTTAACAATGAAAATGATATACTTCAACAAATTTTGAAACAAAAACAATTTTAATTTTACAGAGACCGTAAACACCTTGGCCAAGACAGTCGATAAACAAAACGAAGCAATTATGTCGGCATTAGCTGAATTAAAAGTTGTAGTTTCAAAACTAGTTCGACAGGAGACAACTGGTTTTCCAATATCAACAAACGAATTGTTTCAGCAAATTGAAGAGAATATTAATTGAATAAATAATAATTAAATAATGTTAAATATTCTTTATTTTGAACTTCTTCTTATTAGGTCAATACAATGAGTAAAGTTTGGCGTTATAAAATTTAAAACAATTTGGAGGAAATTTTGCACCCTGATATTTTTTTGATTTTGCCTTCAATATTGATGGTGCGCTTGGAAAACTCTGTTTAAAGGACTTTAAACAGTTTTATATAAGTAGAGCTTTACTAACTAAAAAAGAAAAACGCCAACCAGGTAGTTCAAGAGTTGGCGAAAAAGCGAAACATCCAGTTGATGACGTCCGCTATGACAATATCGGCCATTTTCCAATCTGGATGGGTAAAGATGCTGGCAAAAGATGGTGCAAACTTTGCAAAAAAATCACAAACACAGTGTCTTTGCTCTAAATGCGACCTTCATTTGTGCTGCTCGAATACCAAAAACTGTTTTTATGACTATCATCATAGAAAATAAAACATTGTTTAACAATTTTTTATACTTTTCATTTCATTACAATAAAAGCATTATCAAAAATAAAAATATATACCTCACTGTTTTTTATACCTAAACCGGCAACAGTGACCTGTGACACTCTTCACCTTTTTTCACCTGGCTACAAAACCGAATAAGAATATGACGTTCTGATGTTTTTTTAAATTTATTGGGTCATAATTACTCTAAAAAAAATTATCCAACTAATTTAACTTAAAAGTTTGCCGGATAGAGGGTTAGAGGTATAGACACTCCGAAGCCTGACATGAACATCCGTCAGTGCTACAAGAGTCCGTAAGTTTACGTGTATAAACATTTCAATCATTCATTGAGGTTATTATTTAGATTTTGCATCCATCTAACTACAGATATTGTGATAGGGCGATACAGGCTTCTTTTTTTTTGATTCCTATGGTATTTACAATACCAAGCTGGTATAGAATGATGCGAGTTCCTAGGAGGTTAGGCTGTCTGGCAAGAACTACACTTCTGCCCCGGTGAGCTCATTCCGAGCGTGACATACCAGCGAAGCCTCAGTCTGATGCAGGAACCAGTAGAGAACAGCCAGTGGACTGTTACTTTGGAAAGTGGTCAGTGGGTCACCGTTGGAAAAAAGTAGGAACCAGCCTCGAACCCTGTGTTTCTTTTACTTCCAAGACTACAAAATGAACAAAGATGAACAATTTCGGTGACAAACACATAAATTTAGATAGAATTTAACAAATTTAGCAGTCATTTCTTATACCCGCGTCCCTATTACTGAGCCGTATTGTACACTGTGTTATGAGTGTCGGGGCTACAAAACCGCCTTTGGTAGAATAATTGCCGCCCATCCGGCTCAAGGAGACCAGCCTCACTGAAAGCAAGGAGGTCCTCCGGCTTAAAATATGCCACATAAAAACCACTTACCGCATCGGCACGATCAAAACATGACCTCAACAAATCATTCTCCAACGCAGACGCGCCTTCTAAAAACCCCATCGCAGCCTCCACAAGGAACACACCGATCCTGCCAAAGTCTACTGTATCGTAAACCTTCTGGCAGGACGGCAGACGAAGCTATCCATCCGCCATGACCCTCATCCTAGGCCAAGACTTGGGGTGAGAACGTTACGCTCCCACCGCCTCAGCCCTTCCATTTGGCTTGACGTAATGCCAAACCACGCAGGGAACGTGTACGCCAAAATAGGTCTAATCATCTGCCTGGAAATAAGCAGCCTCACCTAAGTACTCAGACCGACACTTCTACTCAACATCCTATAGTAGGCTGAAAAAACACGCTTCGCCTTCCGCAAAACATAGTCCGCATGGGCCACGAATGTGAACTCTTCCTGAAAGACTACTCCAAGGTACTTAACCTTATACCTAGGGACGAATCCACTACCATTCGGATATAGGTTTCCACGCCTTCGCTTGAAGATAATCCCAGTCGACTTGCTCACATTCAATCTTTTCGGCGATTTGACGAAAAACTCACTAAGAGCCTGGAGGTACGAGTTAATCCTCCGATTGACAGTACTTGCCGTCCTTTCTTAAAGGGGCGGTTTGGAATCTCCCGGGCGGACAATACCTGTCGATATAAAGGAAGCAATACTTCGAATGGAATTTCGTGAGAAGCTTTTCAAGTGGAAAAAGCTTCAGGTAAAGCAATAGAATATGCACCGATCGTAGCAAACGGTTTAATTTTCAAATTCTTAATCATATGATATAGTTTGGCATCGATGACGACACAATTTCAGTGCAGTCAAAAGTCGACAATTGGTTAATCGAAAAAGCCGACTTTAATGGAAAACGGGTGTTGAACCAGGTAAAACTAAACGAAATTTAGAATATACACATAAATATTATTATTATTATTCTCATTATTTTTAAGAGTTTGGTCAATATTTTGCAAGAATCGCAGAGCGGGAGGTCGATATTACAGTACGAAAAAAAAACCAAAAACTGGACTGTCGATCATAGGAATTTTCTAATAAAAATAATAGTCGAAGAAGCTATATCCAATAAAATCCAGATTCGAATTCAAGATTTTTCATTAATGTTAAATGAAATTGTTTGGGTATTGCTATCAGAGAAAACAGTACAGGTAACTAAAATTGTTGTTGGTAATAATAGACCTGTATAAAAGTTCGAAACTCCCAAAATGCAGATTTCAATGTAGCTTTATTTAAAAATAGACAAATAATTAAAACCGTTTTTTATACTTCTATCATTATTAATTAAATAAAAGTAATTATATAATTTTTCCAGGATTATTATTATATTTCGAGAGGTGCCAAGGAAAATCCTAGCGGAAAATTATTCTCAAAGTATAAAAACTTTCGAGCTAAACGTTTAAAGTCCGATAATGCAGTGTCCAGCCGTGATTAGCATGATGAAAGGAAACAACCAGATGAAATCACTGAATTTGACGATTCGATTGCTTTAGCTTTTAAAACTTCTTTGAATAGGGATTCAGCAGATTGGCCCGAAGTCTGTGAAAAGTGGAAAAAAAACTTTTCAAATACGTCGCCGGGATTTAGTAGTTCTAGGTAGTGTCGATTTCTTGTAATCTTGGTCTAAATTATCTCACGCAAAAGCAGCTGACTTGGTTAGAATTAAAATATAAATACATAGACACATAATGCATTTTTAATAATCGTGGATTTTATTTTCATATCGAAATTGATTTTGAATTTTTGTACCCTGGTAAACGTCTAATGATCTTTTCCAAACAAACAAAATTCTGGCGTATTAAGAGAGCAACATCAGCAATGAACTATGCAGACAGCAGCTATCCAAAGCAAAGGAAACGATAAATATAAGTATGTATGTACATTAGGGTGGGGCGATTTGAACATCTTAATGGGAGCTTCGCGTTTCTGATTCTTGGGATTATACTGAGCAAAAAGTCCACTCGACCATACGTCTACGGTGAAAATCGAGCTTCCAGATTTTGACTTGCAGTTATTTCTCAGACTTTATTTTTTTTGGAAAATTTGCAAATTTTCTTGGGCTCATATTTCGTAAACTATTCGAAATTTTGACTTATTTTCAAAAGTAAAGTAGTAGCTATTGTCTCGGGCTACAAAAAAAAAAAAAGTCGAAAATGTAGAAAATTCACCAGTTTTTGTCAGGTTTTTGTTTTGGATATTTTGGCATATAACAGCCAAACCATTAAGATTTTCGATCCAATACTAAGACAAAAATTGTAGCCAAGACAAAGTTAAGTACATCGCAAAAGCATTGGAACGCTCCTTCAGGCAGTTTTGGCCTTGTGAGAGTGCAATTTTTTCGTGAAAATATTGATCAATTACCATTTTCAGTTGTTCTTATTTTTATTCTATTTTTTTATTTTATTCTATTTATTTTATTTCTTATTTTTTATTCTTCTATTGTTTTCAGTTCATTTGAATCATTTTTGTTAGTTTATTATTGTAAACGATCACAGCATCAAATACACATAAAATTAAATACGCATTTTAAAATATCTGCCGCAAATGTAAGTTTTAGAAATAATTGTTTCGTGTATAAACTGTGCAGTGCTAATAAAAATCATTTTTTTAATTTAAGATATAAAAAATATGGATAATCCAGTGGATTCTGATAATACAGAGAATGTGGAGATGGAGACGCAGCCAGAATCATCATCGATTAGCATCTGTTTTGGCTTCAACTTTTTTCGCTGACATACAGTTTAAGGATGAGCGAGGTGAAACCATTATTATGGGTAAAAGAAAAGTGAGCCGAGAGCGTGAAAAATCGAGACACGATATTTTACGAGCAAATCACGATGGTTGATCGCATTTTCGTTTGATGGTCGCAAAAATGATTCATTAACTCGGGAGAAAATTAATGAAGTATATCACACTACAATGCGAAAAGAACCACACCTAGTAGTAATACGTGAACCACATTCATCACTAATTGGCTATGTGAATTTTGAAGGCAAAGGCGAAACCTCCAACGCGAAACAAGCGGAATTGATTGCATTTTTAAAATCTAAAAATCTTTCACTTGAACATTTAATTGCCGTTTGTAGTAACGGTGAGGTGGCACATCTGGAGGTGTATTGCGTCTCATCGAACGCTATCTAGATAGACCAATACATTGGTTTAATCTGTTTACTTCATTTCCACGAATTGCCGTTCCGACATCTGTACAACGCTGTCGAAAAATCGGCCACTACTGGACCGACAAAAAGCACTGGATCGTTAGCTCAAAGGATAGATACTTGCAATACATTACAAGTAAATATCATAACTTTATGTACTTCTTTCTCTATACGATATAGTTTTGTAATTTTTTTATTGAAATAATCTAAACATTTTTCAGGTTATCGAAAATGTTCAACTTATTCCACTTGAGCACGAAGGATGCTGAAAATCAAATTTCCACGGACGCTAAATATCTATACCAAATTGCCCAAGCCGTTTCAAATGGTAGTTGCACAATTAATCTTGCAAACATCAAACCTGGACCGGTAGGACATTCGAGATGGATAACAAAAGCTGGTAGATTGCTCCGTGTGTATATTGCGACAGAAACCCCATCACAAAATTTACAAATTTTGGCAAGGTACATCATGAAAGTGTAAGTTCCCATGTATTTCAACGTCAAATACTACAATTCGGCAGTATACGGTAGTGCTCTGCTTGGAAAATTCATCCAGTGGACGCAATATTTACCAGACAACTCATAAAATATTGTATATTCGCGACAACGTATGCGATTTAACTGAGCTTCGCGAATATGTAAAACCAAACATCAATTTTGATTGTACGGATTACGTTCACATGTTCGATTTAGAGGACAAAGCATTGTTATTCGAAAAGCCATTTACCAGGAAAATTCCGTATGAGCATTTACAACAATACCTCGAATGTGTAGATGATGAAGATCCACCATTTCCAGATCCACTAATACCTTGTCATATTCAAGGTACGGAGCGTCATGTCCAGCTACTAGCTGGTGTTGCTAAGCGCTCAATCGACAAAAACCGTGAAGGTATAATGGCATCTGTATCTGAATTTAAATGAATTTCTCATAATTTGCAAAATAAATATTTTCACGAAAAATTTGCACTTTCACAAGGCCAAAAGGAGCGTTCCAATGCTTTTGCGATGTACTAGAGAGTTCTTAACTATTGTTTTGGCTACAATTTTTGTCTTAGTATTGGATCGAAAATCTCAATGGTTTGGCTGTTATAGGCCAAAATATCCAAAAAACCGTGACAAAGTCTGAGAAAAAACTGCAAGTCAAAATCTGGAAGCTCGATTTTCACCGTAGACGTATGGTCTAGTGGACTTTTTTGCTCAGTACGATCCTAAGAATCAGAAACGCGAAGCGCCCATTCAAATTTTTTTCCTTCCATACTAATCGCCCCACCCTAATATATTTAGTTCTAAATATGTTTTTCCTATAGATCTTTAAATTTAATTTTCGTGTTAAAGATGTCAATGTTATAACCAACAGCTCCGATAAGCTTTCATTTGCGTAACCAGCCGGTCACGCATAAAATACACATGACACTTGCAGTGATCATATGTCTTGGCGATAGGAAAAATACCGGCATATATTGTAAATATTAAAATAATTGGAGACAAATGGTATTCATATTACTTTCGGAGAATTATGTAGTAAATGTAAGAAATAAACTCAATACATATAAAATAAGACGCATTAATAAATACAAGCTGTTGTATGTCGATATTGTAAATGCAAGGTACGAAAGATAAATTAATTCAATAAAGAATCAGAACTTATTCAACTGCAAGAAAAGCAACACGTCTTTTACTCTGACCGGATATCAAGAAAGGGCTGAATTGGTCTCCGCGACAAGTGACTTATTAGTGAAAAGAAATCAGGAGCATAATTGATTCCTGTTTCTCAACAATAAGAAGTTAGTTTGTTTAAAATTTCAAGATCTTTGTTTGATCCTCTATCTCACTCTTTCCAATATATGATTGTTTTCGAATTTAGCTTGTAAGAAACTTTGTTAAAATAAAGGAGTCAGTATTGTTTGAGAGCTGAAAGAAGCAACACGTCTTTTATTTTCCTTCCGCCTATAATTCAGAAGTGGTCAGAACCCTCGCTATGGAAAATACCATTAATCCAAGTGAACTCTCAGTAGTGGTATTGAAAAAGTGGCTGTTAATGTTGGAACAGTTCGAAAGCAGAACTGGTAGCTTGTATAAACGCAATTCCACCCGAGCAGCGCGGTGTTCGCCCCGACAACGAACAACAGCAGTCCACTCACGAAACAATACATGCTGACGCAATTGATGAATATGTACATCAATCAGTGTACGAGAAAACATTACAACACCTACAACAAGAAATAAGTAAAAGCAAATCTCTTTTAGAATCGTTGCAAATTTAAATAAAGAGCAATTCCATGTATTTACAAAAACAACAGAGTCAACGCAAAGCCACGCGATTCACATCGATCACTATCGACCCGTCGATTCCAAGAGGTCGCACAAGTACATATTTCTGGTCATCGACGGTTTTACGAAATTCGTCAGGTTACATACGACAAGGACGACGAACACAAAGGAAGCAGTCAAATGTTTAAAGGACTACTCTAGGGCTTATAGCAGACCAAAATGTATAGTTTCTGATCCAGGTAGTTGTTTTACATCCGCCAAGTTTGAAGAATTTGTAAATGGCTTTTACTTGATCCAGATCCAAAGAAGCTGCCAACTGCCAGATGTTAGTTCCTGTATAGTTAGTCATTTCAAGATGTAATATTTTTCGAACAAACTACTTAAACTTGAATTCCCAAGTGTTTCCTTTTTGGGCAGTAGCCCTTTTAATTTTTTTTGAGAATATAACTTCGAACCCGTTAACAGGCGCCCGAGCAGCGAACCAGTAGTGATAAGAGGAAAAAACAGAAAAACATTCTGAGTGGACTGAACAGTGAAAAGAAAAAAACAATTAAAGTGTTGAATCAAGATAAAAAGGATTAACAGATTGCAAAGGAACAATTTTTTTTATTAAAATTAAAATTCAAGAGAAAACACATAGTGAATAAAATTTTAATTTCCTGCATAAAGTAAAGAATCCAATCAAAGCAAAGAGAATTGAATATTGTGGTCAAAGTTAAAGTTGACAGACTCAAACAACTCCGTGATTATTCAAAATTGAGAAATTTCACAAAGGAAAATTTTCCTTTTTTTATTTATTTATTTTCAAAATGGAGGATCTGCGGGTCACCGTTACGAATTTAACAGGCGCAGTAAATGCACGGCTCTAAAAAATTAACAGCCTAGAAAGGCGGGTGTCACGCTGCTAATAGCTGCACGAAAACATTGGAAGAAGTGGTGGCGCAAGCCCCCACAACTGAAGCTGACATAAAAGATATCTATCATAAATAATTGTGATTCGGTGTCCACTAAGACCTTACCATGCACCTCTCATTTTCAAAATAGGAAAAAGCCTCCACAATCGCCAGCAAAACCTATTTGGTGTTCTCAAGAACATCGCCCGCAATACTCAAAAAACGATAATACTTCTGAAACTTCACCTCGCGTCCGCCGGCAGAGAGTGTCAAACACGTACTGCAAATTATATTAATCGACCCAACCCTTTCAAACGCGGTGCTACCACGGAAACAACAAAAGAGTGTTTCACTCATTGCCAGAAGGAATCGAAGAACAGGATGCTGATCAGGAGCAAGTGAATGACGAAAAACCTGAGGATTTTCTGGACTCCGGCCATCTAGCGTAACATACGTAGAATACATGCTACCGGATGGCCGGGTATTAGATTCCAAGTAAAAACTTTATTATACAAGATATCGCGACGAATTCCGGTGGAAAAGGTATTCAAGTTAGCATCTGTAGGGGGCACCGTGCTGATAAGGTCTAAAGTGGACCTACAATTATTCAAAGGTATTGCTAATTTGGATAGACTCGAAATTTTCGTGTTACCCACCCTACGTGGATTCTGTGGTATCATTGGGGATGACATATTAAGTGAACTAGCTGCGATAATAGACAGAAAGAACAACCTTCTTAAAATAGAGTCATACAATTCCACTCAAGGCGCGCACATCCTCTGATGTTCATTTTACAATAGGCAAGGCTTTGCCTGCCTGAATTCATGGAAGAGTTAACTTACTGCTAAAAAAAATATTCGGAACTTTGTAAGCCTTTGAATGGCAATGAGATTGTGGATAAAAATGTCTGTGCCGAGTTCAAAACATCAACTCCTGAACCAATTTACAGTAAAAGTTACCCGTATCCAGCGTGTATCAGGGACGAGGTTGAAAGACAAGTAAATGATCTGCTGGAAGGAGTTATCCGACCTTCCAGAAGTCCTTACAACTCACCAATATGGGTGGCACATAAAAAAACCAAAGGCAAACGGGGAAAAACAATACCGAATGGTGGTAAATTACAAGGGACTGAATAGTGACAATCGTTGATACTTACCCCATTCCCGACATACACGCAACTCTCTGTAGCTTGAAAAATGTAAATACACGACGTGCGTAAGAAATACATTTGGAAAATTTGCTACGTCTATATCGACATTATTGTATTTGGCAAAGACTGAGACGATCATCTGGAAAACGTTGAGAGGGGTATCTCAAGACTCTTGGAAGCGAATCTAAAGGTAAATTTGGAGACGACATGTTTTTTTTTTGAAGAAGAAGTTGAGTTCCTTGGCTATGTAATCACTCTCGATGGAGTACGCGCTAACTCAAACAAGGTGCAAGCCATTAAAATTATTTTACCTCCGGAAAATCTGAAGGCTCTAAAGTGTTTCCTTGGCATGACCTCATACTATAGGAAATTCATTAGGAACTACGCCAAGATTGCTAAGCCATTAACTAATCTTACTGGGGGAGAAAATGCTCGGATAAAAGCAAATGCATCAAAAAGGTGAGAATCGAGCTTGTCGAATCTGCTTTGGCTGCCTTTCGCGATTTTAAACAACTCTTTGTGTCCGCCGATGTCATAGCCTTCCCTGATTCTATTCAACCTGACTACAGATGCATCGAATTACGCCATTGGGGAAAGTGTTATCACAAGGCTCAATAGGCGAGGACTAACACAATGCCTACTTTATATATCACGATCTCTCAACAAAGCCAAGGAAAACTATGCCACCAACGAAAAGGAGCTCCTGGCCATCGTCTGTGATCCTACTTATACGTGACGAAGAAAGTTAAAATTTATACCGATCACCAACCGCTGACATTTTCCATTACCAATCGCAATTACAAAGCTAAGCTTGATCCGATGGACAGCACGACTAGAGGAATACAACTGCGAGTTAATCTACAAGCCGGGGAGGACGAATGTGGACGCCGATGCACTCTCCCGTCTTAAGGCTGAAGTGAACGCAATCACAGACTCAATCGCCTTTTAACCACCGGGTACTGTAGCTGACGCGGCATCCGTAACGGATACGTCGTCAGGGGGTACTATGCATTCTGCTAAACAAGATAACTCAGACCTTATACCGCACGTAGAAACACCGACTAATGACTCAATCGCCTTTCAACCACCGGGTATTGTAGCTGATGCGGCAACCGTAACGGATACTTCGCCAGGGGGTACTATGCATTCCGTTGAACAAGATAATTCAGACCTTATACCGCACGTAGAAACACCGACTAATGTGTTTAAGAACCAAATAATTCTTAGCCAGGGGGCGAGTGGAGTGAAGAACTGCACAAGGGCTACAAAAGGTTCTCTACAACAGTGCTAATATTAAGTTGCGAGGCTCTGGTATCTGTCCTCAAGGAAATGTTGAATCCAAATGTAATAAACGGCATTAAAATTCCGGAATGGTTGCTCTATAATTTGCAAGATGCTTATGTCAATAATTTCAATAGCTACAAAATTAGGACCACGCAACGTATAGTTGAGGATGTAACGATTGCTGATAGGGTGTTCAACATAATCGAGCAGGAATAAAAAGTTGAAAAGAATAAATTTTTGTGATTCAAACAAAAAAAAAGATAAATTTCATTATGAAAAATGGCATTTAAAAGCCATCAAAAAAGTAGAAAATTCTGTCTGTCGCATGACTGGCAAAACTCAGGACAAAAGCATTGACGAAGTCGGCAGAATGCTCCCTTTCCTGACCATTGCAGCGGTACAAGAGATAGGGCAGAAGTTGGCCACACCAGATTTTGCTCAAGCATTGGTAACAAACTCAAATTTATAGTTCAATATTTTAATATTTTGATATTTATATTACATACTTCTTCACAGACAATATACTGAAAAGGGCGTCAGAGGATGTCAGCAGTGTCATCCGAGCAATGTTCACGGATAACTTGGTTGAGAAATACAATTGGGACGGGAAAGGAAAAGTATACGCTAGGGAAGCTTATGTTGTTCATCAAGACTCTGTGCAGAAGATGTTATTTTTTCACGTGCTAAAATGGAAAGTAAAATGTTTGCATATAAAACATTTACTCCCCACGTGACAGACAAATTGATTGAAATTTGGAGCAAACTTAATATTGAAATTACATGCAAACGAAACGTTAGAAAATTGAATACTTTGCTTGACAAATACTATGTTGAAGGTAAATGCAGACCAAAAGGCTCCACTCTCACAGCGTTCCTTCAATCCATAAAATAACTACTATAGTATGTCAACTAGTCTATAAGCATTTATGTACACATGTTTAAGATACTAAAACAAAGATGATCAACAGTAGAATATAAGAATAACATTGTATGTGCGGAGAATGACAGTTCTTGTTTATGTTATGCATGTTGCCGCTGTGAAGTATTTTCAAAAACTCGCGACACAAAAAGAGAAGTCAGTCTAGATTGTATACGGTATCAGCGTGGTAATAACACGGACTGTCGTCCCCGCGTCAAAGTTGACTAGATTAGGCAAATAAAAAAAGTAAAGAAAAAGTAATAAAATATACAAGGTGTGCGTTTCATTAGTTATAAAAGAAAAGCGTACGGTTACTACACTTCTTTATATTGGAAAATATAAATGTGACTTGAAAGCAGCTCTATGGTCATGTGGATTGATTCCAGAACAGTTGAAAGAGTTCATGATGGATCCACATAATGACAGAAGATCTACGATACCGGAATACGAGACAGAAATTGAAGAGCAAGTACCTACGTCTACAATAATAGAAACATTTGAAGAGAGCCGGGGTCAAACATACGTACTAGAAGAAGATAAGGATATTGATTACGAGCATAATTCACAATCAATAGGTCCACAAGATGCTTCTCAAACAAGACGAGGACCATGTATTCTCAGATACGATGATTTGATCTTTGCTATGATGTGTGACAGATTTGGTGTGTATGATAGAGTAGCATCAGCATTGGCAACATCTCTTATGGAAGACATTGGTGTTAAAGATAGTCGTGGTAATCCTGTCATTATGGATAAGAGTAAAGTTCGCAGAGAAAAAACCAAATGTAGACAAAAAGTGATTTTTAATCGATATAAGAAATGATTCTTTAACGAGGGAAAAAATCAATAACAAATTTCATTCAAGGATGGTGAAAGAACCTCATCTAGTTGTTTTAAAGGAACCACATTCCCAATTATTAGCCTACATAAAAGTAGAAAATGAAGACTCTGAACACAAAGTCATCAAATTGAACGAATTTTTCATCAATAAAAATATATCTCTGGATTCTTTGATTGGCATAAGCTGTCGATTATTAAATATTTAATAAAACCCTATTTCGAAAAATCCGGGGGCTCGAAATTCATTTTAGAACTATGGTTTCTTCGACAAACTTACTTCAAATGACCCATAGAACAAGAATCGCGATGAGCCTTTGTCGCATAAAAATTTGACCAACCCTAATATACTGATATAGAAAACATATAAATATGCAGGATTTGATTGTTTAGAATGGAAGGAAGGTCCTAGAAAAAAACAAGTATCTGAAATGGAAATTCTTGAAGCTATTTTAAATTCCAGCCAAAGTGAGATTGCAGATTCTGGAAGTAGCTTTGCCGCAGATAGTGAGAGTCAAGAGTCTAGGGAAGACAATTCCTTAGAAGATGATAACATTTTAGGTAGCCATCGTTACAAGAAGGATTACAAGGAAGAATTGTTACAAATGAAAATGATTGGATTGATGTGGAGCCCGAATAGCAAAATATTGAATTTACTGGTTAAGAGAAAATATCGATTGATTTACCACGTAATGCAAAACCAATGGATTATTTTATGCAGATATATGATGAAGAGTTAATGAAGAAAATAGTTTTGTGGACAAATGCACGTGCTAATTACACCCTGTTACAATATTCAATTTTTTTTCACACTTTATGAAGACCACATATACGTGAAACTAGAGACCTTATGTAGTAAAACTGCGTACTCAGTTTATCGCCAGAACGTCAGGATTTTTTTTAAAAGGACTTCAAAGTTTCAAAGGATACACCACTTTCAAAAAATTTAATCAAATATTTCCACGTACCATATGATAACGATATGGGTATCAAATGAAAGGTATGAATCTCAGCAATGCAAACAAATAACAGATTTTAATGGATCTGGACCAAAAATTTCAAAAATGTCCTTTTTTTAGCACTGAAAATACTCAACTCTTTCATCCCTCAGTGTCTAGCCAACAACAATAACAACACATTGTAGTATTAGTTTGCTAAATTGCCAATCCTAGTCAAAATCAGCATTTAAGCACGAAAGGCTTTTGATTTTCAAAATTTGGATGCCCTTTAATAATTTTGCGAATTCAATATTGCACATCATTACAACTTCTTTGATACCTAGTTAATTTCACTAAAATTTGGGGTAACCAGCCCCTTAGCCGTACTCCAGGTTTGAGTCTTTGCTTATCTTTCGAAAGCAATACGATAACTGTTATAACATAGTGCAATAGGGAACAACGTCATTATTTAGTATAATTGAGGAAACAATTAGGGAAAACCGAATCTGTCTAAGGATTTGAACTGGGGCGGTCACTTTTTTAAAGATTAATATAATCAGACTAATGTTTGTTAAAATCACGACTTAAGGTGTAAACTCGGCCGATGGCAATTATCACCGATAGTGACCGCGGCGAAAATAGCATACATACCTACGTATTTAAAAAATTACATACGTTGGTAACTGATGAGTTTCACTATAGCTCTCTTTCAATGGTCCATTGCAAGCGAACATTCTTTTAATTTGTATCGTCGAGGCAGTCAGACCACTTAAGATCAGTGTAATATCTATTTATATACTATATAGTGAGTGTACAAAGTACAGGCTGCTTTTCAGTCAATTTAAAACCAGTCTTTGCCATATCGAATTGGAGGTCAAATTTGACATATAATTCAAAGGTAAGCTTTTATAATTAGAGCAATGCGAGAATTTTGTTTAAGTGAATTTCCTTCCGAAGGGTCGGTGTCAAAGTGTCGACGTCAATTTGGATTTTTTGGTAAATCTTCTATTTGAGGTTATTATTGCTGGGTGAGTCTGGGATTTCGAAATTTTACGAAACCACACAGAATTGGCGAAATAACCATTTAAAATCAAGCATATAATTCGTATGGTAATCCACGTGGAATTACATAACACCAGACCAAAGCAAACCTCCACACGTCCAAAATTGACACACGAGTAACTTGAAGGCAGAACATTATTTCCCCTAACCTTGAAAGTGATACAATTGTAAAGGCTAAAAGTTTATCGATTTTGCAATTCCTGTGGTAAGGAACAATCATCAAATATCCGGTCTCCAACCAATGACTACATCTAACGCTTTTCCTGATTACCACATTCCGTATGGGAATTCTGCAGCGTAACTAACTGGACACCAAGTGACCCAAAGCTTCAAAATCTTACATACGCATGTATGTAAACCGATCAAATTCCATCCTAAATCATAACAGTAAATTTTATTAAATTAAAGTTTCTTAAATGCATTCAAAATTCCGTATTAAAAGGAAATCATCGCAACTTTAAAATTATATTTTAAATTAACTATTTAACTTTTGCTTTCTGAGGTAATACTGGCTTTATAAAGTTAATCCAATTTAGAATATTTAAATTTAGACAACATTCCATTAATGTATATTATTCGGGTCTTAATAGAATGCATAGTGTATTATAACATCCGTTTTGAAAATCCATTAAAGGTTTGGAAATCTATTCTCTAATACACCTTGTATTACAATTAGGGAGTTCACATGGTGTACTATTGTGTTGTATTTATCGTATATGCTAAAATAATACAACAGTTGTAAATATGTTGTTGGTATTCTTCATGTAAATATATTTTACGACTATACAACCTGAGCATGTCTGTTTTTCCAGTGTACTATGTTGTATGTTCAGTGTCAGCTGTTTTTTGTTTACTATTTAATCAGATATATTGTTGTGTTTTGAAGAAATTTTGCATTTTTCGACAACATTAACTCAAGAATTAATTTTAATTGGTAAAATAATAAAAAAAAGGAAATTGGACAAATGGAAGGAGAAGAAACTACTTCGGTAAGTTTTTGTGCACAAACTTTTCACACAAAACCGTAAAATTTTTATCTTTTTCGCTTCTTGTTGGCATTTTTTAATTTTATTTTAATAATTTTCCTTTGTTGCTTGACGTTTTTATGACTTATGATTTAGCACATACAACATGCTGCTCACATGTATAAGTCATATGTACTAATTTGTTAAATATGACTTTACGACTTATGACTTTAGGAGACCATGTGAATTCCCTAAATATAAATTTCAAACGTAAATGAATTTTAACGGAAAAGAAAAATCGTAGTAAAGCCCATAAATCGTATAGGATAAGATTAATCCCTCTTCAATAATTACGAATAAATACACCATGCATATCTAATTTAAACTTTATGTGATCGTTTAGACTAACTAAATGTATCGCCCTGTATAGGCTAAGATAATTCTTAATAATAAGCTTCTTAATGATCATCCCCAAATGTAAGTCGTAAGTAACGGGTGATTTTTTTGAGGTTAGGATTTTCATGCATTAGTATTTGACAGATCACGTGGGATTTCAGACATGGTGTCAAAGAGAAAGATGCTCAGTATGCTTTGACATTTCATCATGAATAGACTTACTAACGAGCAACGCTTGCAAATCATTGAATTTTATTACCAAAATCAGTGTTCGGTTCGAAATGTGTTTCGCGCTTTTTTATCGACAAATTTTGTTCAGCGATGAGGCTCATTTCTGGTTGAATGGCTACGTAAATAAGCAAAATTGCCGCATTTGGAGTGAAGAGCAACCAGAAGCCGTTCAAGAACTGCCCATGCATCCCGAAAAATGCACTGTTTGGTGTGGTTTGTACGCTGGTGGAATCATTGGACCGTATTTTTTCAAAGATGCTGTTGGACGCAACGTTACGGTGAATGGCGATCGCTATCGTTCGATGCTAACAAACTTTTTGTTGCCAAAAATGGAAGAACTGAACTTGGTTGACATGTGGTTTCAACAAGATGGCGCTACATGCCACACAGCTCGCGATTCTATGGCCATTTTGAGGGAAAACTTCGGAGAACAATTCATCTCAAGAAATGGACCGGTAAGTTGGCCACCAAGATCATGCGATTTGACGCCTTTAGACTATTTTTTGTGGGGCTACGTCAAGTCTAAAGTCTACAGAAATAAGCCAGCAACTATTCCAGCTTTGGAAGACAACATTTCCGAAGAAATTCGGGCTATTCCGGCCGAAATGCTCGAAAAAGTTGCCCAAAATTGGACTTTCCGAATGGACCACCTAAGACGCAGCCGCGGTCAACATTTAAATGAAATTATCTTCAAAAAGTAAATGTCATGGACCAATCTAACGTTTCAAATAAAGAACCGATGAGATTTTGCAAATTTTATGCGTTTTTTTTAAAAAAAAAGTTATCAAGCTCTTAAAAAATCACCCGTTAGTTGTGATATGCAAACAAACCATGTTTTAATTTTTTAACTCTCTCCCATCATTTGCGGATAGTTGCCCCTCAACCTTCAGCACATCATGAGGCCTCATCGTTCTGCTGCTGCACTGTCGATCTACGCTACTACTATCATTCTGGTGAGTTACACAGTTGCTCCATTCATAAACCAACATCGTTTATTTGCATATTTTCATTGATAAAGCCTGTTTAGCAATCGGCACTATATAAGAGTTATTCAATTCCCTAACGATAGTAAATAGAGATTACTCACCACCTATAAATAGAATATTAACCATTACCATTGCTTCTCATTCTTTTTTCTCTCTCTCATTCCTATGATTTGAAAGCCAATATGGAATTGATACGTATTATTTTTGCCAATTGTTACACATGGTAATAATTAGACCATAATGAAGATAGTTATATTAATGTTAAGAAATGAAACAGTCACACGCCATTTTATAACAATATCTTTTATAGTAATATTATAAGTCAAGGTTGCTCCCTTACTTATACTTCCAATGTTTTATTATTTCTTAATGAATATTTTTTTTGAGAATACTAGTGAATTAAAAATGGATCATTAAATCAATAATTAAGTTTTCTTACGTGATGTTTTAGAAGGGCAAGGTAAGGTTGCATACGGGGTTTTAGATCAACATTCCTCGTTACTAAAACCATTGGTAGGGTGGGTGAAGAAGCGAGAATCTTCATCAACATCTGAAGGATTTTAAATCATGGTAATGATTAAGTTGATTAGATTTTTTTAATTCCGGAACGTGAAATACTAAATCACGGGAGTCTATAGTAATATTTGTGTATTTGAGAACGAGGTGTAATCAGGGTAGTAGGTGGACACGAATCCCCCTTCCCGGCTGATTGCTAGTGGCATCAATGGCTCCCCTTAGTCCTTCCTACATCCCCTTCAAACAAAAATAGCTATCTCAAAGAAGAAAATTAACATCTTGCACCCTCGAATTTATAGTGGTTATTTTTTCCATTGGACAAATTTTAAATTGGTTCAGTTAAAAACGTTTTGTAAACTTTCCCGAATATTACATAAAATGGCGCCCAACGTGGGGCACGCAAAGTTCGAATAACACCTAATCGGAGTGTGCTAAATTAGTTTTAATTACTACTATTTAGTGGAAACCAACGTTGAACTTTCGTCTCCATATAATTCATTACTTGTAGATGTCTAGGGTTTTCGGAGAATTTAAAAGAGTTTGTATTCCAACTACTTCTGGTTAAATAGTATTCAGTAGCACTTAGGATTTTCGATTATTTGGCTCAGAAGCCCAGATAAATTGACCAAGATGATTACTGATAAATGTTTTAAGGAAGGAGGAAGATTATTTTCCGTTTTATATTTTCTGTAACAGATTTCATGACTATTTCGACACTAAGATTTCGTTTGATGGGTTATCATCATCCTGATATTCAGCGGATACACGTTAATCATGCTGAGCGCAGTTTAATGTCCTACAGTATCAGTATTAAGGTGGAAATTGTATGATGATTTTTAAGGCAACCTTAGTTCGATTTATTTTTCATGATATCTCCATACCCCAGTTTTCATATAATAGCAATCAATAAATTAATACCCTTTAATACCTTGCCCTGATAAATGTCACATGTGTAAGAAAACCAAAATTTTTTTTTTTTGTTGAGCAGCACGCAGTGGCTTATGATATTTATGTTAATGTTCATAAAAGTGAAAATAACAATACCTTTGACATCATATAACAAGACATATTACGACATTGTAGCAGTTGAAATAGTACCAACACATATCGGAATATCAGCTTGTGAGTGTGGTTACCATTACCCGAGTGTTTCAAAGGATACCACAACACCTAACACCTGGTACTTTTATATTGAAACAGACATAGAAGTGAGTTTCCAGATATCAAATTCATTCAGCAACCATACTGATTTAGAGTACTTAGTCAACAGTTTGAACCTGCATTATAATAACACTACAGAGGACACTTATCACTCTTTGTGTAACATATTAGAAAGACGCCAAAATGCCCAGGACAACTCCAGAATTCAAATATACTGACGATGCTGTAGAGTTGTACAATCTGACTCCAGCAGCTCAAACTAGATGTAAAGAGGCATTGACTCTTGCTGGTAAAACCCCTGATGAGTTCTCTAAAGCTAGTACTGGAGGTGATGTCTGGTTAACTGGTATGTCACCAAATGATGTATCTGATCTCTATGGTGGGGCACAGTTTGATTATATTAAATTGACTGATGAATTTAAATTGGTTTGTCCAGATTTTGGGAAAGTTTTGACATGGGACACTTTGTCAGTATCATTGCACTTTGCAGTATCAGCTTGATACTTGTAAAATATTTATTGGCACTAAGGCAGAAACATATGCGGAAACTTATTTAAATAAGACTGAAAAATATGAAATAAACTCTGCTGTTTTAGAATTTTGAATATAATTTCTTCATCAGATCAAATAGCGATAAGATTTCAAAAACGATAGTATAAGAGTTTTAAATGTGATAACTCCTGATAAGGTACTTTCAAACGACGACTTAGCAATTCTGGATCTTATTTTAAAATTCCCTAAGTTAGCTGACTGTGATCCCGATTTAATAGTTACTGAGTGGATAAGCGATATAAAAACTCTGGCTGCGGCTCAGCGATATAAAAACTTTGGCCAATTTCAACATTAATGCTTTTTGGCAAAAATAGCTTCTATAAAAAACGTATTAAATGAAAAAAAATTCTCATATATTTCTTATTCTATTTTTAATTTGTTATCTCTGCCACATAGTTCCGCCGCCGCTGAACGCAAATTTTCCACACTAGCGCTAATAAAACCTAAACTAAGGAATAAACTAGAAGTAAATACTGTCACCGGTATTATGTCGTGTAAAAATATTATCAAAATGAATAATTCGCACTATGTTTGGTCAGCCAAAAGAGACCTACTACATAACCAAATGTAAAATCAAGAACTTTAACTTTTTATTTTTAATGTGATGTATTTAATACATGCCTGAATTCTAACATAAGTAAATGAAAACAACTTATGTTAAAAAGACTGAATAACAATTTTTTACTTACAATTTTAATGTACTTAATTATTAATTACATTACATAAGTATTAATTTACATGCCTGAATTCTTTAATGCAAATATGTTATATCTGAAATCTTTATTTGTACATCACAAAACACCAATAATAATTAAATTTTCAAATTTGGTCGGAAGCAGTCGATTTTGGTCGGATTTTGGTCGAAAAAAAATTTTTCCAACGGCAACACTGATTACGTCCTAGCAAAACGAATCATTTACTTCATAAACTTATGCATTGACATATACATGTTTAATAATAAACTGAATTCTTTTAAATAAATCCTCCGTCGTCCGTCTATTGTTCATTTATAAAAGTGTTTCGTAAGTTATTATATTTATTTTCTCCCCGTTTAACAATTGTAAACAGACACAGTTGGCTTTAAAGACTTAATGAAGAACTAATATATTAAGCGAAGCATAACGTGTACCTTTTTTATTGAATTTTATTCACAATTTTAAAATTTTTTTCAATTTATCATTACATCAAAATTTCACTACACATCCTATATACGAGTATTTCCGAAAACCCGACTTCACATAATCGTGATTCAAAAATAACCTTGTTTTATTAGAGTAAGTGTAATTACGAAGTAAGTAACACCGATGAAGTTCAGAGTTAAGAGTGGAACAACTAAAGAAATAGTTAAGCAAATTGTATTAGATGACATCGAGCTGCAGATGCATCGACATTAACTGATACTTGTTAGTAGGAGAGGAATGGGGTGTCTAGATCACATGGGATTTTGTAAAAGGCAATAAAAACGAAAGACAAACACGATCCTGCTTGCGATCGTAAAAATAAGTTCCTTCATCAGCCCTTTCCTCTCCTATTTCTGGAAGTTTTATTTTTCAATAAACATTGCGCGCTAGTACACATTCCAAGTTGTGGTGTAATACAAAATTGTCAAATAGTCATGACCGTTGGAATGTTTTACACACAGTTTGAAAACATATGTGTTTATAAATATATGTCTTGTCATTTTATAAGTAGTGTAGTGTGATTCGTATATCGCATATGCTAGAACGTATGCGATACCACTTAACACATATCTACATTCATTCATATACTCTTTGGTTGTTGGCGTGTTCATTTACATTGTCACTATTCATATCGAGGTATAGGTCAGCAAAGTACATTGTACCAGTGAACGAGTAATTCGACTCCTTCTGTCTGACCGATTGAGCATTCACGATATATGAACCGTTTAACCACTAAGGAGAATCAATGAATATGTGTCACCATATAGAAACTAGATAGAACTAATAATGTATTCCAAATAGTATATAAGACCATTGTACGAATTCAGTCAAGTCAGTTTTTTACTACAATGCTCTTTAATTGATGCATTAAATAAACAAACATAAGCGATTAAAATAGCCACAACTCCTCGCATTTTTATTACATGGCGACCGTGACAGTGGTCCGAATTAATAACTAAGGACCAGAGGACACCTGAAGGATGAACCTGGAGAAAGGACAGGGTCCTAAACCAATAACAATACAGGAATACAAGAGCCGCCAAGCCAAGGCGAAGCCACAACGGGTTTTAGCACACGTAACCAAAGTGTGTCCACCAAAGAGACGAGGCGGTTTCCTCGTAACAAGGCGCAGGGAGCGAGCAAGACTCTTAAGAATAATCAACGACAAAGTTCCACCATCCTGGGAGGTGGCCACAGAAATCTGGAAGAAGATAGACTGCATCGAGACCCAGATGGAGGCATGGCAGAAATATAAACAACAACAGCAGCAGCAACATTAATAACTAATACATTAATAGCAGCTAGTTTAAGCACGGAGTGCATGAATCTCATGCACCTGTAAGGAACGGAGGCGAGTTCGCCCGTGTTCACCTTAGGGACAATAAAGAAACGAACATCAATAGATAATATACATTTTCATTATTTTATTTTATTGAAAGAACGCAAAGCAAATTTACATTGAAATGGGGGGTCAGAATACAAAGATTAAAGACCCCAAGGCAAACGTAATCAATGAGGTTGAAATACAAGCACCTCAAGTTAACATTAAGAACATAGAATTAATGCTAGTTGTAATAACAATAGCAATATTAGCAAATATATGTATTAAGTTATATGTTATGCATAAGAAAAGCCTGAAAAAGAGATATTTGGGGTTGGCACCCGTGCAGAGAATTTAAATGAAAAACAATTTTTTTTTAAGAAAAAAAATAAAAAACAAGTTTTGAGCGTAAATAAAGAAATATGAAAGGATATTTAATTGTGAGAATTTTTAGTTCTAGATGGAGACATGGGAATTGATTAGAACGATTTTTGTATCAGAACGGGAGAAATTCAGTAAAGCTTATAAGTGCATAAATAAGAACACATTTATAAGACCAGAAACGGTCAGGAAACATTTAGGCACATTGATAGTTACTTTTGAAGCAATTAGGAATTTGTTACATCAACACTCAGGACGTTTGACTAAAGAACATGAAGAAGAAGGTTTAGGGTTTTATTGGGAAACCAGAGATAAGCTAGTAAAAATATTTTCAAAATATCAGATAAATCAGGAGGTTCCTCATACAGTAAGTGAACCGGTTATAATAGACTTATATAGAGTTCTTACACCAGAATCATTCAAGAAACTATCACCCATAGGAGAAGACCAGTCGGATGCAGATACCGACTCAGATAAAGAAGTACAAGTACAAGATCGTAAGATGCCTTTAACAGCGATAGAATTTATAAACACAGCCTCGAGACTCATACCTGATTTCGATGGCAGGCCTGAAAACCTAAAAAGTTTTCTGGACGCGCTACAATTGGTGGGGACCATAAAAGAAACGCATGATGCTATTGCTGTTACTTTGGTAAAAACAAAGCTGCGAGGTACAGCAAGAAATATTATAGGCAATGAGGCAACGCTTGAACAAGTAATCAACAAATTGCAGACCTCTGTAAAAGGAGAATCAGTCGAGGTCCTGACGGCCAAGATTATGAATATACAGCAGAACAACAAGTCAGCCAATGAGTATACCAAGGAAATAGAAGATATGACAAGAGCATTAGAGAATGCATATATTGGTGATGGGCTGCCATTGGAGCTGGCCGGAAAGTACAGTACGCAAACTGCAGTTAAGGCGATGACCAAGAATTGTAAACTGAACGAAGTGAAGCTTGTTATGCGTGCGGGTCAATTCCACACGATGAATGAGGCAGTCTCGAAATTTGTTAATGCATGTACTGAGACAACAGGGTCAGAGAACACCATACTTCATTTTAAAAGACAGTATCGGAGTAATAACCAGGGACGATTCCAGCGAGGACGAGGAAGTTATAACCGAGGAGGTAATAACCGAAGTCAAAGAAACAGTGGTAGGAGTAACTATAATAATAACCAGAATGGTTATCAAAATAACCACAGTGGAGGAAACTACCGAGGCGGTAGAGGTGGTCGCGGTAACTATCGTGGAAACCACTACAACAATAGCGTCCGTGCGATGACAAATGATCAAACTGGTTCGGAAAACCAGAACCTGCCCCTAAGCCAATAGAGACAAGAATACATACGTTAACCTCAGTTTTAGCATATTTGTAGAATTTAGTATAGGAGAAAATGGTCCAAAAGTCACACTATTAGTGGACACAGGTGCTGACATATCCCTTATCAAGGCGAATACCATAGGCACGATAACGGTGAATAAGGGCAGAATAACGACGATTAGCGGAATAGGTCAAGGAGCGATAAGTTCATTGGGATGCGCGAGAATGGAAATTGGAGCTGAGAACTATTTAGTGACGCATGATTTTCATGTGGTACAAGACAATTTTCCCATACCATGCGACGGACTACTGGGTATGGATTTCATTAAGGAATTCAATTGCATTCTGGACTTTCAGAGAGATCAAGATTGGTTTATAATGAGACCACACGGTTTCCCCGATATAGCCGTACGAATGACGCACACTTGTGGTAGTAATAGTATAGTAATCCCAGCTAGGTCACAGGTGGTGCGGAGAATAACTATTGACTCACCAATGGAGGAATTGCTAGTGTTGAGCCAGGAACCCAGACCAGGAGTTTTCATTTCAGGGACAATAGTAAAATGTAGGGACGCGTTTGTCCGAATTTTGAATACGAATACTCATGACACTGTTATGCATGATGGGGACATTCTGACTGATGATCTCGACAATTGGGAAATGACGAGTGTCAATGATCATGACGAAAAGAGAAGGGATGAGATTATGAAATTACTCACTAAGAACTTCCCAAAAGCTTTTGAGAAACCCCTAACGACGCTGTGCACTGAATTTTGTGACATATTCGCGCTAGGATCGGAAGTTATATCGGCCAATAATTTTTACAAACAACGCATAAGACTGAGAGACGATAACCCAACGTATATCAAGAACTATAGAATACCGCATGCTCATAAAGAAGAGGTAAATAGACAAGTCCATAAATTAGTGAGAGATGGTATAGTAGAACCATCAGTATCGGAGTACAACAGTCCACTCCTATTGGTACCAAAGAAACCGCTACCAGGAGCTAGCGGAAAAGCATGGCGATTGGTCGTCGACTATCGTCAAGTGAATAAAAAATTGATAGCGGATAAATTTCCCCTTCCGAGAATCGAAGACATACTCGACCAGTTAGGCCGAGCGAAGTATTTCTCATGTCTGGATTTAATGTCTGGTTTTCACCAGATAGAACTTGATGAAGATTCCAGAGACATAACTTCGTTTTCAACAGACAATGGGTCATACCGTTTCAAACGATTACCTTACGGTCTTAAGATAGCACCCAATTCATTCCAACGCATGATGACGATTGTTTTTTCAATAATACAGACGTCAAAAGAAAACCAAAATTAAAGATGACTATTGACCATTGCTATATTAAGCATGGCAAGAGAAAATTAATGAATATTAATATCAAGGATTTGTACACTAATGGGAAAATTGATTTAGGACAATTTTTCCCAAGACTTCAAAAGGAGGTCAGCATACAAAAAATTGATATATTACAAATGGCACCTACAGAGAAAATTTTCGAATTTGTCTCAATAAATGAATTTAAAGAAATGGGCAATAACAAATTAAAATGGGTAAAAGTAGCGCTACTACCAAAGGTGACAAAATTAAAAGAAAGCTCTGACATAAGAAGAACCTTGGAAAGATATCATGATGATCCAGTGGAAGGTGGACACTGCGGAATAACGAGAACGTTAAATAAAATAAAAAGACATTTCTACTGGCCAAACATGACTAAGGACATATCGAAGTACGTCAAGTCATGTCAGAAATGTCAAAAAGCAAAAATAACAAGACATACGAAGGCACCAATGGTGATCACCCACACACCTAATAAAGCGTTTGACACCGTGTTGGTAGATACCGTTGGTCCACTACCAAGAACAGAAAGTGGAAATGAATATGCAGTCACTCTAATATGTGACTTAACAAAATACTTGGTAACAATACCAATACCGAATAAAAGTGCAAGAACAGTCGCAAAGGCGATATTCGACTCTTTTATACTCACCTACGGTCCAATGAAGACGTTCATTACGGACATGGGTACGGAGTATAAAAACTCGGTAATGACGGATCTTTGCAAGTATCTGAAAATTGATAACATAACATCAACAGCTCACCACCACCAAACTGTAGGCACTGTCGAACGAAGTCACCGTACGTTTAACGAGTATGTACGATCATACATATCGGTAGACCGGAATGATTGGGATGAATGGCTAAGATATTTTACATATTGTTTCAATACGTCACCGTCTGTGGTGCATGGCTATTGCCCTTACGAGCTTGTATTTGGACGAATCCCATACGGATTCACAGATTTCAATTGCATAGATACTGTAGACCCGATCTATAATATAGAAGATTATAGTAAGGAAGTTAAATTTAGATTGGAAAACGCTTATAAAAGAGCAAGGTTATTAATAGATAAGGAGAAAGAAAAACAAAAAGAACAATATGATAGAAATATTAAGGATATGAAAATTAATATAGGAGATCTAGTGTTAGTTAGAAATGAAATAGGTCATAAATTAGACAATAGATATTTAGGTCCATTTATGGTTAAGGAGATTCTTAAAAATAACAACATTGTATTAGAAGATAAGATAAAGAACAAAACATTAAAAATAAACAAAAATAGATTAAAACTATTTGTTAAGTAATAATTGTAAAATATAAGTATTACATTAATGAGATCCGGATTCTGATAATTATTTTATTATTTCTACACTTTAACAATTTAACTACTATACATTGTATTACTAATAATAGAATAATAAATTATTCTTTTTAAAAAGGGAGGTGTAGTGTGATTCGTATATCGCATATGCTAGAACGTATGCGATACCACTTAACACATATCTACATTCATTCATATACTCTTTGGTTGTTGGCGTGTTCATTTACATTGTCACTATTCATATCGAGGTATAGGTCAGCAAAGTACATTGTACCAGTGAACGAGTAATTCGACTCCTTCTGTCTGACCGATTGAGCATTCACGATATATGAACCGTTTAACCACTAAGGAGAATCAATGAATATTTGTCACCATATAGAAACTAGATAGAACTAATAATGTATTCCAAATAGTATATAAGACCATTGTACGAATTCAGTCAAGTCAGCTTTTTACTACAATGCTCTTTAATTGATGCATTAAATAAACAAACATATCGCTACTCCATAAGCGATTAAAATAGCCACAACTCCTCGCATTTTTATTACATTGGCAACCCTATGCCTGAGTAGACGTGTGTTTATACTGCAGCTGATCGCGCTCTTATTTTTTGTCAATTTCTTTGCCTGCAAACCTTGTTCCTCTTTGCGATTGTTGTTTTTTAATTAAATAAACATCACTTTATTGGAATTTTATTAAATTCCGTGGATAATTTACCTACAATCAATTAAACTTAAATTGCTGTTTGACGTGATTGCATAATCATCTTGTTGCTGTTGTTTGCTGTTGTAAACGGTTGCTCTTGCCATTTTATTGTTGTTCCTGCTTTTGGCAGCCGCTGTTGGTGCAAATATAATATGCCGGGTTCTAAGACTCCTAAATGTTTCCTTTGTAAGCTAAATATTACACATGTAAACATAATTAACAAATATTAACCATAATATAAGCTAACCTGAAAGAAACGCAAACATTTTACTAAAAACATTTCGGCGCTCTGGTGGGAACCACGGTGATATTGGGCACTCTTCGTTATGTTGGATTAAGGTTGAATAAGAATTCATTTAAATTTCTAAAATCAGTTTCTAGAATAAAATGTAAAATGTCAATAAAACGTAAAAGAGCAATAAACTGCCAATAAAATGTAAAACGGCAGTAGCCCGAAAATTATTTTTTTAAAGGAAATTTGTAAATTTGTAATTATACAAATAAACATAATTAACAAATAGTAACCATAATATAGGCTGATCTCGCCAAGTATATACACATAAACATAATTAACAAATATTAACCATAATATAAGCTAACTTGAAAGAAAAGGAAATATTGTATTAAAAACATTTCGGCGCTCTGGTGGGAACAACGGTGATATTGGGCACTCTTCGTTTTGTTGGATTAAGGTTGAATAAGAATTCATTTAAATTTCTAAAATCAGTTTTTATAATAAAAACGTAAAATGTCAATAAAATGTAAAACGGCAGTAGCCCGAAAATTATTTTTTTAAAGGAAATTTGTAAATTTGTAATTATACAAATAAACATAATTAACAAATAGTAACCATAATATAGGCTGATCTCGCCAAGTATATACACATAAACATAATTAACAAATATTAACCATAATATAAGCTAACTTGAAAGAAAAGGAAATATTGTATTAAAAACATTTTGGCGCTCTTTTGGGAACAACGGTGATATTGGGCACTCTTCGTTTTGTTGGATTAAGGTAGAATAAGAATTCATTTAAAATTCTAAAATCAGTTTTTATAATAAAAACGTAAAATGTCAATAAAATGTAAAACGGCTGTAGCCCGAAAATTATTTTTTTAAAGGAAATTTGTAAATTTGTAATTATACAAATAAACATAATTAACAAATATTAACCATAATATAGGCTGATCTCGCCAAGTATATACACATAAACATAATTAACAAATATTAACCATAATATAAGCTAACTTGAAAGAAAAGGAAATATTGTATTAAAAACATTTCGGCGCTCTGGTGGGAACAATGGTGATATTGATCATTCTCCGTAATGTTGGGTTAAGGTAGAATAAGAATTCATTTAAAATTCTAAAATCAGTTTCTAGAATATAAACGTAAAATGCCAATAAAACGTAAGATCAATAAAATGTTGTTTCTAAATGACATTTGTAAATGTCTAATTATACAAATAAACATAATTAACAAACAGTAACCATAATATGAGCTCATCTCGGGAAAAATATACACATAAACATAATTAACAAGTATTGTTGGCAACCCTATGTCTGAGTAGACGTGTGTTTATACTGCAGCTGATCGCGCTCTTATTTTTTGTCAATTTCTTTGCCTGCAAACCTTGTTCCTCTTTGCAATTGTTGTTTTTAATTAAATAAACATCACTTTATTGGAATTTTATTAAATTCCGTGGATAATTTACCTACAATCAATTAAACTTAAATTGCTGTTTGACGTGATTGCATAATCATCTTGTTGCTGTTGTTTGCTGTTGTAAACGGTTGCTCTTGCCATTTTATTGTTGTTACTGCTTTTGGCCACCGCTGTTGGTGCAAATATGTATAATATGCCGGGTTCTAAGACTCCTAAATGTTTCCTTTGTAAGCTAAATATTACACATGTAAACATAATTAACAAATATTAACCATAATATAAGCTAACCTGAAAGAAACGCAAACATTTTACTAAAAACATTTCGGCGCTCTGGTGGGAACCACGGTGATATTGGGCACTCTTCGTTATGTTGGATTAAGGTTGAATAAGAATTCATTTAAATTTCTAAAATCAGTTTCTAGAATAAAATGTAAAATGTCAATAAAACGTAAAAGAGCAATAAACTGCCAATAAAATGTAAAACGGCAGTAGCCCGAAAATTATTTTTTTAAAGGAAATTTGTAAATTTGTAATTATACAAATAAACATAATTAACAAATAGTAACCATAATATAGGCTGATCTCGCCAAGTATATACACATAAACATAATTAACAAATATTAACCATAATATAAGCTAACTTGAAAGAAAATGAAATATTGTATTAAAAACATTTCGGCGCTCTGGTGGGAACAATGGTGATATTGATCATTCTCCGTAATGTTGGGTTAAGGTAGAATAAGAATTCATTTAAAATTCTAAAATCAGTTTCTAGAATATAAACGTAAAATGTCAATAAAACGTAAGATCAATAAAACGTTATTTTTTTAAAGGAAATTTGTAAATTTGTAATTATACAAATAAACATAATTAACAAATAGTAACCATAATATAAGCTAACTTGTAAGAAAAGGAAACATTTTACTAAAAACGTTTTGGCGCTCTGGTGGGAACAACGGTGATATTGGGCACTCTTCGTTTTGTTGGATTAAGGTTGAATAAGAATTCATTTAAATTTCTAAAATCAGTTTTTATAATAAAAACGTAAAATGTCAATAAAATGTAAAAGGGCAGTAGCCCGAAAATTATTTTTTTACCCTAGGATGGGCCAGACCAAATTTGACTTTGACGGAGTGTAATTTTTATCTAGACCAAAAAATCCAAAAAGAGGATCCGTGAATTCTATAAATAAAGGGTTCTTGACCAAACGATATTGTTTTTGAGCTGATTGGCCCAACCTATTAGTGATAAATTATCGATCAAAGTTAAACCCTGCTAAATGGTCATTGTGGTCTGGCTAGACCACAAACATTTTCATGACGTGTTTTAATAAATTTGCCTAAAGTGTCATGTATACGTACTACATTGTTTTTGTTATCTGGCCTATTCACCACAGAGCAAAGAATCAAAAACAATGAATGTATAACATAGCAACAGCACAACAGCATTAGTCGTTGTTGTTGAGTGACTGCATGGCAAAAGCAACGGTGTACGATGCACAATAATAACAAATGGTCTGATTCTATTCTCTGGTTTCCACGGTGTAATGAAATTTATGCGTGTTATTCATTTACCGTTAGGAATTTGTTTTTACTTCTGTGAAGGGTCTGGAATGAAGTGCGATTAGCTTTCGAAGTCAAGTGCACGTATTCAAGAGTGTTTGTTTTAAATTTTTTCGTGCGTTTGCCATTTACTGCGGAATGTCTGAATTGGACATTGTTGAACTGGCCATAAATAAGCCAAGAAGATATCAGCGTCTAACATCTGCCCAAAGAGAAGCTGCCGAGGAACGAATGATGACATATCTTGCCAAAAGTGATGATGAGGAAGAAGCCTTTTTGGACAGTGGGGACGAATATACTCCAGAAGATGATGGTGATAATGACGACGCATCTGACGCTGAAATGGAAATTGTTGCAGAGGAGAATGCTAGCGACGATAACATATCCGATGATGAAATACATGATGAAGCCGAACAAGTTCCCAGTAATGCTACTGATCCACACTTCTATGGTTGTAAAGCTGGTATATTATGGATGAAACAACCGGCTACAAGTAGCAGGCCACAATCCCACAATATTCCTGTATGCAGCAAAACAGGTCCATCACGTTACTTTCTCCCAAACGCATTCCAAATATTCAAGAAAATTATGTCGCCTGTAATAGTGGATATAATTGTTCGCGAAACTAACCGCAAAGCGGGACAAGTATTTCTAGCCTGGAACGCGAATCACCCAACTCAAGAAAAGCAATGGGAACCGACAAATGAAATTGAAATGTATGCTTTTTTCGGTTTGCTGTTATTCGCCGGTCTTTTCAAATGTGCAACACAGCCGATTAAGGAATTGTGGAAACCATATCACCATGATATATATAAAGCCCATGTCTTTCAACCGCTTCAAATTTCTTCTTCGTTTCGTCCGGTTTGATAATGGGACCTAACACCCGCACGGCGCGACAGGCATTGAGCAAATCAGCAGCTACAGACGATATCTGGAATATGCTTATATCAAACCTGGAGTCATCGTATACCCCAGGTGCTAATTTGACTGTGGACGAACAATTGTTCCCCTTCCGTGGACGTACACGCTTTACCCAGTACATTCCTTCAAAACCTGCCAAATATGGCATAAACGTTTGGTGGATATGTGATTCTATTACAAATTATCCTTTAAAAGGTAAAATATATACAGGAAAACCCCCTGAAGGAACACGGGAAGTTAATCAAGGAGAAAAAGTGGTGATGGAGTTGACTCGAAAATATTTCAATACAGGTCGTACCGTATATTGCGATAATTTTTTTACCTCCCAATCACTTGCGGAAAATTTGGTCAATCAACGTCTTGCTCTTGTTGGTACCGTGCGCTCAAATAAATTATTTTTGCCCTCAGAGTTCAAGAAATCAAGGCCACGTGAACAATTTGAAACGCTGTTTGGATACTACGAGAAATATGCTTTATGCTCATACGTACCAAAAGTTAATAAAGCTGAAATTCTATTATCAACGCAACATTATTCGAACACAATTTCAACAGTCATAACCGAAGAAGATGAACCAGGTAGAACAACAAGACCTAATATAGGTCAAAAACCATGTCAGATATTGGACTATAATCGCTACAAAGCAGGAGTGGACCAGATGTTGTCAATATATAGCTGCAAACGTGGAACAAATCGCTGGCCATTAGCCATGTTTTACAATATTTTGGATATAGCTGGTTTAGCATCATATGTAATTTACAAGGAAATGGTTAAAATAAAACAAACGGACCGTCGTCGGCTGTTTCTAATTGAACTGGCAACCCAATTGGTAACACCACATATGCAAATTCGGGCCACTAAACCCGAAGCTACCAGATTTCAACACATTAGAAATGCTACGTCAAAGTTCCACGTGCTGGTAAGTTTATAAATGACACTAGTAAACATATTCCGTTCTAACTTATTTATACTTCCAGGTACCATTACGACAATCACAAACAGCGGCCACCTCAACAGCAACATGTAATTATCGTCCCTTGTGCGTCATATGCAATACTACAAATAAAACAAAGCGGAAAACACGTTTTTACTGCGGTATATGTGGCAATGCTATGTGCCTACAGCACGGAAAAGAAAGCAAAACATACTGTTGTGATAACTGTAAAATAGCGGAGCAGTAGTAGGATTTCTGTTTTTACCAAAAGTTAATTAGTTTAAAGTTATGTTGCACAGTAAAAGAAAAATATATACATACATATATTTAAAATAAAATTATACAAAAAATTATTAATATCGAGTCTTTTTATTTTCTTTTTACGATTCAAATAACAATATTGAGACGAAACGGTAATTTCATTACCAATATTTCATATAAAAACTGTTTTTAGACATTCTGACAGATCCATTAAAATAAATCAGCTCGTTTTAAGTAATTGTTTACTAATTTCTCTCTTGTGGTCTGGCTGGACCACAATGACCATTTAGTGGTACAAGAGTCATTGCCCATCCTAGGGTTAAAGGAAAGTTGTAAATTTGTAATTATACAAATAAACATAATTAACAAATAGTAACCATAATATGAGCTCATCTCGGAAAATATATACATATAAACATAATTAACAAATATTAACCATAATATAAGCTAAATTGTAAAAAAAGAAAACATTTTACTAAAAACATTTCGGCGCTCTAGTGGGAAAAAACGGTGATATTGACCATTTCCGTTATGTTGGGTTAACGTTGAATAAGAATTCATTTAAATTTCGAAAATCAATTTTTATAACAAAAACGTAAAATGTCAATAAAACGCAAAAAGAGCAATATAACGTAAAACGTCAATAAAATGTAAAACGGCAGTAGCCCGAAAATTATTTTTTTTAAAGGAAATTTGTAAATTTGTAATTATGCAAATAAACATAATTAACAAATAGTAACCATAATATGAGCTCATCTCGGAAAATATATACATATAAACATAATTAACAAATATTAACCATAATATAAGCTAAATTGTAAAAAAAGAAAACATTTTACTAAAAACATTTCGGCGCTCTAGTAGGAAAAAACGGTGATATTGACCATTTCCGTTATGTTGGGTTAACGTTGAATAAGAACTCTCAAAATGGTTGAATCCATCTTATTTCAGCCCAGAAGTGTATAAATTCCACTCTGACTTGTTTGGAAAAATAAAAACTCACTTTATGGAAACTGGGAAATCAAGAACTACTGTCACACTAGCATTTCAATAAAACGTTATTTTTGTAAAGGAAATTTGTAAATTTGTAATTATACAAATAAACATAATTAACAAATAGTAAACCATAATATAGGCTGATCTCGCCAAGTATATACACATAAACATAATTAACAAATATTAACCATAATATAAGCTAACTTGTAAGAAAAAGAAACATTTTACTAAAAACGTTTCGGCTAATAAGTTCACTTAACAAAATGAGTTGTCCAAATGAAGAGCACTATTCATTATTACGCAAAACAAAAAATATCGGTAGTGAAAGATGTCATTCTTCTGGCAGCAGCTCTTCAGATCCGGTCAGTAACAATTCGGAAAATAATTTTGATCCACGTACAGTGAATGATAGCAGTTCTTCGGAGTTAAAAAATGTAGGTAGTGAAAGCTGTCATTCTTCTGGCAGCAGCTCTTCAGATCCGTTCAGTAACAATTCGGAAAATGATTTTGATCCACGTACAGTGAATGATAGCAGTTCTTCGGAGTTAGATTTAAATCAGAAGGTGCTAGGAAATGCGAAAAAAGAGATCATAATAAACGACAAAAGCGGCAAAAGAAATTACGAAACTCAGGGTATTTACAATTCGTCAAAGACAATAAAAGAGAAGCGTTTACGAGAAGCTTGTGGAGAAAAGTGTCGCCTTCAATGTCGTAAGAAAATACCACAATCATCGCGCTATGAAATATTTCATAAATATTGGGATATGAGTAGCTTGCAGAGACAAAGAGAATTTATTGCCAACAATATGAAACTAATTAAGCCAAAGCAGATACTCCTGCACTCAAGATTTACGCAAATTGAACAATGCATTTTTCTTCGAAATTAAGTCAGAACAAGTAAGAGTGTGTAAGTTATTTTTTAAAGCAACACTTGACATAAATTATTAAAAAGAAGGTGTGACGGTTCCAAGCAGAGATTGAATTTGCTCAAATAATCACATTTCACACACATGCTATTGTGAGAATCAGCAGGCCAATCCATAATCTATGCAAATGTAATCAACAGTGGATTTGGATTGATTGCTTTTGCTCAGAGTTTACACAGTCAAAAGTTTGAAAATGGATTACTGGTTTGATTGCGCTCACAGAAAATTACTCAAAGAATGTGTGCTAATAAATGAGATTTTAACAGATTAGCCACCGAATATATTTTGTTTTTGCAAAAGCAAAAGAAAATTGTTACGACACAGCTCGGGTTTCAGACGAAGATCAATCTCACGACTGTACCTAAATACAAGAGAAAACTCAGAATAATTTTTGGTGTTTTTGTTTTGATTGATTTTGTTTTGCGTGGGGAGAAACCAATTACAAAAGCCAGGTCATTAGTATTAGTATGAAAATACCTCTGGCTGCAGGCGGACGTAACCAAATTGTTTACTATAAGTACATATATGTACATATATATGTAATATGGCTGAAAGTCAGGTTGGAAAAATTTTTAAATATTTTGATAATGACGATGAAAAGCGAATTTTAAAAACAATAGAGTACATAATCTCAAACGGCACCTGGTAAAAGCGCACATGATCGAAGATATTCAGAGCACTTCTAAAGAAAATTTTAGTTCAGTTGGCAAACGGTATAAGAAGGTCAAAGTAGCTATTACAAAGCAAAGCTTGATTCGCTCTTGTATTGGATTGGTAACAGAGGCTAGTATACCCTTAAACGTATTAGACTCCAAAAGCATGCGATCAATCCTTGATCCAATATGTGAAGGGCTTGGAGATGTGCTAGGAAAAAAATTCCGATTAAATTCTCATAATTGCAAAAATTACGTAAACTTAGTAGCTGATGGCATAAGAAATAGCATAAAAGCAGAAGCACAGAACAAATTATTATCATTAAAAATAGATGGCGCAAAGCGACAAGGAAGGAATATTTTTGGAATAAGCGCTCAGTTTATTAAAGATGATACAATTCAATCCAGAATTTTAGGAATGGTGGAGCTGAAAGGTGCCAACTCAAGCAAGTCTGAACCCTTAGCTACAGAAATATTAAATACATTGAATAAGTACAACATAAACTTGAGTCAAATAGTGTCAATAACTTCCGATAACGGCGCAAATATGCTGAAGGCTACAAAAATATTATCTTACTGCAGTCAGTTTGGAGAAGATGATGAATCAGATGATGCAGAAAGCGAAAATGACATTAATTTGAGAAATATAAGTTTATATGAACATGCTCCGAAGGAAAGACTGGGAAATATTGAAATGTGTCGTTGCGCTGCGCATACTGCACAGCTCTGTGCTTTGGATGTAATCAAAAATCAGGATATTAAAGTTCATATAATAAACTGCAGGAATTTAGTGAAGTTTTTAAGAAAGTCTTCTAATGGATACAAGGACATTTTTGAATTTAAAAAACAACGATTGCCTCAACTTGATTGTCCAACAAGATGGGGATCGACTTATAATATGATTGCTGACTTATTATCTGCGAAGAGCTCATTAGAAACTGTTGAGTCAGTTCAAAATAATTCCGACGATGAGGATTTTGCTATAAGCGACTCATTATGGGATTTTATTGACTGTTATACTGCAGCTTTTAGTCCCTTACAAACCACTATTGTGAAATTTCAAGAAGAACAGCTTCACTATGGTGACTTTTATGCTCAATGGTTGAAATGTAAGCTTTTTACTCAACGCATTACTGAAGAAAATTGTGAGTCCGTTAGCAGTCTTAAATACAAAATCGCAAATATTTTGTTACAAAATATGGAAAAAAGAACTACCAAACTGCTGGAAAATGAAGGTGTATACGCATGCCTTTTCATGGACCCTAGATTTCATCACACACTAACAGGAGAAAAGCGAACAGAAGCAACAAAATACTTGAAAAAAATATGGGACAAAGTAAAGGCATTGAACTCTAAAGAGAGCACATCCCACGGATGCGTAAGTCCTGCAATAGACAGCGAAGATATGGATATCGGTGAACAACTTTTAACCAGTTTCTTAAGTGGACAAATACAACGTAGCAGCAGAGCATCTATTGACGTGTACTTAAAAATTGAAAATTTAAATCTTCCATTTCTGAGAAGCGACACAAATGTACTAAATTTTTGGAAGGAAAAACAATTTGAAGAGCCTGAGTTATACGCTTTAAGTAACGTATGTTTTGCCATTCCGCCTACTCAGGTAAATTTTAATTAAATTTACAACAAATATTTTTAATTCAACATTTAACCATTTCAGGTAACTGTAGAGCGTGCTTTTTCGTCATTGAAATTGATACTGACAGACAAACGCAGCCGCCTTAATGAAGAAACCTTGGAAAATATATTATTAACAAAGTTGAATCCTTCGTTTATCGATAAAGCTGTATGCTCATTGCCATTACAGGAAAAGGATGAAAATGAAAACAATATTATTATTTGAAATTCGATTTTCCAATTCTTTATTTAAATTATGAATTTTTTTATTTTATTGTCTGCTTTTAATTTTGCATTTTGAAATGGAGTTCTATAAAAAAACAATTTTCGTTATACTTACTAACTATGTATGTATGTACTTTCTGTATATTTGACTTTTTTGTATTTCAACTCACCAAATTCCACCCCATTGTAATTACTCCTAAAAAACACTCGCCAAATATATTTCAATTGCTTTTACATATTTTAGCTTTCTGTTTTGATAAGTCGTTGATTTGCGTTTTCTGTATTCTCTTTTGAGAGCAGTGAATTTATTTGCGTTTTCTGTATTCTCTTTTGAGAGCAGTCGATTTATTTGTTTCTCTTGCTCATTGGACGAGCTCTCCCTCATTTTTTTCTACTGGAGCAAAAACATACAAAAAACGGATTTGGATGCACATTCAAAGATTAGCTCATTTTATTTTCGTAATGTGCTCAACGACATATGTGCGAATCCAAAAATGTGTTAATCACAATCCAGTACAGATTGAAGATTTTTGTCATTTGAGTAATTTGCTGTGAGCACGTTCAAACACTGGTTCCAAGTCATTACCCAAAATTCCCTCATTGCCACTTTCCATCTGGCAACCACACATCATCTGACAGCATCGACCTAAGTCGATGACACGACCCATCTATTATTGCATCATTTGCAAAGAATGTGTGGAATGTGCCCAAACCACTTTTTATCTACACAAACCAGTGTTGCCAAGTCGGGGGTTTTCCCCCCAAATTTAGGGGTTTTTTTCACGTTTGGGGGGACTTTTGGGGGGTACATTTACTTGGGGGGATTTTTAGGGGTAATGAATAAAAAAAATTTTAATTGTTTTATATGATCTGCTTGTTTTAAATATTTGAAAATTATTTAAATCGAGCTTACAAGATCGATTGTAAAAATTAGCGAAAAATATTTTTAAGTTTCGATCACATGACAGTTTCATTGTAAGTCACTACAAGCTCGTCAGCGCCCTTTAGCGATCTAAGCCACGACTCAAATAAAAACTCTTGATATAATTTTTTTTATTTCAAGCAGAAAAAATAAAACAAATTCTTTTGAGAATTGTTTTTCTACTATGAATTAGAAATTATTCTTAGTAGAACAACAATTATCTTTCATATTGAGTTATGATTAAGATCCAATAAATAAATCTCGCCAATCTCTCTAATATTTTTGTTAATATTCATCATTTTTGTTGACCAGTATAGCCACGTTTATTATTACCTAAATTTTACATTTGTTTATTTAGATCTATCTTTTATTTAAGAGTTTAACTTTTAAACTTGCTCGTTATGAATATGTACAGTACATATACATACTAATTATTTAGTACTCATTTCTTACCACCACTGGCAAGCTATGATTTGTACGTTAGTTGATATATGCCGTATTTAACCGTGAATATTCAATCAATAATACGCAATTTTTCAACCGTGTGTATCTAAAGTCAAATTAAAACGGGTTTTCACACGTTGATGAACTTTATTTATTTCAATGTAAACCAGAGTGCTGCGTGTTAACGATGTCAAAGGAAAATACAAAATACTATCAGAAATACAAGAAGGAGTGGGAAAAAGAAGAGGAATTCAAAGGTAATACAAAAAAAATAATAAATTAAATCTAAAAGTAGTTAATGTTTTTTAATGTTAGATTGGCTTGCACCATGTTTGGCTGACGATCAACATGCATTTTGTAAATATTGCAAGTGTATTCTTAAGACCCACAGAAAAGATTTGGCTTCTCATGCAAAAACCAAAAAACATAAATTATTTGTTTCTTCTAAAAAAGATATTGTGCCAGTTTCAACATATTTTAGTCCAGCCGAAGCAAATGACCGAAAAATAGCAGAACTTAAACTAGCGGCTTTTGTAGCAGAGCATTGTTCAGTAAGGAGTATCGACCACCTTGGAGAATTGATTAAGCAAATAGGAAAGGACTCAAAAACATTAGTTTCTATTCAACTGCATAGAACTAAATGTACTGCTCTAATAAAGTATGTTCTTGCCCCAGCATTTATGAAGGAACTATTGGCAAAGTTGGAGAACACATACTATTCCCTGATAATAGATGAAAGTACATCAATAGACACAACAAAAGTTTTATGTTTGATAGTGAAATACTTTGATAAAAATATTGGAAGAGTGGAGTCAAATTTTTACCGGTTGATTAGTATTGAGAGTGGATCTGCAGAGGCTATAACTGGAATTATAACGGCTACATTAAAAAGTGATGGATTGAATATCAATAATCTCTTAGGTATTGGTGTGGATGGGGCAAACTCAATGGTAGGTAAAAGAAACTCCTTAAGCACTAGATTAAAGGATATAGTTCCACATATGATAACCGTCAAGTGCATTTGCCATTCATTACATCTTGCTGCAGAGAAGGCAATAGAAAAGTCTTTACCACCTGAAATTGATTTTTTAATACGGGAAACAAATGCTTGGTTTTGCCACAGTAGTAAGCGACAAATGGAGTATTCGTCGATATATCGTCTAATAGCTGACAAATCCCCGGCTAAAATTAATAAACTCAGTGGCACACGGTGGTTAGCCAGATATGCAGCCATAGAAAAAATTTTGGAACAATGGGAAGCCTTGGACCTCCATTTTAAAATTGCAGCTTCTAACGAAAAATGTTTTACTGCTAGCATTCTATCCGAAATGTATAGTAATGCAAATAAATTATACTTTATATTTCTGAAAGATGCTTTAAAACCCGTTATAAGGCTTAATACCCTATTTCAAGGAGATCATAGCGATCCATTAAAGCTATTCGACGATTTGAAAGAGTGTTTCCTTGGTATTTTAAAAAGAATTATACACCCGGATATATTGGCAGGTCAAGATAAGTCCTCTATAATAAGTTTTGAATTTACGGAATATTTAATGCATACCGAGACCATTCAAATGGGCTATGCATTTACGCAAGTTGCTGTATTACTGCCTTCTCAAGAGTTGTTTGGAATAAAAGAAAACTGTAGGGAATTTTTCATTCAACTGTGCACTCAATTCCGCCAACGTCTTCCGGAAAATATTAATATTATGGAAAAAATTTCATTATTTTCGCCTGATAATGCCCAAAACTCAAATAAACCCGACATAACTGAAGTTGTCGTTCACTTTAAAAATATAGTCAATGACATTGATGAGACTATAAACGAGTGGAACAATCTACACCTTATAAAGTGGAACAATTCTCAATCAAATTCTGAACAATTCTGGCATGAAGTTGGAGAAAAAAAAGATGCTGGAGGTCAACCTAAGTTCCTAAATATAAGCAAGTTGGCATTAGCATTACTTTCGCTCCCCTTTTCAAATGCTTCTGTTGAAAGGGCATTTTCAATGTTCAACATAACTAAAAACAAATTAAGAAATCGAATGTGTACTTCAACAGCTGA